>VWZK01004789.1:68507-123019 GCA_013396935.1 Baryphthengus martii
CTCTCCATCCCTGTCTTGCAGCTTAGGGTGCTGAATACCCTGAGGATAACTGGTCTGACTATTGAAGACTTGAGGCAAAGAAGACATTCAGTACCTCAGCCTGTTCCTCATCCTTGGTGGCAACGTTCTCCTCTGCATCCAGTAATGAGTGGAGATTGCCTTTGGCTCTCTTTTTGCTCTTAATGTATTTGTAAAAACCTTTTTTATTATTCTTTTCAGCAATGGCTGGAGTGAGTTCTAGCTGGTCTTTTGCCTTTCTGATGTTCTCTCTGCACGAGCTAACTAAATCCCTGGTTTCTTCTTGGGTTGTTAAATTCTCCTCTTTTGCCTAGGTCCTAGCAAAAGCTCCCTGTTCAGCCAGGCCTGTCATTTACCCCGCCAGCTCATCTTATGGCAGATGGGGACAGACTGCTCCTGCGCCTCCTCATTCTTCTTGAAGAATGTCCAGCCTTCCTGAATCTCTCTTCCCTTCAGGACTGTGTCCCAAGGGACTTTTGCAACCAGAGTTCGGAACAGGCCAAAGTCAGCCCTCCAGAAGTCTATGGCGGTGGTTCTGCTGACACCCCTGCTTACTTTACCAAGAACTGAGAGCACTATCATTTTATGGTCACTAAGCCCAAGACAGTCTCCTATCACCACATCACCCACCAGTCCTTCTCTGTTAGTAAACAGTAGGTCTAGTGAGGCACCTCCCCTGGTGGGCTCACTTACCAGCTGTCAGGAACTATCTTCCACACACTCCAGGAACCTCCTGGATTGTTTCCTCTCTGCTTGCTGCAGAATGAGCTGTCGAGCTGGACAAGTTTCTGAGATTGTCATGTGACGAAGGAGCTGGAAGAGTCTGAACAGGTATTATGTACTTTGGTAGGGCAGCCAGGCTGACCCAGGCTTCCTCAGTGAATAGATGAAGGCAGACTGAGCATCACAGCAGATCACTGTTAGGACATCACTGACACCTTGCTTTTTGTTAATGTTTGTAGAAACATGGGTAGAGCATCTCTGTTTAAGAGATAAGTCACTGCGGTGGGGAATACTGCAGTATATTAATCTTTTGGAACATTTTGCTTCCCTGATTTCAGTCTAAATTCTCTAACAAATTAGGATCTTCCAGGGACATATTACTTGAACCAGCTTTCAAAGGCAGCAATTCCCCATCTCTCTCCCTCCTCCTCTCTCTCTCCTACCTCCTGCTTTGCGTAGGTCAGAAAACATTTGCTGACTTAAAATGATATTTATTACTGGCTTTTAAATCTGAGTGGGCTGGTAACCAGGATACAGTGGGCAAGTGGAAGGAGAGTAACAGCTTATTGAAGTGATCAATGTTGGAAGCATTTGCTATGATGCAGAATATTAAAGAGGTAAAAAGTCAGTTTTCTTTGCCCCTAGACCTGAAAAAATGTGTTCAGTCTTTAGCTCTGGTCCTTTTATTTCCATTGGACAAAGCACACCTTCAGAATTCTTGGGATGAAGACTGCAGTGCTGCTTTGCCTGGATATGTTAAAGAATAATCCTGGAAGAGCTCTGGAGAAGGAATGGGTGGTAGGACAAGGAGGATGCAGCTCAAAGTAGCATGTGGAACGTGTGAGCTGCTGCTTAGTCTGGTGGCCAGAAGGTCCTCAAATGTACTTTTTTTCTAGCACTGGCTGCCAGGCCTGACTGTCCTCAGGTGGTGGAAATGTGACCCCATAGATAAGCAGTGGTGTGCGAGTCCTTTCCTCTGATTGTACTACGGCACTAGCAGACTGTTCTGCTGGCTCTTTGAGGTTGCTTTGTTCAGGATACGCCCAGCTATACTTTGACTCTGAGTAATGTAGAGGCTATTCTACTTTTCTTTTTTATGCCCCGGTTCACACAATTGATAAGCATGCTTATGGTCACATTGTGTTCTGCTTCTCTGACGTGTTCTAATAAGTATTTCTTTAAAAACAATCACAGTGCTACCCCTGCTTTCTTCAGTGAGGATGAGATACTCTTCTGCGTCTTTATTTCAGATTCTGCAGGTGCGGGCTGTGGTTACTGCTTTATGTATGTTTTGGAACAGCCTTAAGAAGCTCATCCACAACTTGCAAGCCAAAACACTTCAGTTTTAAAACAAAAGCTTATAATTAGTTGAGTAGGAAGGCTGCTTAATAGAGTTTCACTGGACTGCCAACTACAGTTAAACCCTTTACATGGTCTTCTGATATGTATTTTCTGGACTATCCCTGTATCTAGTGGATTTTTGTCCTGTTGCATGGTGAGATAAGTAACCCCCAAACAGTTCTTCTGGAGGAGTAATGTTTCCTACAACACCTGATGTACAGAGATCTTGTTGAAATCATAGATAATTCAATCTCTTTAAGAGGCATGTATGTTCAACTTCATAACATACAATTCACCTCAGATCCCTGTACTGTTATAACGCTGTTGTCGTTTAAAGGTTAACACATTGATTAGGGGGGAGGTGGTGGACACAGGCCCCTGAGGGCTCAGAGGGTAGCTGTTATTCTCTCCCCTTCCCTGCCACACTCCATAAAAGAAGGAGACAGGAATGTCAGGGGGCTCTTCCTGCTGGGGCTCGGCAGCTGCGACTGCCCCTCAGTGCGGCTGGGCCTGATTCCACATGCGCTGCTTAATCCACCGCCATCCCAGAGCGGGTTTGGTGTAGAGTTGTATATCCCTCTGCTTTGTCTCCTGTTACTCGTTAAATTTGTCATAGTCTCAACTTCCAATTTTGAGTGACGCATTTTCTTCCTTATTCCCCTTTATATCCTCTTCTGGGAGGAAAGGGGCATGGGAGGGAAAGGGGGTTAATAGAAATTCTGCTCTGTGGGGCTTGCCCTGAGCCTTAAATGGACACAAATGCAACAGACTTTTTTTTTTTCCCCACCACATACATGTTTTTTATGCTAATTTAGACTCTAGCACTTTTTATTTCATTTTGTTTGTTTGTTTTTAATATGCCTTTGAATATGGGAATAAGATTGGCCTAGGATATAGACATCATATGTTAGAACTGTTAGGATGCAAAACTAGATAATAGTCACAAATGCAATTAAAGGTTAATTAATTCAGATAACTTAATCAGATGTAAAAATAGAAAAGTCTTCTAACCCTTTGACGCTCAAATTGTGAGATTTTTTTCTATATGTATGTGGGAAAGCCCTATTTATTAATTTTTTGTTTATTTTTTGGTTAGTTAGGCTACCTAAAAAAGTTTTTTTTTGTATATGCTTTATCCACACAGTGCTACACAGTCTAATACTTCCTTTTTCTATGAATTTGAGTGGAGTATCTCACAAGAGCACCATGTCAAATTTTGTGGCTTTTTGCTTAAACTGAGTTTGGTTGAACATCTGTATTCTAAGCCTCATGAGAGGTGCAGGGATCACCTGTGCAGGCCTTGTCTTTCTTATCCACATTTTCTTGAAAATTAATGATGAATGCAGAGAACCCTTATAAGGACTGATTCTATTCCTGGCATTTTCAAATGTCTCTTGTTGTATCAAGGTCATACATTTCAAAACTGTAGATCAAAATGAGAAAACTCAGCTGGAAAATCTCAAGAGATAAAGAAACCTCCAGCCCTTATACAGAGGCATCAGCAGTAGAAAGAAGGACTTGTAGACTTAATTGAGTTTAGAGTGAGTAAACTTACAGCATGTAAATTTGGAATAATGCAGCATAGGCAGGATGTGACGTATCCGTGTGCTTTAGGAATATCAAATGTGTGAAAACAATTGTTATATCAATAAAGAATGAAAAGGATATATATCAGAAGGAAGGCAGGTAATTTAAGAGTAAGGGCTATAAGGAAATCTGCCTCTTTACACTGGAAGTCTTATCTAACTTCAAAGAAGGTGCTATTTTCTTGACCCTATGTTAATGAAGGAGGTTGCTCTCTAAAGATGCCTGAACTTTTTCTGTGACCTTAGGGGGGTTCTGAGCATGTATTTTGCTTTCTTAGTAGGCTAATGTGTATATGTCATTTACATTACATGGTTATGATCTTAGGGTACTAAGTAAAACTTCTGTCTGTTAGTTACTTGGCACTTGAGTTGTTTTTCCATGTCCAAAAATTTACTGCACTCATCTGTCTTGCATCTAGATTTTCTGATTCTGTAACTTCTCAGTCTAGTGAAAGCTAGATTTACATAAGCTGCTTTTAGTGGTTGTCTGTGTATGCTAAACTCGTGTTCATGACCTAATCCTATTCCACATCTAATGGTTATTGCACACTACTTGCCATATTACTCTATGTGCTAAGTGATGAAGATTGAATAATAGGCATGAAGTGGTTTCTGCCGCACTGGCAGAGCCTTCTGAACTGCCTTGTTTTTCAAGCCCCCCCAATCTCAGAGGTAACAAGCAGATGGAGTGTGCTCGAGTTTTCATTTATTCCTGCTTCAACAGCCAGACCAAAGATTTTCAAGGACGAAAGAGATGTTATCAGGGTTATTTTGATCTCATTCTGCAGACTGTTTGAAGGTGCTAGTAGCAGAGCTCCAAGTAGTGCTGAGGCTCTGCTGAGAGCAGGTGAGGAGTTCTTGGATCTACTTTGCAAATGAATTACTTGTGTGATCCAAGGGAACTTTTTTTTTTTTCTTTGCATATTGAGTGCTTTTTAAGCTCTCTGTACAGTGAGGCCATGAGTGCTTCATGAAACTAAACCAGCTAAACTTTAATAGTTTTACTATAGAAAAGTAAATTACAGCCAGTTTTCTGGAAGTGGTTAAGAACTCCCACTATCCAGTCCATAGCAGGTTGGCACTGGATTGTGCCAAGAGCTACTGTCAGTGAAATTAATATTGTTCCCAAGAGGTCCCGTAACGGAGCGCTGCCAATACAAACACTGGCGCTGCAGATTCGCAAGCTGTTGAGGCTGTAATGCAAGCTTCTTCAGCCAGAGCTCGTTCACCAAGCTTGGAGGCCGCTTCTGCTTGCTGAAAACTGCAGAAGCAATCAAACCAAAAGTTGCCAGTTTTATTCGTGATTTGTTGTGGTTTAAATGTCCTATAGGTGTTTGAACTTAGAGTGGGACTACCCTAGTTACTTGGCAGAGAGCTGGGGTGCTTCTAGCCTTTTGTTGATAACTGATCCTTACCAGTAGGTCTCAAGGTGCTTTGCAGAGCAGAGTGGTCATGGTTGTTCCCATTGCACCGGGCGGGAAATGACTTGCTGAAGGTTGCAACCGCACCAGGCTCAGGAATAAAACTGAGATATGCTGAACAATCTTGTCCAGTAGGTCTGTTGGTCTCTGCAAAGTCGGAAAGTCAGTTTCTTAGGAACAGAGTAAAGAATTTCAATGTCTTGTACCTGAAAGGAATAACTGTGCTGCACTTCTAGGAATAAGGTAAGGGAAATTACTGGGTGACCTATCTTTTGTGCAGACAGGGGTAGAAGTGGTGCTCTCTGAGAGCATTAAAGAACAGGGACATTAAAAACATACCTTTGCACACTTGTAAAGCAATTCGTGCATTATTTGTGTGCAGCTTGTGGGGAAAAAAAAAAAAGAGGTTGCCAGAAATATAGGCATTTTTCAAATAGTAAACTATACTGCTGCAGTTTAGTGTGAGGTGTTTTCATAACTCTTAACCAAAGCACTGAATTTTAATTTTGTCTTTTTGTATTTGAAATATTAACTATACTGTAGTCATTGAAATCTAGAAAACTCGTTCTCTATTTGCAAATTACTTGTGAATACATTAAGATTTAATAGATTTTCTTTTTCAGTAATATGTATACTTTGTATTGATGTTTTTAGATATTTATTGTCAGCGTCTTTCACAGCTGATTTGCTGAATATTTGCTAATATTTGAAATTTTGTCCCTGCATCTGTGTTCACTGAAATAGCTGCAGCAATATTAGATACTTTTTCCCTTCTGCCACTTGTTATAATTCTTGTGGCAGAGGTGAGTATCCCTGCAGTATGGTCATGGGAGCAGTTCACAAGAAGACTCCTGAGACTTTACTGGTGAAAGTTGATTATCCACTTTAAAATATTTATTATATTTGATCTTTGACAAATGTGGGTTGCTGAAGGCTGAGTTTGGGCACCATTACCTGCAGCAATGTTAACAGCCAGAGGTATATTTTCTCCTCAGCACTTTAAACTGGGCACGCTGGGTAATGTGATGGGGAGAAGTTTTGATGAAAGGCTAGCATGACTATATGTGATTTTAAGAGCCTTTTTTCTTTTAACACAGGGTGCCCCTAGAAAAGTGCTTCTGGTTGCTTTGCAGATCCACAGACATTCTCTCCCTTGCCTGATGCAGTTTTTTGGAAGAGCAGAATTAAGTTGTGTCTGGGAGTGATGGAGCAGGAGAAAAGTACAGAATAATTTGAGTTTGATGTTGGGAAGTTGTCTAATCCAGCCCCTGGTCTGAGCAGGGCTAACTTCAAAGCCAGAGCAGTTGTGCTGGGCCCTGTCCGGTAAAGTTATGAAAACTCTGGTAAGGAGATTGCGCAACCTGGGCATGAGCTCTTGTGCTTGACACACTGTTTCTCTGTGAGATTTCTTTTGACTAATGCGTGCTGGTGAGTCAGGCTGCCTGGCTCGCAGAATGTCTTTGCCAAGTCAATGTGCCATCCTGCTTTCTTTTTTTTTTTTTATTTGGAAATGTGTTACGGAAAGGTATTTTGCTGGCAACACAGGAGATTTGCCAACAGAAGTACTTTGAAAAACTTTTAAGCGTGCAGATAATCCATGTTTTTCTACTCCTCTCTTTTTACTGTTTTGTTGGTATCTTCGTTTAGATCTATCTGAAAAGAAATGACAACTTGTTACTGGGAACGTCTTTTTAATTATAGTGTGAAATATCCAGTGTACATTCTTTTGAAAGCTAAAAAAATATTAAATTATAACTTGCATCATTAGAAATAATAAATGTCACATAAAATTTTAATAATCATGAAAAAAACTCACCCAACTGTTCTTGTGTGCTACCCTCCTGATCAAAACTAAACCAGATGTTGATGGACAGGAACATGATGGTAAATTACGAAGACCATCCACTGTATTTATTTGTTAGGTGTTGAGTTTTAAATAGAAAAAAATGCAGCAATATTGCTAATTTTTTTGTGGTGACAGCCTGTACAGTGCCTATATTGCACTCAAAAAAAGGGAAAAGATGCTCTCTTGTGAAATGTTGTTGACAGCCAGGAGTAGAATGCACTGGAAAACTTTTAAAGTAGAATATTTTAATGGTATATAAAGCATGATAAGAAGCAAAATTCTGATTCTTCCTTCTTTCATATTTAATGAACTCTCATTGCAAACATTATATTAGCACATGAGGTGAAAATATCTATAATGTTTTATAAGAAAGAGGAGAGAAAATATGTTGAAGCTCTGTTTTTATGTTGTAAACTGTGGTTGTAGCCCATGCAGTCTACAATTGATCCATGGAATTAAATGAGATGGGATGAAGTTCTCCATTACTGACACCTTTGAAATTTTTGTATGCGTAGTTAACTTCCTGTTTATGTTAACAGAGCAGAGACGCTAAGGATTTATTAGGCATGTTTTATGCCATCATTCCTTGAATAGTTTTAATTCAGCATAAACAAATGCTTCCTCTGAGCACAGCTGTCCTTTCCTGCCACCCTCCGCATCCCACTGCTTTTGCCTGTGCCCCTGCTGCCTGCCTTGCTAGTGATGGTGTTCGTACGGCTTCCCAGTGACCTGGCAGAGGGAAATAATCTGGATTAAAATGAATCGTTATTGAACGAACCAGTTTGAAGCAATCAGTCCTTCAGTTTGGCTGAGGACATGTCTCCACAGACACATGTGGAAGCACAAAGCAGAAGAGTGGTGGAGATGAGAAGGTAAAGCAAAAGGTGGAGGGGTGACATGACCTGTTTATCAGCAGTCTCCTTTTTATGTTACTTTAATCTGAAAGTATCTGGAAATGTATCATTAAGAGGGGAGTAGTTATCTCCTTTTTTTGTTAAGGAACATAAAGTTTCTCTAATGCAGGCATCCTCCTCTGCTAGTTCACTACTCCTTCCTTTCTCTCAAGCTAAGCTGGCTTCCATGTCAGGATGCTGCAGCTTTATTTTGGGCCAAGGATACTGACAGAGGAGGTTTGGGCCTGTATTGGTGCTTTCCTGAAGCTGAATTTATCCAGGACTTTTCTCCTTGATAGGACTGGGGAAGAGTGAGGAGAGCAATCAGCCAGTGCCGTCATATTGTCTAGCAGGTCGATGAAGGTGATTCTCCCCCTCTACTCTGAGTGAGGTCTCATGACAGTGTTGTGTCCAGATCTGGGGCCCCCAGTGTAAGACTGACATGGACCTGCCCGAGTAGGTCCACAGGAGGGCCGTGAAGATGATCAGGAGGCTGCAGCTCCTCCAGTATGAGGACAGGCTGAGAGAGTTGGGGTTATTCAGCCTAGAGAAGAAAAGGCTCTGAGGAGACCTTATAGTGACCTTTCAGTACTGAAAAGGGCCCTACAGGAAAGATGAGGAAGGACTCTTTGTCAGGAAGTGTAGTTTACTGTTACTGGTTTTAAACTGAAATAGATATTAGGAAGAACTTCTTGGCTGTGAGGGTAATGAGCCACTGGAATAGGTTGCCCAGAGAAGTTGTGGATGCTCCCTCCCTGGAAGTGTTCAAGGTCAGGCTGGACAGAGCCTTGAGCAACCTGATCTAGTAGACGGTGTCCCTGCCTGTTGTAGGAGGATTGGAACTAAATGATCTTATTGTCCCATCCATCCTTGGATTCTATGATTCTGTGATATTCTTTTCTATTCTTAACTTCTTTTGGTTAAAGAAAAGGGCATTGTAAAGAAAATGTGCTCCTGCACACTAAATTACACTCCTTGCTAGGCTAGGGAGGCTTCAAAAGTGGCTGGTTTATGCCAGGTCAACTAAAAAAAAGGAGTTTTATTTGAAACATAAATCTGTCCAGCCATATTCAGTTTGGTAGGTGATGGAAAATACAGAAATCTTTCTAAACACATTGCTTTCCTCACTGTTGCCATGTCAAGTTTTTAAACCTAAAGAGCATCGCTGTTTTTATAAGAGGAGCAGCCATTTTCTTTGCAGATCCCTTTCTGATTTGAGAGAGGTAAGAATGAACCATGAGTTGTGAAGTCAGTTTTGTGAAATAACTTACTTGGCTTTATTGCAGGTTTTTTTTTATACAGAAAACAGATGAGAATACATTCTTTGGTTTCCTTTCACTAATAACCTATTTGGGTTTCTCCAGAGAGCTTTGAAGGCTCACCTGGAAACCCTATATTGCAAGCTCTGCTGAATACAGATTTGTCTTTTTACAGCTTCTTGACCTTTTTATGCGATACCTAAGTATATGATGTTTAAGGTGATCAGCAGGAGATCTTTCATTTAAAAAGAAGATCCTTTATAAAGAGTTTTATATTTAATCTTTAATAATTATTACTAGCGAGAACTATTCTGTTGATTGCTCTTCATTGTCTATGAATTCTGACAGCAGATTTCAAGAGTAGCGGTGGGGGAGGTTGTTTGTTACGAATATTATTTGGCAGAAAGTCAGGCGGATTCTATGGTTACATATGAATGATATCTGCTGAAAGTCAGCTAGCTTCCCAAACAACTCTGCTTGCTGTGCCTTAGCAACCGCAAGAAAAATTCTGCTGCCACATGGAAACGGATTGGGATTCATGACAACACTCCCTATATCCAGTCACCCTCAAACAATAGTAGTATTTCATCTACTGAAGACAACACCCGTGTCTTATTTCTGCTTAAAACTCCTATAATTTAGACAGTAGCAAGCAGTGTCAAATGCAAAAATTCAAAGGTGACAAAGTGATAAACCAAATTGTTCAGTCATTTTCTCCCCCTTCCCCCACTCCTTACCTGGCGTGAATAAGCGCTGGTAATAAATAAGCATTTATTCCCGCAGACATTGCTGCCTTCTTTTTGTTGCAGGTTTAGGAGGATGTACTGGGCAGGTGCAGCCCAGCTTTGTTCCACGATTCGTGTTCAGATAGGGCTGGAGTGGAAACTCTCTAACTATTATAGCTGTTTGTTTATAGCAACTTTTTTGAAGAGAAAATCCCTCAGCGTTCCATCAGTCGTAGAAGTTGCACTAGTTTCTATCACTGTTACGGCATTATCATTGTCATGGTTTGTATTGAAAGTAATCTGTCCAGCAAAACTTTTTGAAGAAAAAACCCCACAGCGTTCCATCAGTTGTAAGAGTTGCACTAGTTTCTATCACCATGATGGCATTATCGTTGTCGTGGTTTGCGTTGAAAGAAATCTGTCTAGGAAAAAAAGTAACTACGTTTTGATTTTTGCTTGGAGTAGGAGAGAAGCTGGAGGGAAATTAAATACATACCCCTGGTGATTATTTTTTTTTAATTTTCCTGAACCACTGTATTGTTAGAGTTGAATGATTAGTAAAGAGAGATGATTGTTTTTGAGAGTGAATTTAGATTTAGCTTTATTTGCTAGCCTTTTTCTTACGCTCTCATGGTTGAAACATGAGGAATTTTCAGCATGAATATTTCTGAGTGTATTTTAGACTTAGATGCTTAAATGCTTTTTGGAAATCTGTCTGAATATATAATTTCCTTTGTGGTCACATTAGCCAATTTAGGATTCAGGTGTTGAGTAGTTGCAGAGATACCTCTGTCAGGGAATAGAAATTGTCTCATTACTGGGTAGTCTGTGCTACACCATGTGCATTTCAAAATTGGATGAGTTTTTCAGGCTATTTGTATTTAGGGAATAAGCCCTGATAGAGCACAACTCTGAAGCTTTTGCTTAGTTCTAAGTACACTGAGCAATCTAATTTGGAATTCGCAAATGCTATACTGAATTCTTTAGGGACATAGTGATAGTGCCCTGAAACTATGAATGATTGTTTTCTTATATTTGTACACAGAAATGTTCCTAGAACTGCTCAGGAGCATGGAATTGATCTTGAACATGTTTGCAAATTAAGCCCTGATCAAACAGACAAATGTTGGTGAGTGAGTTGTGAACTGACAAGGGGTAACATTTGATTGTGCATTGTAAACTCTGAATGTGGCATTATGCTCAATTATTGGTAACACAACCTATTAAAAACCTAGTTATTCGAAAAACTTGGAGTGGAAGCTTAAACAATTTGCTAGGGAGGAAGAGCCCTGACTCTACTTTTTCTTGTTTCTTTTAGTTTTAATACAATCCTGCTGTAAAAGATCTAGAAAACGGAATCATCTTTATTAATAAAAAAATTATTTCCCTACTTTTGCCAAAGCTTTTTTTTTTTCTTTTCCTAACTGCACAGGAGTGTCAGAAGCTCTTCAAAGAAAGGCAGAACATTTGCATTCCATATTGGAAATTATTATTTTCCTACAATTTCTATGGCCTCTTATGTGGTCTTACAGTGTGACTTCTAGTGTAGACAGGTTGCTGGCTGCTACCACTGTACTAAATCCCAGCTGAGGAAAGCACTTGAACTGGAGCTCTAAGCAAACTTGCTTTGTTTCTTTCTGAGCATGATGGTGATTAAATTGCTAGCAGATGTATGGATCATTGCTGATGCTAATGGGACTGCAGTGCTGGCAATGGCAAAAATATCAGCAGTTGTTGGAACAGCTTGGGCAGGAGGCGGAGCATGAGTAACTTGTAGACAAGTCATCCTCTGAAGTTGAGATGAGGCCAAAGAAACATCCCACATCTAAAAACAAGAAGAAAATGCAAATGTCACTCCAAAAGGTATAGCTGAAAACATGCTCTGTAGTATCTTTAGCCCTTGATTAGAACATTAACTAGCTTGTAGTAAATACTATAGCAGTGCCAGTTCAATACTCTGCTGAGTAAAGAACTAAATCAGCACCTCACAGTAAGATACAGATTCACCTTTCCAATGGAGACCGAAATGTGCCTCCATTAGCATGCTTTACTTTTGTAGCATACTGTGGGGGAATTTCTTTCCAAACTTTCCAAAAATCAGTTAGTGCTTACATATTAAAATATTATCATCAATATGTTTGCATGATTAGCCTTAAATAATGGCAGAGATTCTCAGCTTTTTAAAAAATAACTGTCCAGTTGAAGCAATACTAATGTAAACCTAGATACAGATCTTGCATAATAGTATCAGTCATTGAATTAGCTCCTGCTTTTAAAAATCTAGCTAGAGTATTTGATTTTTTGGCTAATAATTCCATGAGCTTGTCTTATGGATTCAAAACAAGTATTTCCTTCTGGTTGTTTTAAATTACTTGCTGCTGACTTTATTCTAATCCTCCCAATTCTTTTAACACCATTACTCTACTCCCTGCACTTTTAGTGGTTTTAAATATCACAATAAACTCCTTTATAATTTTTCCCAATTTCAGACTAAACCATCAGTGGTGTATTCAAAAGTGGATCTTAGCAGCTCTGTTCAAAAACCTTGTCCTGGGCTACCTGTCCTCTCTTGTCACATGCAAGTGTATACCCAAGCTAGGATGCCATCGCTATGCCTTGTTCATACTTCATGTTCCTGGTCACCCAGCCCAGGACACCAGCTCCCCGCGTCTTTCTTCATGCATCCCCAGCAGGGAAGCTGAAGCCACCTATGCACACCTACTCATGTACAGTGAGAGAGGACACTCAGCACTCTGGATCTGCTGCGTGTGTGATTTCCTGCCCCAGGACCATACATGCTGCCACATCCCCATCACCTCCCTGACACATGGTTTGGCAAGACTCCTCAAGCTGGTGAAGAGGTGCAGGGGAATGCTGAGGTGACAGTGCCTGGAAAGCAGCATTTGGCATGGGCAGCAATAGCTGTTTCAAGGTAGTTTTCACAAGAGATTAGTTGTTTACTTGATGACTAATGAATGTGTTTTGAAAGAACGTTTTGGCTCATTCTAAGAGTTATTTGCAAATGTATTTTGAATTGGGGTGTGTGTTTGTGAAAATAATTTGGGAGAAGCAGCCTGTATTTACCAAATACTTCCAAGGAGGAGTGGTGCTTCCCCCACACAGCAGCCCGAAGGTTTGGGTTTTCAACAAGGCCTGGACCCCTGATCCACTTGCTCTTCCTCATTGGAAGGTAAGTGCCAAGTTTGTCCTCAAGAGCCAAAGTAGAGTAGAGTCTGCTGAACCTAACTGTGCTTGGTAGAACAAGATGAGGGATTTTGAGGCAAGTCATGCAAAAAAAAAAAAAAAAAGAAAAAAGAACAGGGGATCTAGCTTGGTACCTAAAATATAAACTCCTAAATTTTCATATGAATTTTAGCCTAACTACAGTGAGTGTTTGAACATTACACAGGCTGCACTGGTATCAACAGGAAAGATCATTTTTTTTCTGTTCCAGAATATCACCTCCACTTCTGTTTTATTTTCTTCCATGCAATTTCCATTTTCTTATGTTGGTAGAAATTTCATGTCTGTAGATTCCTGCATGGCAGGCTAAATGTGCTCACCTGGACTCTCCAATGTTCCATGCATGCTCCAAGCTTATATGGGCACAGGCTGCCACTAACAGAAGCCATTGTCCTGTCTTCCCTTCTCCCATTTCAGGGCTGTGAATTCCTTCTCTCTCCCCTGCACTTGAGCTGGCACTGGTGGTTTGAAGGGTAAAGTAGAAGATTTTAAATTATTTTTTTTCTTCACTAGTTTTCAGCCTCAGTCACCTTTTACAGACTCCTTGGAATTTTTTCCCTAGGCCTTCTCTAGGCTGAACAAGCCCAACTCTCTCAGCCTGTCCTCATAGTGGAGGAGCTCCAACCCCTTGATCATCTTCGTGGCCCTCCTTTGGACTCACTCAAGCAGGTCCATGTCTTTCTTACACCAAGGACTCCAGAACTGGACACAGTACTCCAGGTGGAGTCTCATGAGAGCAGAGTAGAGGGGGAAAATCGCCTCCCTCGACCTGCTGACCATGCTTCTCTTGATGCAGCCCAGGATATGGTTTGTTTTCTGAGCTGCAAGTTTGCATTGCTAGCTCATGTTCAGTTTTTCATCTGCCGGTACCCACAAGTCCTTCTCTGCTGGGCTGCTCTCAATCCACTTATCCCTCAGCCTGTGTCTGTGTTTGGGATTGCCATGATGCAGGTGCAAGACCTTATACTTGACCTTGTTGTGCTTCATGAGGTTGGCATGGGCTCACCTCTCTAGCCTGTCAGAGTCCCTGTGGATGCCATACTTTCCCTCTAGTGTGTTGACTGCACCACAGCCTGGCATCATCCATAAACTTGCTGATGGTGCACTCAGTCCCACTGTCCATATCCCCAACAAAGATATTAAATAATACTTGTCCTGGACCCCTGAGGGACAGCACCTGTCACTGGTCTCCATCCAGACATCAAGCCATTGACCACAACTCTTTTAGTGTGACCATACAGCCAATTCCTTACCCCCCAAGTGGCCCACTCATCAAATCCGTATCTCCCAATTTTAGAGAAGTGTGGAACAGCATGAAAAGCTTTGCACAAGTCCAAATAGATAGTGTCAGTGATTCTTCCCTTATCACCAATTCCGTAACCCCATGGTAGAAGGCCACTGAATTTTTTCTGTTTGCTGAGTTTGGTCCTATCCTGTCATGTAACTGCACCCTGCACTAGCACTATTTTCCCTGGCTGAGGCTTAGCCATCCTCTGAATGCTGGGGACTGGGCCAGTGCAATGCCAGGGGTTGTAGTTCTCACTGGCATTGCTGGGATTAGTTTGGTGATAACTTTGTGAGCACCAGCCTGGGAATGGAGTGAGGAGGGAGGAAATCAATTTATAAGCTTCAACTGTGCTGCTGCACTGAGTGAGGCTTGGTGAATGAAAGCCTTGGGCAGAAAGCAAGTGAAGTGGTAGTATGTAGAGCTGCTGCAGAGCTGAGGTGTTAATGACATGCTGTCTAGGAAGAGTAAGTGGGATCTGAGCATTTTTGTTAGGTATAGGAGAGGGGAATTAAGCTTTTATGTTAAAGCATTTCCATATGGAGCTACTGTTATGCATGGATCTATACTAACATTTGTAATAAGCGTGGAAGGGTAAACAGTGTTAGATGTTTCTGTGATTCCTTGTCACTTCCTTTCCCTTTCTAAAAACACAGTAACAAGAATATATGGGGAAAAAAGCAGGTGGCATTACTGAAATATGGATTCTGTAATTCTTACAGGTTGTGAAGGATTTTTTATTTTTTTTTTATGATTACAGTACACCAAGTGTGAATTGGATCCTTCTCAAAGAAAGGAATTAATTATACTGCCTACAGGTTGGAATAATGTGAGGGAGCACCACATAGTCTTGCCATTGTGCTGCTGGTACATCTGCATGTCTGCTGTTACCTCTCCAGACTTCTTTTAGACAACACTTATTTGTTTTTTTTTGTGGCTTGTAGTAAGATAGAAGTTGCCAGAAAGCATAAAAATAGACAATATCTTGTCTTTTAACACTGACAAGATATGGAAGTATCGTGGTGAGTAAAGGCAGGGTAACCCGACTCTTGTAGAGAGGTTTATCCTGTCTCTCTCTTGCCTTCCAGAGTTCTGCTTCACTGTTAATTTTATAACTTTAGATCCCCAGTCCTTATTAATCAGCAGTAAGGTTTCGGTATTTGCATTTCCCTGCGTTTCATTATTTTGTGTAATTGCATTATGTCTCCTGTAATCTTTCTTTTGTAAGGTAAATAGTCACAGTATTTTCTGTCTCTTCTCATTTTAAAATTTATCCAAATCCTTCATTATTCCTACTACTATTGTTGCCTGTATCCACTCTAACACTGGAGTGTGCACTTTTTGAGATATTACAAGTGCAGTGTGTGGCATGGCAGAGGTAATGCTGATCTACATTAGAGCAATGTTACCTTCCTGCTGGTCACCATTTCATTCCTTATTTATCTGTTCTTTTATTTTTTTTTTAACTCTGGTTAAGAATTTAATTTAGAAGAGCGATCTTCCTTGAGAAGTGTTCTGTGACCCTGAGGTGTCTTTACTGAAGACAAAGTTTGCTCTAAGAGGTATTAGAGCATGTGTAATTACTCTTTTTCCCTCTGGTACATGCTGCTTTTAATGTTGAGCTCATCATGATACTGTCTTTTCACCTAAGTTTTTTTTTTTTTTCAGGTTTATATGTAAATTCTTCAATGTCATTTCTGATCTTTCTTGACCAGAGAAAAAGTCTGTTGTCTGCAGACTTTGTCACCTTATTGCTCATCTTTTCCAGTTCAAGAATAAATATAGTAAACAACACAGAACTGAATTTACCACACCTTGCCTAGTTTGCTGCTGCTTTTTTTTCAATACAAAACCCAGAACAAAACTAAAGCTCTACCAAATTGTCTTACAGACCCTGTCCAGAAGAATTTCAAATCCCTATTTGGAAACTCCTTCAAACAAGGTACTTGTCAAGAATCTTTAATTTCATTTCATCAAACAGTACATTGGGAATCTTTGCTTTGGTTCAACCTCTTAATCATAGCTTTGAAGACACTTGGAAATGTGGCTTGCAATTAAAGCCAGTTAACAAGTTATAATTTGGATGTGTTAGAAATCGCCTACTTGTATTACTGAATTTGCAAACGGAATTGTTGTGAATTCCGATGCACGCTCACTTCCCAGCCATCGTAACGATTGCCACCATTTAGCTTACCTTTGCAATGATTAAGAGCTCTGTTTTTGCATTTCATAAGACTTGACTGTCTCAGGACCTCTTCTTTTCTAAGGCAAGAAATGTAAAAATAGTTCAGCTCCTGTGGGCCTCTGCAACCCATGGGTATGGCAGAAGTTGGAGTACATTTCCTATGTGGCTTTGGCTGCTTGCTTGTCGTTTAGCTGGGGAGAAGGCACTGCACAGCGGGAGGGAGCAGACAGTGGCAACCCTAGTTACTGCATCAGGAATAAATCCCTGTTTGTCACAGTTTTCAATTTCTCTTTTCATTCAGATTTATGGAGAAAGTTCTTCCTGTGCTGGGAGAGCTCTCAGGAATATTTTTACTCTACAAGCATCTGACTTGATTAAAGACAGAGTGTACCTTACTGGCATTTGCAGGTAACCCCAGATTACTCATTTTAATCAACTGGTTGGGTTTTGTTTGCATCTGTCTGTGCCATGATTTGACAAGAGAGTAAATTCTGAGGGTGCAATTTAGTGGGGGTTATTGAGAGTGGAAAGTATTTTCTAAAAAAATTAAAATCTCATGTATTTTAATATCTTTTCTTATGTTACTTTGTCAGTTGTCAGAAAGCGGCAGTGGCCTGATTGTATGTCCATTAATTTAATTTCTCGTGATTTCATATTTGTTCTTTTGTAGAAAAGAAACAGTTTTAAATTCAGGGCTAGTCTAGAGTTATAAAAGAGATTAATTGGATTCCTAAGATTTAGTTACAGTTATATTTGCATGTAATTTACAGGACATTTCTTTAATGAAGTGATTTTTCATTTGTGTTTCATTGCAGCATAAATGCTTCCTCTTATTTTCAATTAGTCCAGAACGTGCAGGTTTCTGTTATACTACCATTCATTTATAGCTATATTTGAGAAAAAAGCAACTTTTTTTTTGTATGATTTAAAAAGATAAGTTTACCAATAATGTGAGAGATAAAGTACACCCTAGAGCAACACTCAAAGTCTTATACATTGTTTAGCGGTATTGCTTACGCCTATTCTCAGAAAGAAAATAAAATGCTGAGGCTAAAATCTGGATTTTATTTAGCTCTTTACACATCTTTGGGTGACTGTCTGTATGCAGCACAAACTGATGAAAATATTACCTATTGTAAAGTGTGCCATGTGAATTAGGTATGTAAGGGAACTTACTTGACTAACATGAGTTCCCTCATTTTAACTAGGGGCATCCTCTGAGACTTGCCAGAGTAATTTCTTCCCTTGAAATAAATAGAATTATAAAAATTATCCATTTAGACAAAGAGTTTGCCCTGCTGAACAAAAGGATTCACTTTTAATAGCTAAAAAAAATAGATCTTTATTGCAGAAGGATATTTTAACATTATTGCAGTGTAAGAAGTGATGTTTTGCTTATTTTCAGGAGAAGCTGTGTTGGATCAGAACTGGTAGACTGGCTTTTGGAGCAGTGTCCTTTTGTAAAGTGCAGATCTACAGCAGTTGGAGTGTGGCAGCTCCTCCTGGATATGGGCATTATATTACCAGGTCAGTCTTTATAGTACTTCTAGCGTGAGGAAGGCTATCAGTTTGTTCTACGTAGGCTATCACTCACATTTTTGATGGGAGAGGAAGGAGAGAAAGAAAACGAAATGTAGATTGATCCTTTTTTTCTTGACAGTTGTTTATTTTTATTGTATTTTTATGTATAGTATATTGTACTTTTATGTATATTGTTATCTCTTCAGTAGACTTACCTCTGTGACCTTTCGTTTCATAAATACCAAATATGAATCTCTTTTTTTAGGCAATTTCTTTCCTTTTGCTTTTGCAAATGTGATTGCTTATTACCCAGTTGTAGACAGAGTGTGTGCCTTTTCCAGCCTATTTTTTGTTCTCCTCAAGCTCCTTTAGAGTTTTCATAAGACAGCAGCTGTTTTGTCACTGCAGATCATGGCTTTCCCAGATATTTTCTCTAGCTATCAGTGATTTTCCCTTCCTCTTTGTGTTTCATAGTTTTAGATTTTTGGATTGAGAGGATTCAGCTCCTTGAGATGGCAGTGATGCCATGTTCTACTCGGCTATCCCTACCTTCCCCATCAAATGTAAGGGTTTGATCCACCTGGTATCCAGCCTCTGAAAATCTGATGGATTTTCCTTTGTAGCTAGGTCTATTTAGGTACCTCAAGTTGGGGTATACGTTGCCCTGGGGTCTGTGTTAGACACTTAGCTTTTCTCCTTGCAAAAAGGTGAGGTGTTTATGGAAGACTTCTATTTATATATGCTGACAGTATACTTAAAGGTTTTCTTTTGCTCCAACTATACTGACAGTATATCTGGTCATGCAGCCTCAACAAGGGCAGAATGGCTCTCCCATTTGAGGAGAAGCTGGGATAATGATGGGCTGCATCCTCATTACTGAACGTTGTTTACTAGTGCCTGGCCATTGGTAAAAACAGATTAGAAGCCAATGGAAATCAAGGCTCAGAAATCTGACAAGTGGAAGGTTTATATCCCCTAATGCTGAACTGATTCTGAAATTGTTGAAGTATTCAGCAATCTTAATACCTGAATTTCAGGAGCCTGGAGATCTTCAAATTGAGATTTTGGGCTTGTCCTCTTTGGATGCACTGAGTTAATATGAGAGGGCAGTGTTGCTTCTATGCTGAGTTTGTGATCCGTTTGACTTGTGTGGTGGTGCAACTGGGCATTAAAGTCAAGTGCAGTGCAGGATGGGAGAGGGGACAGAACCTTGACATGGTAAAGGTTTAAAGGATATCTCCTATTTTTTCTAACAGTGGACAGGCAACTCTATTTTCAAGACACTCGTGCTTTCTACCAGTTCTCAGCGGATGAATGTACCTACCTTTTCTGTGAATTTGAGAAAGAGGGAGGATGGAAGAATGGAGTAAAGCTCCTGCTTCAACTACTGCCGTTGTCTCCTCCCAGGATTGACATGTGTAATCTGTAAGTGTGCCTATACAGCTGTTTGCAGCTTTTGCTGTTTTGTAAGTGGCTAGCTTATAATGACACTGTTTACCCCTAAACCACTGTGCAAATGAGCCAGCTTTCTTTTTCAGGGTTGACAAGCTTGGTAGAAATGAGCTTTTCACGTGAGAGTCGAGTGTGGGTAGATAAATGAAGGCGCTTGATTTGGTGGTTTTGGTATATTGTGGTTCTTAGGCACTAGCTTGCTATATTACCTGTGCAAATGGCTTTATTATTTTTTTGATGTCCTCTTACATTTGAAGATTTGGCACAAATTTGGCAGCAGGCATTCTATGGAGCTGATCGATGAGCAGATCAGATGCCTTTATGCTATGTTCAGGATCAGCTCTCAGGTAGATAGAGAGGATGGGTGGAAATGCAGTAGCTTCAGTCATCTGATTTTATTTTGCTGCTGCATATTTGCCAGAGCTCTATAGTTTCACATTATTATTACTTCTTCAAAATATGCCTTTTAAGAAGTTTGCTTCCTTTATGGCTCCTCTTTCACCTGTCTCTTGAATGTTACCATACCCTCCGTGCTGATACAGCTGCACTCTAAATGTTGCCTATTTAGAGCGTCTAGGAGGAAATCCGAGTTATTTGTGCCACAGTGAGAGGCCAAAATATCATAAAAATATGTCTAGTGAGAGGTCTGGAGACTTATTTCCCCTCATGCCTTAGCAAATCTGCAGAAACTGGCTCAGATAGACAAGTTGGGTTAAATTCTTTCACTATCGCTAGCACGATGGATCCTCAAACCTGATACTTACACTGTGGAGAGCTATTACTCTGCTAGTGCTAGGACTGATTCTCTTTGATGTCAAAGAAAAAGCTTTCTTCTATAAGTACGTATTAGATTTTAAAAACACATTCTCTCAAATAAATGTCCAATGGAAATATTTTAAAGAAGCACAAAGCCCAAAGACCCTTCAAACTGTCTCAAGCCCAGCTTCTTAAATTTGGACACATTGAGCTGATAGAAAAAAAATCTCAGTAATCTCTCTGCATGGCTTAGGGCAGAAACTTGATTTTCTTCCTTGTTGCTGACTGCCCTTACCAACCAGAAACTGGCAGTTCTGGCATGGATTCCCTTGAAAACACATTTATTTGGTCAGCTTGAGTGAGTGTAGCCAAGTGACAAGGATCTCGTATTGGCTAGAACAGGGGACTCAATGAGATCTAAGTAGACGGCTCATATGGGAGAAAAAACTTTGAATATTTTTGCAAATAGAATGAGATCTAAGTAGACGGCTCATATGGGAGAGAAAACTTTGAATATTTTTGCAAATAGAAATTCTTGTCTTCCAACCTATTCTGCTGCTAAGCAGTTTGATTGTACCTTATACACCAGGGCGATTTAATCTTG
Source organism: Baryphthengus martii (assembly GCA_013396935.1). Taxonomy (NCBI): domain Eukaryota; kingdom Metazoa; phylum Chordata; class Aves; order Coraciiformes; family Momotidae; genus Baryphthengus; species Baryphthengus martii. The sequence goes on from VWZK01004789.1 coordinate 89,366, forward strand.
ATTTCCTTGGGAATTGGGGATTTCCTTGGGAATTGGGGATTTCATTGGGAATTGGGGATTTCCTCATTATCACTAAAAATCAGGCGACTTTTCATGGTTCGTGACTATTCGTGCAAAAGCTTTCAATCAAAAAACCAGAGCAAACAGGTCATATTGATATATTATGTTAAGGATACTGAATAGGAAAATGGATTGAAGACTTTTGAGGTTTGAGTTAAAAATATGTCCTGCATGCTGACTTTGGCTAGAAAGTACCACTATTTTACAGTCTGCTTTGGAATTTTTTATTCCAGTGCAACTGTCATTTCTACTGGAAGATGATCCCTGTCACATGAATTGAACAGTTATTCATTAATGTGCATTTCCAACTCCTTCCCGCTCACATTATTCAAATTCTGGTTGAAACTGAATTCCTTTTTGGGAATATTGTCACTGAAGAATTATTTTCTGGAGGTTTTACCTGTCAGATTTTGAAGGTGCTTTTATAAAAAATACATATCGAAGGAGCTGCATTTAAATAATGGTATGCTCTCAAGGGAGTGTGATATTAAGGGGAAAGGAGGCTTTTTCAGGTTCAAGATTCTCCATGCTTGATGCAAATAATACACTGCTAAAACACAATTTGAAAAGGAATACATATGATGAGATGTTTGTTAAAGTTATCTGACCAAGTTAAATAAACCCATATAGTCTTTTTCATGAAGAAAAGGGGCAATTCTAAAAGCTCTTGCTTGCAGTATTTATTTTTTCTCAAATATATAAGCTGTGTTGCATACCATTAGAAGCATAGTCTTTCTTGTAATTTAATGTTTTTGCATTCATTTTTCTGTCAGTTTTTCTCATAATCTATATTGATGGCATTAATTCTGGATGTACACAAGGATAGAGAAAATCTTACCTTAGTAATTAAATTCCCTGCTTTTGATGAAATCAGAAGCACCTGCCTGCTTGCACACCAGAATGCAATGTTGGACATCTCCCAGTGATCTTGGGAGCCAGATGAGCTCTGTCTCCTCTGCAGCTGTTAGGCAGCAGCCTTGTGCTTGCCTGGACTTCTGGGTGCAGCAGTGGGTCTCTGTGTAGCACCATGGATCTGCATTTCCAGAGGAAGCTTGTAGACCTGAGTAGACAGTAGTGGCTCTGAGGGCTTCCTTCAGCAGCCCTTCTGGAAACCCTATTAAATAAATGTGGCCTGAGCTCAACTTGCTGTAGAGATTTTTGGTAGATTTGTATTTGTTTCCGGTCAACATTAGCAGTGTTACCAAAGAATACTATGGTAAGTTCCACAACTGAAAATAGTATTCCAAAGCCTCTTTCTGTACAAATGCTCCCATTGCCTTCTGACCTTGGCAAATTCTCTGCATTAAACATAAAATTGGTGGGAATCTACTATGGAAAACAAGGACAGGACATAGCAGATTTTTAGCAGCTCACACTAAACCGAAGGCCAATGTTCTCCGTATTCCACAAGACTCAGCCCCTGTAAATTTTGTCAGATTTTGTGCTGTGGGCTTTACAACCATGAGCAATCACTTAGGCTCTCACCTCACGTCTCCTGAATTCTTTTCCAGTGACTGCAATGACTCCGTATCAGATGTTCAGTCTTTGTGGGCTTCTGTTTCCTTCTCTGTGAATGAGGGTGTTTAGAACACTTAATTGCCAGAACCAATTGTAGACTCAAAGAAGACTTCAAAGAATGCACTGGGTACCTTAGACTATTGAAATGTATCCCATAATAATTTTTTAAAAAGTATTTGAAGGCAATTAACAGGGGATTTTTCTTCTTCATCTCCTATTGCTTACTATTTTCTTTTCAAAAGTGTTACTCTGTATTTTCTATCTTCTGTCCTGAAGAAATTTACATTTTTTCAATTTCAGAATAGCAACCATTGTTTACAGTAATGTTTTTAAAGCAAATAGCCAGGATGGGATATTCATTTACTTACTGCCTTGTGGAGTTGCTGGAAAACCTTTGCTGAATGCAAACAGCTCTCAGGTATCCGTGAGTCTTTTATTGGCATTGTAGGTGGATTGTAAAGCCAGCGTAGAGACATACATAACGGCTCTGCATTGGACAGGTTAAGGTCCAAGCCCAAGGCCATGGGTGTGTCCGTATTGTTTCCTCTGTTAGCCCGTCGAGAAGCCTGTAGTTGATTTCACATGGGTGCACTAATAATTGTGCTGGACCTGACTTGCCTGCAGATCTATGGCTGGTGTCCCTTCATCTTGCTGTGCTTCAAACAGTGCTGAGCCCATGGACCCGTGAGCTGTTTGTGTAAGCATTAGGTTTGTTTGCCTGGGCTTTGTAGCTCCTGTTTGGTACCAGCCCTACTAGATCTTAGCTGGCCTCTTTTGAAAAAAATAGAGTGGTATCTGTCCTGATTCTGTTCGTCAGTATCCATTCTGTCTTTATTTTTTCCATTAGCCTGAGTATCATAATACACTCTTCCTCTCTGATTCTGGACAACTGACTATAATTTTTAGTATATTGATGGTTTCAAGAGTATTCAGTGCTCATATGCAGATGAATACTGGGAGTATTTTTAAATCGATGAAGTGATAAAGGCCCAAGATGGAAATAGCTATGCTATATGCTGGTCTGGGTTTATGGATTGCATCTGTGGCTTTGCCTACTGAGCTGCTGTGTTGTGCCTACAATTTAGAGGAATCAGGTCCTAGCCTGGTTCTGAGAGATTAGAAGAGATCAGATGTGTAGGGAAACATAGCCATCTAAAGAGGTCAGTAATTTTAATCTAATTCCAAATTGTAAAGAGAGAGACTGAATAAATCAGTCTTTGTAAATGAAACTGTATTCATTGATTTCTTTTGGGTTGTTTATAACACTTAAAATGTTAAATCACATATTCCCTTTAATAGGAAAGGCGGTTGTGAAAATAATTGTGATTTCTTATCTGGATGACCATTTTGGTCTGAATATGCTTGCCCAAGAATGAACGCGTGTGTCATTCTGTGCTTTCTAATCTTAATATTATAATTGGGGAAAGAAATTTATGGACACAGGTTGTAAGAACCACAGTCTATCAACTGCATATTTCAGACACACTGTCAGCTCTCTCCCTAAACACATCGAGGCATATGAGCAAGTAAATAACGAAATAATCAAAGATAGAAGCTTCTGCTAATACCTGGGATTTATGTTTATTGCAGCAACAGCAGTTTTGTATATCTGCTTAGTTTGCTGGCATGCCGCGCTTCTTGAATACCATGAAAAGTAAAGATCTCAAGAGTATTTTCTGGTGTTTTTTTATTCTCATGGTAGTAACTCTGTCATATTGGTATCTTTCTTTGATTGTCAATAAACCCTCTGAAAGGCTCACAGATGTTTCAGTGATGGGAAGTAAAGTATTTTAAAGAAAAACACGGTCCTATCCCATGCTGTCCACAGCAGCGTTTCTGTGGCTTTTTCCACGCAGGCCAGACTTCTGTGACAATTTCTAGAAGGGTTCTTCCTGCACTGTCCCATTTTTGCAAAGACACCTTAAGTCTCTTTGTCTTATAATTGTCAAGACAACCTAATAACATTCTCAGCCATTGCTTTAGTTTGCTAATTGTGTCTTGTTACATATATTATTTTCATTTTCACTTTTTTCTTTTTTTTTTTTTTTTAAATGTGAAACTTCACGTGTCACATAATGATTTTGATACCGTCTACTTTTATCTATGACCTCACATTGCTCCACACCTTAGCAAAGCTGGGTGGTGGGCAAATGGAAGACTCTTTGCTCTGTTAATGAAGGATGTTTTTAGAGGAATAAAATATGCATTCAAATAAGCAACTCTGAGCTAAGAGGGTCCTGCATTCTTCATTTCTTCATCATATTTCTATACCTGAAGAATTCTGTTACTGTTTTATGGTAGTCAAATCAAAAGAGTTCTTGACAGCAAGGGACAAAGGGTGTACTCTGTTACTACTGACACAATTAATTACTGTCATGTTGCAGTCATCATTTAGATGTGGAATCTCAAAAGCCCTTTTACATTAGTGCCTGTGGCTACACAGTTCCTTGCTTTCCAGGAATCAAAAGATGTTGAAACTGAATGAAAGAAATAATAAAAATCTTATTTTTATTTTTTAAGGCCTGATCAAAAAATAGAAGATACATCAGAAACCAGTGCTGAAATTCTTGCTCGTCTCACTTCTGCGGTAAGGTCACTGCATCAAAGTTTGTACTGATCGTGTTTGAAATATTGTCATGTTTTGGATCCTTTCAAATTAAAGACTTAGTCTTAGTGAGTAGGTGTTTGTAGTGCAAACTACTTTTTTTTTTGTCACTGAAAGGAGGAAGCTTTACTGAGGTCTTAATGTGCAATTTCAAAGCTACTAAAATCAGTTCCAGCAAGGACTGCTGCAGCCTGCTTTCTTGAAATCCATGCTGCTATTCATGGCCGAGGAGATACCAATTTGAAGGATCAGGTTGATTTTTCTCCCGGGTAGCTTACACTCTGATCTTCTTGGTCCAGTGGACATCAGCGTGAATGATGAGGTGAGGGACAAAGGTAGAGAAAGGATCTCAGCAGCCTTGGCCTAGGTTATCATAGGCTTCTGAGGAGATCTACCTGGGAAACCTGGATGTCTGTTTTCCCAACTATGTTTAGCCCATATAAATCCCATCATAATAAACAACTACTTATCCTGTTTGTGCCAGAATTTGGTGCATCTTGTTTATCTTGTTGTAAGATCCTCCTGGAATGCATGGAAGATAACTTCCATGTAACAGACCACCCTACTGGACAGGATGCAATGCTAAACCTGATGGTCACCAATGCAAGTGAGCTAATTGGTGACATTAAGATTGGAAGCAGCCTGGGCTGCAGTGATCATGCACTGGTGGATTTCAAAGTCCTGAGGGGTGTGGGTCAGGCGAGGAGTAAAGTCAGGACCCTGAATTTTAGGAAAGCGATCTTTCAGCTCTTCAAGGAGTTAGTCGATAGGATCACCTGGGAAACAGCCCTCAGGGACAAGGGAGCAGAACAGAGCTGGCAGATCGTTAAGGACACTTTCCATAAAGCGCAAGAGCTCTTGATCCCCAGGTGTAAGAAATCAGGCAAGGAAGGCCAGAGACCAGCATGGCTGAGTAGAGACCTGCTGGTCAAACTAAAGGGCAAGAAGGAATGCACAGGCAGTGGGAGCAGGGACAGGTATACTGGGAAGAGTATAGGGACACTGCTGAGTTGTGTAATGGTGGGATCAGGAAGGCCAAGGCACAGCTGGAGCTGAACTTGGCAAGGGATGTGAAGAATAACAAGAAGGGCTTCTATGGGTATGTCAACCAGAGAAGGAAGGTCAAAGAAGGTGTACCCCCCTTAATGAGTGAGACTGGCAAGCTGGTAGCAACAGATGGGGAGAAGGCTGAGGTACTCAAAAACTTTTTTGCCTCAATCTTCACTGGCAACCTCTCTCCTCATATTCCGGAGTGATGGGGACTAGGGGAGTAAAGTCCCTCCCACTATAAGAGAAAATCAGATTCATGACCACCTGAGGAACCTGAACGCACGTAGGTCTATGGCACCTAACAAGATACACCGCAGAGTCCTGTGAGAATTTGCCGATGTAGTTGCCAAGGTGCTCTTCATGATATTTGAAAAGTGATGGCAGTCAGGTGAAGTCCATGGTGACAGGAAAAAGAGAGATATTGCACTCATTTTTAAAAGGGCAGAAAGGAGGACCCTGGGATTTACTGACCTGTCAGCCTCACCTCTGTGCCTGAGATCATGGAATGGAATCTATGCTAAAGCACATTCAAGATGGCCAGCATGGCTTCACCAGGGACAAGTCCTGCCTGACTAACCTAGTGACCTTCTATAGTGAAGTCACTACATCAGCAGACAAGGGAAGACCAATGGATATTGTCTATCTGGATTTCTGTAAGGCCTTTGACTAGGTCTCCCTCAACATCCTTCTCTCTAAATTGGAGAAATATGGATTTGATGGGTGGACTGTTTGGTGGATAACGGATTGATTGACTGATCTCATCCAGAGGGTAGTGGTCAATGGCTCGATGTCTAGATGTGGATTGGTGACAAGTGGTGTCCCCCAGGAGTCTGTACTGGGACCAGTGCTGTTCAATATCTTCACCAATGATAGTCAGTGGAATTGAGTGCAACCTCAGCAAGTTTTCAGATGACACCAAGCTGAGTGGTGCAGTTGACACATCAGAAGGACAAGCTGCTGTCCAGAGGGACCTGGACAAGCTTGAGGAGTGGGCCTGTGTGAACCTCATGAGGTTCAACAAGGCCAAGTGCAAGGTCCTGCATCTGGATTAGGGCAATCCTTGGTATCAATACAGGCTAGGAAATGATGAGATGGAGAATAGCTCTTCAGAAAAGGACTTGGGGGTACTGATGGATGAAAAGCTGGATGTGAGCTGGCAATGTGTGCTTGCACTTGCATCCCAGAAGACCAACCATATCCTGGGCTGCATCAAAAGAAGCATGGCCAGTAGGACAAGCGAGGTGATTCTGCTGCTTTACTCTGCTCTTGTGAGATCCCACCTGGAGTAGTGTGCCAAGCTCTGGAGCCCTCAGGGCAGGAAAGACATGAACCTGTTGGAGCAGGTCCAGAGGAGAGCCACAAAAATGATCAGAAGACTGGAACAACTCTCTTGTGAAGAAACGCTGAGAGAGTTGGGGTTGTTCAACCTGGAGGAGAGAAGGCTCTGGGAAGACCTTATTGCAGCCTTTCAGTACTGAAAGGGGGCCTGTAATGAAGATGGGTATGGTCTTTTTAGCAGGGCCTGTTGCGACAGGACAAGGGGTAATAGTTTTAAACTAAAGGGGGAGATTCAGACTAGATATAAGGAATAAATTTTTTACAATGTGGGTGGTGAAACATTGGGATGGGTTGCCCAGAGAGAGGTGATTGATGCCCCATCCTTGGAAACATTCCATGTCAGGATGGGGCTCTGAGCAACCTGCTCTAGTTGAAGATGTCCCTGCTCACAGCAGGAGTGTTGGACTAGATGACCTTTAAAAGTCCCTTCCAACCCAAACCATTCTATGAGAGGATAATAGAGATAGCTGCAGTGCATGATTCCAAATCAGAAAGCAAGCAGGGAAAAAGCTATAGAGGTTTTTTATCATCTTAATTTGCACATAATCTATTGAGTACACCTTCTTCAAGAGCAGAGCCACATGCAAAAGACAAGAAACTTGTCGAGTGTCTGACTTTTCCTTTGCGCTTTATTTTGTGGTGGAAGAGGCAGAGTCAGTCAAGATGACTGAATGGAGCCTATCGAATTATATGCTCATATCATATGCTTCATTACGATGAGGCACTGACAATGCCATCAAACTTAAATTGTAAAGGCAGATGACATGCAAGCAGTGCAAAGTGCCATTTGAAATACATTTTCATTAGATAATCTTTTTGTTCACAAATTTTTCAGAAAATGCAATGCTTACTTCTGAGTTTAAAGCAGCATTCCAGAACTGTCACGCATCCGACATCATGTCCCTAAGAGCAGCTTCATATTCATAGAATGCCAAGTTGGAAGGGACCCCAAGGATCGTCTGGTCCAACCTTTCAAGTTTAAGTGAGATGAACCAGCAGTGGAGTGGTTATGAGTGTTTCCCCTGCAAAGGTCTTTCTTACCTTACCTTGTGATGGGACAGAAGAGAGTATCAGGATGTTAATGCAGTATATCTGGGACATACAGTTTTCTGGTACTTGAAGATGTCATCCAATACTACTTTTATTTAGAGGCAATCAAACTGTCATTACTTGAGATGCAAAAATGTGAACTAGACTCTTTTTCAAAGCCCTGCTGTTTAGAGCTTTCTGTTACAGGATTTCATTTTGAGATTCTGTAAGGATTGCCACTTTATGTCTAGATCTGAAGTCTTATTTGGCACATTGACATCTAGAATACTCTTTTGCAGAAGGTGACTATCAATGGAAAGAAGAGAGGGGAAAAATGTAGAAGGGGAAAAATGTAGAAGGGGAAAAAGCAGAGGTGGTATTCACTGTCTGCTAGATGCACAAGTATGCCTTCTATGATGAAATGACCAGATTCATGGATAAAAAATGAACACTAGCTGTCATTTACTTTTGAAAAACCTCTACTTCTGTCTTTTGAAGATGAGATGATTCATCATATTAATATGCCATTTTTATTTAGTCAAGCAGAAGTATATATTTTATATCGCAAAAAAAGAAAACTTAACTAAGATGTGCTAACGTGCCAACAACATCCTCAAAATGTTCTCTTTCAAACTTTCATAATATTTCTGAAATACTGTATGGTAAGCTGGCCTTTAAACTCAATCCGTTTTGTCATCTGCAGTGCTACTCAAAATGGGGTACTATTTAGATAGTGTTAGCTTTGTAGCAACAACGTATATGTATAAATCTTTTTTAATATCTCAATACGGTAGGCATAGCTCTTGTTTGAATGTGTATTTTACTTTGAGTCCACATTATTATCTTCAATGTGATGTGCAACTATTGATTTTGTCATACAGGCAGTAACTGAAATCCTTTTAGGAAGAAGTATGGTAATGTGTAGTATCTGCACAGTGAGGATTGAATGTTGTACGTGGAGGATTTCCATCAGTGTAATGATGCATAGGAATTGCATGTCCAGCCGAGATGTCAAGTGCGTTTACACAAAAATAGACAAAAGCAGAGAGACTCTGAAATCTAGGTACATCAGGCAAATCTAGAAGGATGCTCAGCAGTACCAATTCTTTGAGATTCGAGGGAGTCCTGTGAGAGGGAGCTCAAACCATCTGGATGAAACCCTCTGATGAAGGAATGTTTGCTTAATATTAAGACTAGAGGAACACTTTTTTTTTTCCTCCTGCTTTAACTGAAGGGTTTTGCTTAGATTAAGCAAGATGCCAGCTGTGTTGCTGGTACACAGCAGACAAAGACATATTTTGCGTAACATGGACAAAATACAGAAAAAAAGCCTTTTTATTGCCTACAAGGTTAGCACTGTCTTTCAAACTTGAAAAGTACCACCTCATAAGCAAAAGTAATACTGCAAATGTAACTGCCAGATGCCACAATACTGCTTTTCTTTTTCCTTTTTGTGAGAAGATGGGTTTTTCTTTACACTCATTGCATTATTCAGCTGTTTGATTGCATTGATTGATACGTTTACAACTGTTGCAGATTGTACTCTCTCCTAAGGCTAATCTTGAGATAATGTATTTATTAAATGTTAAAAGGTAAAGGTGAGACACCAGTGCACTGTTTCTTGCTGTCAGTAACCTTTGAGAATAGTCCAGGACTGGGGCATTGACATTAGTACCTCCTGCTGAGTTTAATGAAGGGAGAGGACCTGAGCGGTTTAGCCGTAAAAAGTCATGATAGTGTTATTTAGAAACAACTTTGGCTTTTATACAAAAGTTGTTCTTCCACAGAAGAACTGTTCTTTCCCATCTTAGTTCTAGTTTATGCTTACCCTAGCTGTGATTAACAGTTCTCCAGACATGGGAATGAGTGTACAGGAAGGAAGGAAGGGGAGGTGATACTGCTAGCTTGCACAATTGTGCTGGAAACAGGACATTTAAGAAAACTGTAGCACTGCCTTCCTATTTTCCTGCATGAAGTGGCAAAAAACTCTGTCCCTCTCAGCGGGACAGAGTCAAGGCATACAAAGGATCCTCGTACCTTGCAAGGACAGGAAAAAACCCCTCCCCGGTCCTTTGCCACAAGGAAAGGAAGGAAACAAGCAGAGGAGGAATGTGGCCTTTGGTATTACTGCCTTCTGCCACATGTAGAGCATGCTGCTGGGTGACTGCTCAGTACCTGATCAGTGGATGCTGGAGTTACTATTGTACTGAGATGACCTGGATGATTTTGTCTGTCTTTCATCTCAGACCAATACACCATTAACTATTTTTGTTTCACATTTTCAAACTTTTCTTCAGAGTTGTGAGAGTGGGATGTTGACAGTTGTCAATAATTGTATTCAGGAATCCTTCGTGGGCTTTGTGCCTTATTCTGATCATACCACATGTCTTGTGAATGACGATTTAAATTTCGCACGCTCTCAGAAAATCTTGATGTCAAAACTCCCACTGCAGAGTAGCCTTGTTAGACAAAATGGCTGGTATGTGCTGCAGGAGACTTTGTACAGAGGTAAGACAATCCCTGGAAAAATAGTTGGAATGTCCCATAATTATTTTTAGTAATAAAGACAGGGTGTCTTGGGAAAATGAGGAAGATTGGAAGAAGCTGGGAAGTGTACAGAAGAGTCTTGAGAGTGTGGATGGAGCAGAGGAAGGGAAAAAGTGAGGTGTATGCAGGAGAGAGGGTTTGACGTGCTGAAGGTAAAGTGCAGGGCACTTGAAGTAGCTGCATGGGACAGGCAATGGCAGTGAGGAAGTACAAAACATAAAAATAATGCATAATACAGAATTTTACTGATACAAAAAGGAGCAGACCTATAGAGGACAGTGGATGTAGCTTTGAGCTGTCTTAAGGGACTGTAACTGGTGGTGTAGAGATTATAGGGAAAATATGAAGAATACAGAGACAAGAGACTGAGGAAGGTTGCTGGCTAGCATGGCAAGGCTGTTGCATCACAGGCTAGTGAGGTAGCCTGTAGATCTGGAAATGGGATAGCTCTTAATTCTTCTTGGTCATCTCAAGCTAAATTTTGGTCCTGAAATGCTCAGCCATGCTATTAGGAGAGGTTTCCTCCTGAACAGTGAATGTTCATTATATATGTGAACCTCAGCATGGAGAACTCACTCATCCTGGAGTCACACAATAAATCCAGCATTACAATGTGCTCAACAGAGGCAAAATAAACATTGAACAAGGAAAGGAAGGAGCTTGGAGTGTGCACTTGTGAAAGAGATACGCTGTACAAATAACAGGTTGGGCAACTGAATTGCCCACTCTCTGAAAATATGCAGTATTTACACAAAATTAAAGTAAAATAAAATAGTTTTCACAGAATTCCCAGTTGAAAAGGAAATAGATTTGCTAGGAAAAGTGACTGTAGTTTCAAAACCAAGTACCTGCATAATTCTATGTGCAGTTGACTGCTCCAAAGGATTGACAGCTGGTATCTTACCAGTGTTGCATTTTGTTTTGTTTGACTCTACTAGTAACTATAATTATCCTTTTCTTTCCTGTTTTTTTAGGTACAGAGAGAACTGGCTGCTGTCATTGCCTTGAAAGCGAGGAAGTCAGGTGAGTCAGGCTGGATTTTAGAGGGGGTTTTGTAACGCTGTTCCCTTTTTTTTTTTAATTGAATTATTTTAATTGTCATTGCTGTCTTACTAACATGGGGAAGCAAAGATAGCAGACCTCATTCCTCTCTCATTGGAGAATCTGTGTATATACCACAATGCAATTACTGGGAAGCTTTGCTTCCCCATGCTTATCACATCTATTGACCTAGCTGATAAGATCAGAGTGTTACAGTTGAATATGAACCTGGCTCTCTTTCTGGACAAAGTGACTATTTTATCTTGCACTCTATAAAAGAAAGAAGCTTATGTCTTAATTTGATTTACATGTAAGAAAAATAAGTTGGTAATTTTCCTAAGGTTTCTTCTGTGTCCCAGTATCTCCTGCCATTTTTGCCATGTTTTACCTGCCCAGTCAGTACTTCTTCACGCTAAAGCAAAAGGACAACTTCATGCATGAAGATATTCTTTCCTGAAGACTTGTCTCTACATCTGTATGGCCGTAGAGGCAAGACTCTGTTATCAGGGCAGTAGAAGAGGAAAGGAAGATGGATAATTGAAAGGCTCTGACAGTATCAGCATTTACAGTAAATGTGGATGATGCCTTGCACAGGCACTGAAATATGTGGTCATCTTGGCTCCGTCTGGGTGTGGTAGCACAGCCACTTTCAGAAGGTATCTGTGTCGCTGAGCTGGAGTGGAAGAAAGAGAGCTGTGTTTTCCAGGCACTGAACAGGAGCTGACAAAACCTTCTTGGCCAGACCCTATCTAAGAGGGTTAACTCTCTGGTGTCTTTATGTATAGTGCCGTTAGTCTGCAGCAAGGACAAACTGCATATGGTGAAGTGAGAACTGAATGTACTTCTAGAGTAAAACAGACATAGAGTTGCCTTAAATTACTGGCATGTTCCCAAAGCCATTGAGGTCTTTAGAAGCATTTTCATTGAGCATCTCTTGAGTGATTTTTCTAGAAATTGGGACCGTGAATCTTGCACTTTTGGAGCTATTTTCTGACCCGTAAATAATATTTCATTGTAGTGTCTGTATCTGTCGATCTGTAGTTTACAAGTACAGCACAAAAGTTATTACACACAACATATGCACTACACACAACATGGTATCTTAAACTGCAGGCACCAAGAAGATGTGTCTGGCATATCTGCAAATATTTCCTCATGAAAATGTAAGTATTATACACATTTTGCTGCATTTTTCTCTGGAAATGAAAGTACCCATAGGTTACATTCACAGTCATCTGTGGAAATCTGCAGAAAGTGAACACAAATCTGACTGTGAATTCAGACCTAAATTGCTTCTGTGTAATACCTTTGCTTCTGAAACCAGTTTATGATGTTCACACCTCAGCTGCTTGCCCTTACCTGGTATCACCACAGTCCCACCTGAATTATAATGGCTGAACATGGAGATGCTTCTACGCTAGTTCAGTGCAGAGATAAACAGGTTATTTCAAGGAAGGGCTCAAGGCAACCTTTTGTTTTTCTAGAAGATGTGCTAAGAGTATGATGCTGTGCACCTTTTTACTTAATGCTTATACAGTTCTAAGAAATTTCTTGCTTCTCGGCAGTTGTGTGGGCAAATACACTACTGTTGCTAGCAATAAATAAAAACTCTATTCCCCTAAAGATTTGATTTTTTAACCTGAATTAGCCTCTCATTTCCTTACAGTGGGTGGCTGTATGAATGATCGTGTCACTAGAAAATGGGATGAGGTTTGGATTAGGAATGAGCTGCAGGAGATGAAAATGGGAAAGGAGGATGGCTCTTGGAGTGTCCTTTATATGAGTGTAATTGCAACCCGCATTGCACAAATTGAAATATTTTAGTTAAAAATCACAGCCTTAGATAAACAAAGCTCCCTATAGAGCTTTGAATTGCTCCCCAGTCTTTCCTAATACATTAATGTAAACACTTAAAATATCAGTTTAGATCTGAACAAAAGATATCTCTTTAGGCAGTTCATGCATGTTGAAACTTGCATTTTGTTGTCTTATCTTAGATGACTGTTAAAAATGGCTACATTATCAGACATAACTGTAAGGTCTAATTTAAGTTAATGCTTTTACTACACTAGGAGTAGAGTAAATTAGGGTTGTTGATTATACTTTTTATTTTATTGCTGATGGTTAAATTCACAGTGTAACTGTTACTGTTAGCAATCAAGCTATGGTATGCTGTGCCTGGTGAAGTGAAGCATATTTCAGGGAAAGTACTTTTGGAGCTAAAAGCTACACTATCTTTTGAAGCTATTGTTCTTCTAACCTTCTCCAAGACTCCATATGATTCCAGGAAATAAACCAGCAAATATCAGACAAAAAGTTTGTTTTGGCATGAAAAGAGTGGAACCATGGTTACTGGGCCAGCTGCCCTGGGTGGCTTTCCAGGCTGGTGTGAATAGCATGAGCCCCTGGCTCACCCACCCTGGGATTTGTGAGTGGGGAGTGCAGATGATGGACACAGCAGAACCTGTGGGTACAACCTGCCTGTAGTGGGTAATCGGTTCATTAACCAAAAGCTTTCCTAGAGATCGGTGGCCTGAGAACCAAAGCTGTTGTATGGAAGTTCTTATGTTGTTTTTGATGGTTTGGTGTTTTTTAAATTACAGTGTTTCAAAATATTTCCTCTAGATAGCTGGCTAGTGCTACCAGTAAGAGCAAAATAAAATGAGTATTTTTACTTAATGCAAGGGCTGTGTAATTTGCTCCTGAATTGCTTTAATTTCTAGATATGTCTCTGCCCTTAGAGAGGCACTTCACAGTGATTTAATTGTACTAGAAAAACTGGCTGATTAAAGCTTTCATATTACTTGTTTAGGACTGTTATAGTAATCACTGGGTTACGTTGCGTGGAAAGCGCTATATAAGCACACAAACACCACAGCTTCCTCTGCAAGATGTGAAGAGGGTCCAACTAGGAAGGTTTGCTAGGGTTGGAGCACAGAAACATTGCCTTTGGTTCCCTGGGTGAAACAGTTTATTTTTGTTTAAATTAAGCTTGAATTTCCTACCTAGTGTAGGTATATGAGAAGTAGTAATTGCAATGGTTTCAGTTCTTGGACCAGAATAGCTGTTCCAGAGGTTAACGCTATCTACTGACAAAATGCTTTGAAAACTAAGGTAGATATCTGAGCCTGCTGTGAGGTAGGGCAGAGTATCAAATTCTTGATAGCACAGGATCTGACTTGATGGAGAATGTCAGCTACCAGAAAAAAAAGTCAGTAAGGGTGGGGGAGAATGCGTTTCCCCAAGAAGTGTTCTTCGGTTTTTCTTGTGGAGTGAAAGAATAGGAAAAACTCACAAAACTGACAGATGGCTGAAGGAAAAATACAGACCCTGAAAAATTAAAAACTGTGGAAAACCCCTCCATTTTCATTTTTCAGATGTGCACAAGTATGCCACTCATAGCAAGGCATAAGCTGATAGAGAGGTATTTGAGAGCCCTCAAGCAGAGCCCCCTCAGCATTTTTAGCTTCTTTGCAAATTAAAGAGAGGGTAAAATTAATGTGTGTAATCCTGAAGTTTTGGTGGACCTCAGTAACACTGTTGACTAGAAAGCACATCTATATTTCATTAGAATAAAGCTCTCATGATAAAGATGACCTGCGAGGGGGAAATGAGCTTGTGCACTTCTCTGTGGCTTATAAAAATGCATAAAAATTATTCTTGCTTAACCTTAGAAATATATAGATCAAGTTATGTCTTCCTTGGTTTGATAAAAGGTCTTGGGGAAGCGCAAGTATCTGGAGCAAAAGAAAACTTTGGTTTTAATTATAGGCACTTGGCATTAAATTGTTGTGTTTGTTTATACCTTGACGGCTTCCACAAACGTGCTTACTCGTAACAGAAATGCAGCCTCTTGTCTGAAGGTTTACAAGGGTTGGTGTTTATCTCAATTGCTTGTTGTGCCTCATGACATGTTTCTTATGTGTTAGAGATGATAGCTAAAACAAGGATAAAAACCAGCAAATAGCCTAAGGCTTTAGCTGGTGGAGTAGCTACACAGGTACATCTGAACTGATCCAAATCTGTCAGGTAAATGCTCTGAAATGGGGTTAATCCCACCCACAGGCGAGACACTGTGCATTTCTGTGCATGCACCCTGTGGCACCACTCAGCAAATTTCTGTAACTTTATAACTAAAGGAATATCTATAACTTCATTAGTGCGAAGGGCTGTTAGTAAGAGCATGGCTCTGGTCCTTGTGTTTCTGAACGAAGATGATGAAGATAATAGCTGACAGAGAATCAATGAGGTAGGAAGAAGGTAGTGCAGCTTCTCCCCAGACATTGCAGGAACAGAGGCAGGAACGGGTGCTTCTCCCTCCCACTGTCAGGACAGTCACAAAAGCCCTAGCATGCGTGTGTGGTTTTGCTCCCCTGTGGTTTTGCTCCCCTGTAAGAACAATATTCAAGCTTCCACAATATAGTTAGATACTTTTTAGTCATGCCATTCTTAAATTGACAAGCTCTATTGATTTATTTTTTTTAATGGATAATTTACATTTTATTTATAATGATATGATTTTTGCAATGTATTAACTTTATATCTGAGATTCTACCCTATTCTGACAGATATGTATGCATATTCCCCTTTTCTTTTGTATTGCTTCTGTCAAGACTTAACTGCCTGTGTGATTTGCTTCGTATTTTTATTTTAACGCAGACAATTAAATATGAAGCAGTCACTGGGGCTTGAGCTTTGCTGACATGAATGAAAAGCAAGCTGTGAACAGCTATTCCTTTTCCCAGCCACTGCGCCACCTCCACAGCGCTGCTGTCAGAGCTGACTGCGTAACTCAACTCGAATACACTTCAGGCAATGTCAGCCTGGTGAAAAACATGAGAACGGCCCGGCTGGGTGAGGTTAAAAGTCCATCTGACTGAGTCAGATCGTACTGAGTGATGAGTAGAGAAACAGAGCAAGTACAAACAGCCCTCCTTCTGATGTGTGTACTCAGCATCTACCAGGCTGTGCTAGAGGGATTTTGCTGCACCCAGAGTGTTGCTTGCGTTAGGTAGCACTTGGAGGACCTTTTTCTCTATTAATTTATCAAAATGCTTTTTGAGCCTGCTTATACTCCTGATCTTCATCATCTATTGTGGCAGCGAGTGCCACTATTCATCTGTGTGGTATGTGAAAATGTATTTTTTTCTTGTTTTTAAACCCATTCCCCACAACCTTCACTCTGTTGTGATACAGCTTTTTGCTGACGGAAAGTGAATAATCCATTCCCAGTTAATCGTCATACTATTCAGGATTGTGTGCACCTCTGTCATACAGCTATGAGTTGTCTCATTTCCAGGTTTAACTGGTAGTCTTCTGTCATACCAAATCTATTTCATAAAATCTGATCATCTGTGCCACATATATTGTGTTACTTTTGAGATGGAGCAGCCAGAGCAGTGTGCAGCATTGCAGCAGCATGTGCTGGGGTTGGCAAAAAGTGAGGGTGGCAGCTTCTTGTCAGGGTGAGGAGGCAGGGAGATGTGGGAATGAGCCCAGTAAAACTCTTTTGGCAGCACTGATCTGTTTTATCAGCTTAGTTAAGTCAGGAAACCGCATCTTTACCATTCAGCCTCTTTCCCCAGGTAGCACAGATCCTTGTGAGACTTTTTGGTAACTTCACTCCACAATAATTCGCAAAAACATTTGATAATCTATGAATGTCGAGTGGTATATCATTACTTTTATTTACTTGTAGAACAGATGTTATATAGACAATGGAAATCATTGTGAATTTGAATTAGATTTGTGTACATACTTGAAAAATGAGGTTACAAATACATGGTTAAAGGTCGTTCAAGAATGGTACAGTTCTGTATTGTTTTTAAATCACAAACTTATTAAGTACCCTTTGAATTTACAGGTTTTGTAAACAAATAGAGATGCAGTATCTGACGAAAAATGTGCGCAGTTTATTAACACTTATTTTATGGCACCAAAGAAGGGCATAAAAATTGATGAAAAAACCTCTTCTGTTTCCAGAATAAAGTGGTAGTCATGTGCCAGAGAAGCGTGCATTTTTCCTTGCAGAAAAATGGAGGAAGTTTGAATGGTGGGAAAAGGTTAAAATCAGTAGGATCTTACTGCTTTTCTGTCTTCCCTTCTGCCTCTTTTCAGTGGGTTTATTTTCTTGGCTTAAATAACACCTTTTTGCATTACAACTTTCAATTCCTCCAACCATCAACTTCGTTCAAGGAAGAATTGAACTTAGCAAAATGTGTGGCATAAGAGTTCTGCGCATGTTACTAACAGCATTCATCCTAAAGAAATGGCCACTCAAAGTAAAGGTACAGGAGCGTCATACTTCTGGTGGGTCTCAGTAACTTTATCTTTAGTTTTCCTCTGCCCATTGAAACATGGTTCAAAGTAAAATTTGCACCTGAAAACACAGCTAGGAATATTTTAAAAGTAACATTGTGCTTTAAGGATTTGATGCCTTGAAATAAGGGAGGTAATCATGGTAGCTTCTTTAAACGATTCTTTTAAAACATATTATGCCTTATTGAAGGGAATACCCACCCAATGTCTTGTTGCATCCCTTGGGATTCTTCCATTACTCCTTCCCATGAAGAAATCAGCAGCGCTTCAAAAACATAGGATCAGAGGCCTTGTGGCCCTGGGGAATGGTGCTCGTTGTGTTGGCCGATCAGGATCGCTGTATGTGACATACAGAACTGTGCTCTGGTTGAATAGGTGACCACTTATTTTGTGCCCACCCTTGGCAATGATGGGGGTGAGAAGTACCCTGGACAACATCAGTGAATGGACAGTTCTGCTCCCCAGCCTTTGTGTATTCAACCGCTGATATGAAGTAGAATGGACTCTTCACCTTGGAAAAAGAGTGGGGATTATGGTGAGAGAGTTTTTGGCAGTTTATAGTCTGGTTTTTGAAGCTGTTGCAGAATTTTGGGCATAGTTCTGTGAGATCTATAAGGCACTCACATAGAAGAAAATGAGCAATGCAGAATAGCTGTGTAGATGACAGATATTTTGCACATATGCAAAAATGGTAAGATTGGAAAGACAACAGTTGTATGTAAAAAAAATAATCCCAGGTGAACATTTTGTTTCCAGTGCTTTGGGATAGGCATTTACAGAGAGTTCATAGAATTTGTTTATTCAGAGTCTTCTTTGTTTCCTACTCCTTTCCTGCCCATGCCAAGAGGAAATTTCCATGGAACAGAGAGTAGTGTTTCGCTTTGCACCAGCCTGCTCAGTCACTGCCTGGAGCTCCTTGTCTGATCAGTTCCCAGCAAACATTCTTCCTGTGCCTGCTGACCGTATAATGGGCTGTTCTCCACCCTTCCAACATCTTGTTTCAAGCAACACTGCTATAGATACATTCACTGCCACCTGATTTTTTTTTTTTTAATTTTAAATATGATACACATGAGAATGAATGTCTGAAAGCACTGGGTAAAAGTTAAAGCTGTCTGTGTTCAGCCATTGAGTGGTTTTCCTTCAGCTTCTATAGCTACAAACATTGCTTTTGTCTGTTCCTGTAGTAGTCTTACCATATTTGCAACTAATTTTCGCTGTTTTTTCTCCTTCATAAAATGTTATATGAATTCCTGTGTTCACAACGTGGATGTAAAACGTGGCTTTTCCTCTGTATGTATCACAAAGCGCCAGGCATTGAAAACCAAGCCTCCCCTGGCCACATGAATCAAGAGTAGTTGATTATCTGTTACAAAATGCCTCCCTTGCTTAGCCAGAGGCATTTTACAAATTATGTTCTAATGCACCACTACCTTGGATGAAATATGGGCCTACAAACACAGATTAAAGGCAACAGTGCTGATAAAGTAACAGAACTTCCTACCAAAGTCGTTTGTATGATAATGTGAAAAGAGCCAGCAACAAGGGTTCCTGGCTGTAATCTGACTGATTTGGGAAATACTGGTGGCTTTACTTGATTCACTCACTTTTTAATTTATAATGGCTATTTAACATAGGCAGGCCTTGTCTTATTTAAACTGAGCTTTGTCCTTCCTGTGGTCATTCAGATGCAGTGGAAAAGAATAATGTCTTAATGGTGTGTGGAGCAGCAAGACCAAGTCTACATCTGTCAGCATCCTTTCTTACCACATGGGCTTTGCTCTGTTTAGATTGCAAGTTCCTGCCCTTGCTGTTATCTGTTCCTTTTGATAAACTCTGCAATGAGAGGAAATGATTTTGCATCATTTTTAGGAGTCTTGTTTCCTATGTGAGATCTGAGAAATGGCTTGTAGCACTAGGACTCTTGGGAACTTATTTTTCTGCATGGAAACTAGACCAGCATAGTGAGTACCCTCTATGCAAATTCAATATTGGTTCTACACCTAAGGTCAAGTGGAAGTTAATGACCATTTTTTACATACAGAAATCAGTTATGAAACTAGCATTACATTTCATGCTTTTGTCATTTAAAAAAAAAAAAATTGCTGGAGAAATTGATATTAAATTGATGTAAACTACAACGCATAAATATCATGAATCCCAAATTAGCATTAGAGAGAAAATTGCATCATTGTCACTTGTACAATAGTTTATTCCCCAATTTACAGGCTCCTTTATTCCACCCTATGCTTGCTGTGCTTTGTAGACACAGAGGTGCCGAACAATGCTGTAAGCCTGAGTCTGTCTAATAATTTTTGGATTTTTCTTTGTTTCTTTAATTAGCTGATTTACTCAGCTGATTGCGCAGCTGTCTGGGCAGCACCCCCCTAGGGGCCTGCCAACTGTTTCAGAGATATGTGGCGTACTCAGTGGAGGGAAATCTGTAAAATAATTTGCATATATATATGCAGAAATAGTGGAAAGGAATGAGAAAGCTCAAAGGCAATTTTTGTATTGGTAATAAAGGAAGCATGTTAAGGATGAGCTTAAAAAGCTTTCTCCTGTCAGTAATTTCCGGGAAATGAAATTTCATGGTAAATAAGGAATCAATTCTCAGTTAGATGGTTTTATTCCTGGGATTGTCACTCTCTCTTATGTGCAGCTTTTTCTTTTTTCCTTTTTTTTTTTTTTCCCCCCATTTCCTCCTTTAATTTTGAAACAGGACACTAGAAAATACAAGAGCATGCAAGAGGACCTGATGTGGCTTAAAATGGTCCTAAAATTTGAAGTTTGTAAAGCATTAGAGGTAGCAGTTAGTGACTTGTTAAGCCAACTGGACACTCACAAGACTATGGAGCTGGATGGGATCCACCCGAGAGTGCTGAGCGAGCTGGCACAGGAGCTTGCCATGCCACTCTCCATCATTTAGCAACAGTCATGGTTAAACAGAGGAGTTCCCAGATGACTGGAGGCTGCCAATGTGACACCTACATACAAGAAAGGCCGGAAGGATGATCCAGGGAACTACAGGCTTGTCATCCTGACCTCGGTGCCAGGGAAGATTATGGAGCAGTTCATCTTGGGTGAGCTTACACAGCACATAGAAGACAACCAGGGGATCAGGCCCAGGCAACATGGATTCATGAAGGGCAGGTCCTGTTTAACAAACCCAATCTCTTTCTATGACTGAGTGACCTGCCTAGTGGATGAAGGAGAGACTGTGGACATTGTCTCCCTCCTGGACTTCAGTAAGGCCTTTGACACCGTCTCCCACTGCATTCTGCTGGAGAAGTTGGCAGCTCATGGCTTGGATGGTTGTACTCTTTACTGGGTTTAAAACTGGCTGGACGGCCCAGCTCAGAGACTTGTGGTGAGCGGAGCTAAATCCCGTTGGCAACCGGTCACTAGCGGTGTTCCCCAGGGCTCGGGTTTGGGGCCAGTCTTCTTGAATATCCTTGTTGATGATCTGGATGAGGGATCAAGTGCACCCTCAGTAAGTTTGCAGACGACACCAAACTGAGTGGGAGTGTTGATCTGCTCAAGGGTAGGAAGGCACTACAGGGAGATCGATCAGCTGAGGTCAATGGTATGAGGTTTAACAAGGCCAAGTGCTGGGTCCTGCACTTCTGTCACAACAACCCCAGGCAATGCTACAGGCTTGGGGAAGAGTGGCTGGAAATCCATCTGGCAGAAAAGGATCTGTGGATGCTGGTGGACACCCAGCAGAACATGAGCCAGCAGTGTGCCCAGGTGACCAAGAAGGCCAACAGCACCCTGGCTTGTGTCAAAACCAGTGTGTCCAGCAGGAGCAGAGAGGTGATTGTGCCCCTGTTCTTGGCACTGGTGAGGCTGCAGCTTGAGTATTGTGTTCGGTTTTGGGTGCTGCAGTATAAAAAGGCAGTGAGGTGCTGGAGTGGGTTCAGAGAAGGCCAACCAAGTTGCTGAAAGTTCTGGAGAAAACGTCTTATGAGGAACAGCTGAGGGAGCTGAGGTTGTTTAGTCTGATGACAAGGAGGCTGAGGGGAGACTATATTGCTCTCTACAACTACCTGAAGGGAGGCTGTAGTGAGGTGGATGTTGGTCTCTTCTCCCAGGTAACTAGTGATAGGACAAGGGGAAATGGCATCAACTTCTGCCAGGGGAGGTTTAGGTTGTATATTATGAAAAATTTCTTTACTGAGAGAGTGGTGAGGCATTGGAACAGGCTGCCCAGGGAGGTGGTGGTATTGCCATCCCTGGAAGTGTTCAAAAAAATGTGTAGATGTGGCACTTCAGGACATGGTTTAGTGTTCATAATGTTTAGTAGATGGTTGGACTTGATGATCTTGAAAGTCATTTCCAGCCTTAATGATTCTATGATTTCTTTGCTGCTCATCTTTTCACCACTCAGTACTAGTGCCTTATGTAACTTACAGGAGCTGGCTTTTAGTTTCCCCAGTGGTATTAGTATGAGCTATTCATTTTTTTTTTTCCCTCTGATAAATTAATAAGCATCAGCAAATATTACAACACTGTCAAACAGCTCAGAGCTGCCATAGTAATCAGCCTCTCTGGAGCACGCTGTATACCCTCCACAGAGAATAACAAGGGATACCACAAGCTCCGTTGTTTGAAAAAAAAATAAAAAAGTTTTTAAAAATCACAAAATTAGCTTAGAACAATGCGATTTTTAAAAAATGCTGCTTTTTTACTGTTTGTTTCTGAAAAGCTTCATGCTAGCAACTTCCTTTGGAGGGAAAAAAGCCCCAACAAAACAGCAGAAAAGAAACATGTCTCAAAAAATTTGGGATATAAGAAGAATACTAGAAGATGTGAGCTTCCCAGCAGCTGACGATAAATCAGCCAGTGCAGGATGGTAGGAATTCAGAGCACTGGAGTGTTCTCCTGGATAATGTTCTTGCAGATTCCTGAGGTTGTTTCAGCAGTGGTGGCTTGACAGGGGCAGAAAAACAGGCGCTAACCACGCAGCAGGGATGAAGCAGTGAAAATCTGTTGGTTTCTCAAAGTTCTGCTGTTCAGAAGTAGTTTCCTTGCCACTTTCAAGGTGGTGTGTGTCTCCTATCTGTAGAGGGCATGTAGGTGCCTTTTGCTTACTGCTTGAAAAAGAGATGCATATACGAATTTTGATCAGGCAGTACAGAAAAGATTGAAATCTTACCAAGGGCAGAGTGGTTTGATGCAGTAGGATGTTAGCAGGTTAGAGAACAACGCTAACAAATAAATGAACATCCTCACTGGAAACATGAGGGATGTAACCTAAGAAATGACCAAGCTTCATACGACGAGCAGCAGAGCTGGCTCTGGAGCAGCTGCAGGGACAGTGAACTTCACATGCAGCTGGTGCCCAGGCTGCGCAAGTGGAGCCTGGCAGTGTTTGGGCAGCCGGGATCCTGCACACTTGGGCTGCTTCCAACGCTATGCCTGAGGGTTTGTAATGTGCTAGGCGAGTTCAGGCTCGGGAGCAGCAATGCATAGGTAAACTGCATGTCTGCCAAGGGGAAGGTCTATGGGCTCCCCATCCCCGGAAGGCAGCTGTCCTGGTCCCACAGTTGGATTTCACAGCAAGCTCAAGGGCTGAAGCCAGAGTTGTGTGGCAGCAATGCTGGCTTGCGGGTGCCATATCCTCTGCCCTACCCGCTGCCTGGGGGCTCTGTTCTCAACTGTGTCATCAAACTGAGCCAGGTTAAAAGTAATCCTTTACCAATCCACAAATACCAGTACAGAGAGGAAATAGAGTAAGTACAGGAGGTGTGGAACAGCCATCAGTGATGCGGAGCTAAACTGGCTTTCTGTCCTGGAACGGCCATGTGCAATCCAGACTGAGTTGCTTATGGATGCCTGCTGTTCAGCAGCGAAATGGTTAACTGTGATGGCAGTCCTCTCTTAAGCATTTAAATAATTAGCATTCAAAGTTAACACCCTATTAAACCAGGGGGAGGAAGTTCACACCTCTCCTGATGTTATTGTTGGTGGCTGGCTGGCTGCAGCAGCAAAATGAGCCAGTGCCTTCGTTTGTGTTGTGAAGGTTTATCTTTGCAGCCACAAGGGGTAGAAAGAAGAAACTTGTTTTATAGCAAAGGAAGAAAGCACAATGCAGCAAAGCGTCTAGGAAGATTGTAATGCTGTGGGTTACAGGAGCTCTTTTATGTGTGAGAGTTTTGGTTTTGTGTATGTGTTTTTTTAACTACCCTGTCCACTTTCAGTTGGGAAAAAGGTTCTTCTATGTTCCATAAGATAAAGTATTAAAATGAAATAATGTACATTGTATTATGTGGCTTTTTAATATCTTACTCATCAAACATAATTCATTTACCTTCAAGTTTGGGGCCATGCAGAGCAACTTGTTGTGGAGGCACCGCTCTGTGGGTTACCCTGGCACCCTCGGCAGGATTCTTCCATAGGCAGAAGGTCCATATTGCAGCAGGTGGCTGTTGTGACTCTAGGTGCACGCTGCTCTGTCTAGCTAAGGTGAGCCTTTTGGCATGCCTGTAATGCTCCATGCTGCCAAAGAAGACAAATCCCTTCCAATGTCTTAAATCTACAAAATTTGTAGCGTGATAGTAAGGCAGAGGAGCATTGTCAGTTGGTAACAGTGACACAAAGGATATGTTCGATTCCAGTGTGAGTGATGGTTACATTCCCTTTCCCTTCACACTCCGGTGTCATGGCTGATTCTGGTGAGGTAGCTAGTACAAATTATCTACTTTTGTTTCTTATGTCTGTTATTTTTTCTGCTGATTCAATGAACTGAAATGGGATTAGTGAAGGACATGGCTCTTTCCCACAAGAATTCTTGGTTCCAAAATTAGTTTATGGAAGAGTCTGCTAGCAAAACCTCAGCTCTGGTCTGTGAGGACACAAGAAACTCAGATCAGATGGTGACCATTGTGGTCCTTAAGCAACCATAAAAAAATAACATCCTGAATTCCCTAGGCTAATTTGCAAATGGACACATCTGAACTGCACATTAGCAATCTAATGTTCATTTAACAATTCTTTTCTTTCATTCATGGTGACTTTTCCTCCAAAGGAGGAGAAATGCTGCAGATAGAAAAGGGAGTTGGTCACTCTGTGTTTGTTTGCATTTTTTCCTGTCTCTGGTCTCAAGCTTGAACCCAAACATAGCATTAAGTAGATACATATAGATCAGGGTGAAGCACCTTTGCCTTTCTCTGGTGTTGCTGCTTTGTAAGATGTGCTGGGATATTCATATCAGGGAGCAAAGCCGGATTTATACTGGTGGGGAAGGAAGGGCTTGGCCCAGCACCAAAGTTCACAACTTTTTTGCGTGTACATGTTACAGTTTTAGGGAACCATCCCAGAATCAACACTCGCCTGAGAAATACTTTCCCATCCCACGTCAACCTTCTGCTCACTTTCCTGCAGTTGAATTTGCAATGTCAAGCCTTTTTATTAAAAAAATAAATGGCAAATTGACAGTAAGTGAGAAATTATGGTTGAATTCTAAGATCTTACGACGAAACTTGTATTCTTGTGATGGAAAAAAAAGTATGAGATGGTGCAATTCCTGAAGTACTGTTGCCTGGGTGTAGTTAAATGGTTCACTTGTGGCTGGTTCTTATGTGTTTGAATAAGAGGCAGAGAGGATACAAAAACCGAGTTTGTGATGGAAATTTCATGATAAAGAGGTCAACTGCTCCCTCTCTCCCAAGAGGGCTGTGAGAACGTCAATGTGAGGTCTAGGATTATTTTTTTGCCTTTAGGAAAATATTTACTGGTTCTTTTCTACATTCCTTGAACAATCTAAACAACATTGAAGCCAAGGAGAGCTGGGTTTGGATTATGAACTTTTCAAGCTTTTTTAAAGTTGAGCTGTGAAATTGCTGACAAAACCAGCTTTTTTCTTTTTTTTTTTTTTCAAGCTGTTCACTAAGGGTACATCTAAACTGAAGTCACTTTCTCATCATCTTTAAAATTGCTCATGCTAAAATAGGTCAGCACCCAAGGATACCTGTATCAGTTGGGGCTGTGGACATGTACTCTCTTTCTCTTTGTGCCAGGTAGAAGACATTACTACCCTCAGCCTTGGGTTTTTGCTGCTTGTCACTAGCTCCCCAACCGGATAAATTAATAGCCTCGTTAATCTGCCAGCCTAGCCAGGTTACAACAACTAACCTGCTCCTTGCAATCTGCCTGTCTGCTTTGGTTGGAGATGCTCTGAGGTGCTCACCCTGGCACCAGACAGGGAAGGGGACACTTGTAACAGAGGCCAGTGACAAGAAGCCAGTTGGCAGCCACTAACCTTTTCCCCAGGCACAGCTGCTTGTGGAAGGCCCATCTGCTCAGGCTTGTCAGAAAAGCTGACTGGATCAATGTTAATCACTTAAACCTGGACCCGTGGTCTTGTTACTAGCAAGGTGCCACTCCTTAAGTGCTATGATTAATAGCCGATGTCTAAGGGGATATTTTGCTCATCAGTGGCTACAGCAAATTGATTTTAGGAGAAATCTGGAATTTGAAAGGAGAGTTGGGGAAATGTATTTGTGCTAGTGCAGCTGCAGACAAGCAATTTGCAGTTGCTCAAACAACTATTTTTTAGCATTCGTTGTGTTCTTTCTGCTTTGCAGGAAGGCTTATCCATGTTATTCTGACTAGCATGTCACAGATGGATGTCCTAAATGCTCTTGTGTCTCGCACAGTGGCAGTGGGTAGAACAGTGTCATGCACGGGTGGGAGCATGCAAGAGGATGAGGCTGCTCTTGGGAAGGAAGACTGGGAGGTAGTAGGTTGTGAGAAAAGGGACAGCACAGAGCCCACAGCCTGGCTGGATGGAGTAGGTTGCCTTGGGAAACTGTGACCTGCAGTAGAAAGGCAGAGGCCACATGGGGCTACTGAGGCCATCTCTCTGTTGCTTCATTGGGTTAGTACTTTTCTAACCTGGGAAAGAAATATGCCACAATGTCCCAAGCACATTTTGATTTTGTCTTGGCATTAGCCTAGCTGTAAACACTGCTGGGATATAACCCCCATCGCACATGCTTTGTTATAGCTATAGATTGACCCTGTGTTTTCAACATTCACCTTGAATTTCAGAGGTTGTCTGGTAAAGTGATGCCAGGAAACCCACTAGTGAAGATTTATACCAGACCTCTGTTATCTTTTGCTGATGGATTAAAAAAGATCCCTGAATGAAATAAACTCTATTAGCAAAAAGATGTTTTTTCCCCTTTTGTAGCTACATTTGATTACTTTTTTTTTTGATAGCGTAACTGTGGGGGAAGAGAGAATTATACTCTATACGGCATAGCAGTATCCTGCAGAAATCCTGCAGTAAAACAAAAATAAATCTGTATGCTTTATTTTAGAGGTCAAGAACAGTCTAAAGTTACTTTTCTTTTAAGTTTCTGTATGCTGCCTAAAGGTTAGGCTGCTTTTTTGTCTGCAGCAGACTCAGAGCACCCACTAAGACACACCAAGCCAGCTCTCATGGCTCATGTTACATGTAGTAGCTCAGCCATGGTAACCTTGTGTGTCTAAAGATTCAGGCTGGGGATTGAGAGGAGCTCAAGTGAGGGTGGCTGATGAAGGTAGTGCTGCTATCTCTACAGCTGATCTGTTCATCAATCAAATCCTGGGCTGTCTTGGCTCACAGACATAGCTTTAAGGCAAAACAGGACTAGTTATCCTTCTTTGAAAACATGGTGCTATGGGCTGTGGCTGTTCAGATACAGCCTGATGACTAGTTTAGGTACAGAGGGATGAAGGAGTGAGGAGGTGGACAGGAGGAAACACACAAGCTGCCCATCCATCAAAACCATGAGTCTAGCGCTCTTCAGGAAATGGATTTGCAAGCTCTACCACTTCAAGGACATTTTTGTTGTCACAGCTGCTGTGCCTACACTGGCAAATCATTTGATGTCTACAGAAGATTGATGATATTTGAGTATGGTGCTTGTAAGTAAATGAGTATGGTGTAAGGTAACGTCACTTCTCATGTGTTTCTTTGGGTCTGACCCTCCTAACCTGCCATGTGTAACATTTTGGAATTGCTGGGGGCTTAATGTCCCGCTAAAATACAGCAGGTGAATGTGCTGACTGTAAGGATGTCTTGTGCTGTAGCTAGTAAAAGTACCTATAGATATAGCTCTTTGCAATATGGAAATCTGATGTGTCTCTTCAAAAGTGGTCCTTGTTTGTTTAGCAGGCTGAAACGATAACTCTGGTTTCTACCCATACAGAGCTTACATATTTGATCCAAACCTTTTTCCTTTAAGTTTGGCAAAGCTCACTAGTGTTAAGCAATGTTAATTGAGCTAAGTTATTGGTTTTCTGTGCTAGCAGCAAATAACTTCCACGGATAATGGTGGTCTTTGTTAAGACTGAGACCACTTTGCTTACAAAGAATTTCCCAAGGCTGAGATGAGGGATGAATCTGCTTATTTTGTTTAGTCTGAATTGACCTTCTGCAATAAAATGAAGAAAAGGGGATGTCTGATTTTTTTCTTTGTTATGAATCATGAGGTCTTGCTATAGTGTATGGAAAAGTGGAGTTTCCTTAAATGCTGACATTTTTATCAGAACTAACAATAGCAGGAATTGAAGCTATTTAGTACTGCATTTTGGACCGTGGGAAAAATAAGGTATACCTTGTTTAGGATTTGTCCAAACCCAAAAAGGTATACCTTATAAGATTTGTCCAGAACCACTCAAGGTGTTAAGTAGAAAGATAAACTGGGAACATGGTTTCTTGAATGATTGTCCTATTTGATTTAAACTGGGCCGTGCTGCTTTGCTGCTGCTTCTGATTTAAACCTGCCTGGTTTCAGTACTTTCCCTCTTTCTTATTTTAGCAATTCATCAAAATGAAGAAAACAGCAGTCAAGAAATAAGAAAACTAGAGGAGCTCAAGGATACGTCTGATGCTCAGGTAAATTTGTAAGATTAATGGTATTTTGGGAACTTTTTGAGACCTACAAGTTGAAAGATCTGCTTTCAGTATCTCTGGGAAGTGGATTTTCCTCAATGTTCTGTGCAGGGAGCCCATAGGAAGGAGAAAGTCTGCTGGATCTTGTCTTATATGACTATTTAGAATGGGATTGATGATTACTCTGGGAATTAATCCCATGATGTTTCAGTCAGCATTCTTCAGATACCTCTCTGCTCTTTTTGGATAATACACATACAGATGTGAAAATAAAACAAGATGTCTTTTAGGAGGTAAGGGCATGTGACATTTTAATTGCATTTAATCACTGTAAATAGACATGCAATGAAATGAGGATACTTGTTAGTCACTTGAGTGTAAGCAACAACATTTTTTTCTCCTTTCCTCACTGCCCTTATTTACAACCAAAATATTGCTCAGAAGAAACTTAACTGCTTTTTAGAGTATATTATTGTGGAATTGCTTACTCTTTTTAATTCTGTGAATCTTTTTTGATTAATCTCCATTCAATTTATGCATTCAAATTGTGAAAGTGTAACTTTATTGCTCATTGTATTGGTACTGATCATTGCTTCCAATTTAAAATTGATTTCTTCCAGTCTTGACTGTATTTTTTTTTTTTCTTATGTTCCTCACCAGTTCCCACCTTTTCTCCTTCTTACATATGAAACTTGCAGTTCCTGTCCCTGATTTATCTCCTCATACCTTGCCCGCTAAAAAACTGTGTGTGAGAAAGACGGGATTTGCTCAGCGTTTATTTGGCTGGAACCTATCTTCTAAAATTTGAAAGAATTTGAAACACATTTTAAAATTAAGCAATTATTAAATGAGCACTTAACAAAAATGTCCCAGTGCCCAACTAGGAGGAGAGCAGGAGCATTATCAAAGCAGCTGTTGCTCCAATTTGTCAGTGCCATGGAAATGTCATCCTGCAAACACCAAATACAGTTTGGTTTGAGGATGTGAATGATTTTTATAATCAAATTGCCAATTTTAATACAGACCATATTTGTGGCAGGACCAAGGGCTTGTATCTAGAGTTATTTCTTCCCTGGGGTGCTCATCCATGCAGAAAGCAGTAATATGCTCTGTCTGAACACAGAGAGAGGGCAAGGGCTGAATGAGAGCGAAGCTCGTGTCTTCAAAAAGTCTTTCTCCAGGATGTTTCTTCCACTCGAACATACTGAAGCCAGCTGTTACCCCAAAACTGAAGTCCCCGTCCTTCATCTTAACATAGTGGTTTTAACCACTGGGCTTTGCTTCATACGCTGAAGATCAATACGGATTTGTTCAGCAGAGTGAACATTGCATTTCTGTCGATGTCCATCTGACATTTGAAGTAAAGGGACTCGTAACCATCTATGCTACTTGTAGGTCATGATCTAACTTGTCTGGCCACAACAGGAAGGTTTTAAAAGTGCCTCCACATTACTAATACACCATCCAGAAAAGCTATAAAACCTCCTAGTCCCAAAGCCCTAATAGGCCATAACACTTTGAATTATCCTTAGCCTACAAGCCTGGGGCATTCATGTTATACTCTCTGCTAGAAGCATCCCGAAGTCATGAAATAAGCAGGTTTGGCTCTAGTTGATATCCCTAAAGTTTGTGAAGTGCAAGTATCAGGTCTCAGCTAAGTCTATTATGATTGCCTAGGTTACCTGGGAAAATTACTGGAGAAAAAGGAAAATCTTAGGAAAAAAATTAAGCTGACCATTTAAAAATGTCTACTATAGAGTAAAAAAAACCCCAACTTTTCTTCTTAAGCACCTCTTTTTCTTTATTGATTAAATGAGTTTGGACAGCTAGTTCTTCCATGTTTGATAAAATCAGTCTCACTCCTGATCTGCAGGTAATAACGGTGTGTCAGGACTGGTTTATAAATCCATGTCCTCGATTTAGAGCAGAAGGAGCTAATCTCATAGAAAATGGAAGGATCTTCAGGTGCTCCAATTCCTTATTTTCTCAGTGGATTTCTGACCTTCAAAGCACTGTGTAAGTTCCATATGTGGGAAAGCAGTGTTCCTCAGGAAGCTGAGGACTAAGCATAGGACATAGGACGCAGACTGTATCTGAAATTCTTTCGTTCTCCAGAGCACAAACGCCTGATGCAGGCTTCTGAGGAGATGCCTTCAAGAATGTGGAAGAATGTAGACTTGTAAAAACTTCTTTCAAATAATTGATTAATGATGACTCCTTATATTTGTGGAACCTATTTTTTTCCAGCAACATTAAAGCTCTTACTCAGAAAGTGGATTACTTTTGCTCCTCAGCTGAAGAAAGTTTAACCCACATTTCCCTGTTGGAGAAACCAGCGGATTGTAGAATGGTTTGGGTGGGCTCTCTAATGCTTTCAGCTGTCATGGGCAGGATTTTCTCAAGTCCAGAGGACTGGAGCTGGCATGGCACTACAGGTTAGCTGTCAGGCCATCCCTGGCTTTTGGTCCTGACTTGTAAGATGTTTTGTGAATTTTGCAGTAGATACTGATTCAGTTTAAGTCGGGATGAATAGTAGGAAAAAAGAGTGGAGTAAGTGCAGAAAAAGGTTTATTTGCAGGTTGCCTTTAAAGATATACAGCAATACAATAGCCATGCCACATGCCTAGCCCTCTCAAGGCATATACTGTTCCTATCAGGAAACATCTGGGCTAATAAAAGCCATGTGATATTACTGAGCCAGATCTCAGTTATACAGAGGCTATATCCATGACCAAATTTTGGGCAGTGATATTACCCACTGACTTTGCAGGCAGCAATTTAGCCCTCGTTAGCTAGCTTTGTGGCGGATCTGATATGCCTGTGTGCAGGCAGGAATCTTTCTCTATATATTATGTACATATGGCATTTTTATAAAATAACCAGTGCTGAATGTTTTGATGAAACACTGTTGTCATAGTTTGAATAACGAGTAGAATATTAGCCAAGAAAAAATAGTTCTACCATAGTTTTTAAAGCAAATTTTTTTTTTCTCTAAACAAAATCAGGAAATACTGATCTGTTACGTACAGAATAAATGTCATGCCACTGTCTTTTAACTCTTGCAGCTTGCATATATGAAAAATGGTTCAAGCAGGAGCAGAGGGAGTTGTAGCCTGTTATTTTTAGGAGTGCCTTGTGTTGCGCTTCATTCTTTTTCCAGGGCTGTTCCTGGCTAACTTTCCCATGAGTTTTTAACCTCTTGCTCTTGTTCTCTTATGTAACAGGAAACAGGCTGACAGGAACAAATAAAACACAGCGTATCTGATAGTCGCAGTCGGAGGAGCAGTTGATTTAGTTAGCCCTGCCTTTCTTCTTCCAAAGTAGATACATTTGGAGGTTCAGATGTGCCTCAGCTCCACTCCACTTGTTTCTTAGGAAGCAGCGACTTGTTTGTGTTCCACAAGTTGCTCAAAAGTACTGCAAATATGAGAAAACAGATGTGTTTCTTTTAAGATTGAAATTTGTGGTGGTGTCATGTCCTGGGATTGTGGATTTAAGTATCTGTTTGCTCTTTCCCCTACCCTTAAGGCAGGGGTTTTGTGCAAGCTTCAGGGAAGAGATGACATCGGACGGATTGAGCTGGTCCAGAAGCTGGCGAGAGAAAACTGCCAGTTTTTGCAGGCAGATCGAAAAACGCTGGAGAAGACAGAACAAGTAAGACATTTGTTGTTTGGGTTTTTGTTTCTTTCTGCTATGGGAGGGATTTAGACCACAAAACTGAAATAGCAAAGCTGATAGTCAGAATCCAGGGTATGCGTTAGTCGAGGAGCTGTAGCAACTCTCCTCTGGTATTTACATTCCTCTGAAATGCGTTCAGTTCAATGATTGTCAACACACTTAAATCCTTATGTTGTCATTAACTGTCACTTTCTGTTACTAATATCTTAACATATGTAAGAAATAGCAAATGATTTCAAGATGCTTTCTAACAACTTGTTAGTGATTATGAAATGTTTGGGGTTTAGGGTTCATTTAAGTAATATATAATGTATGTGAGTGCTTCAAGTACTTACTTTAAGTTTCCTTAAAACTACTTTGCTGGTGGTATATTTGGATGCAAATATTGACTGGAACTTTTTGTCACAAATTTAAAAGAATGGTCTGGTTAGGGAATTCAGCAGTTTATTTTAAAAATGGTGTTTTCAACGAAAAGTGACACCGAAGAAAGCAGTATTGTGTTTAATGCTTCTGAAAGCAGTTATTCAGATATTAATAACTGGACTGAAAATACACTAAAGCCTGACTGCTCTGCTTATAGCACAATGTATCCTAATTTTGTTCTTCTAGTAGAGATTTCTATTCTCATCCCATGTTCATCTAAAGGTGCCCAGGATAATAACAGAAGAAACAACAAAAATCCTACTAGTCCTCATATGTCTTGCTATAATTTATTCCATCTTCTGCTCATTGGACAGTAGAAAAAAATGCACGTGCTTTAGAAATGAAATACTTTTCTGCCTATCTGCAAACTCCTTCCCACTGAAGTAAGGCTGCACAAAGGAAAGGAGAAAAATGAAATCTTGTTTTTGAACTTCATGCTGTTCTGTTCAGCAGTGTATAAGGTTTAGTCTGATGCAGTTAAATATGTAATAGTGTCAGTATGTGTGCATGAGGGAGGAGGGTAATTAGCCAGGCTCACATCCCTGCGATTGAATTGCTCCTTAGCAGATCTGCTAGCCACGGACGTCTGGCAGAATTTCCATAGCCATAGCAGCTAAGTGCTATTAAAAGTTTAGGTGCTTAAGTAAAGAAGATTTTAAGACAAGGAAGGTTTCTAATTGTGTTTCAGGATTTGGAAGGAAGATTACAGATGCTGTGGACATAGGGGATAGGGGAGTGTTGGGACTACTCAAATAATGCAGTGGATATTTTTACTGCGTACTCCAGTCATTGCAAAGGTTGCTGCGGTGTCAGCTGCAGCTTCGTAGCTGCACAGATTACAGTAGAGTTCCAAAAATGGAAAGGAAAGAAGTGCTCAGCTTTCCTTTGCCTTTGAAAAGTATGGTAGTTGGCAATTGCTACTATTTAGGAGATGAGTGACTTCAGTTTAGCAGGAGCTAGAGCAAGCTGCTCATATCCCTGCTGAGCAGTATAATGCAGTAATTGTGCCTTTAGACCTAGGAGGTGACAAGAGAGAGAAATATCATCTGAGAACCTGAAGAAGCCCAGGTCATTCCTTGTGTGACCTTTATTTCTGGATGAGGAATATCTTACAGATGGTGCCAGCAATAACAAATTATGGTGTGCTTCTCCCCTCTCCCCC
>VWZK01004790.1:0-27192 GCA_013396935.1 Baryphthengus martii
TCAGTAGCAGCTGTTGCTCCATCCCAGTTCTCTTTCCAAGAGGGAGAATTTAGATGGAAAGGTTCCTGTTACTTAGTTGTAGATCTTGGGGGCAGAAATGAACTATTACAGTACCACCAACAGACATACTTGGATCGGCAAACCCCATGTGGATATTATATATTATCTCCACAACTCCCTGAAATTCAGGTTGGAGCCAGGGGGAGCTGGGCTCTGCTCCCAAGGAACTAATGAAAGGACAAGAAGTGGCCTCAAGTTGCCCCAGGGGAGGTTTAGGTTGGAGATGAGGAACAATTTGTTGCCCTGCAGGGTTGTCCAGGCCTGTGCCAGGCTGTCCAGGGCAGGGCTGGAGTCCCCCTGATCCCCGGAGGGGTTTCCAAGGTGTGGAGATGTGGTGCTGAGGGACAGGGCTCAGGGGTGCCCTGGCAGGGATGGGGCAACGCTGGGACTTGATCTTAACGGTCTCTTGCAACCAAACCGATTCTAAGAGTGAAAAATCGGGTTCTTTGGCAGTTCCAGCCCTGACCACTGTAACTGGTATTATATTTCTGTGCTTTATTTCTTTTGCCTGAGAGCAGAAGAGGATCAATGCCTAGAAAACGCCTTTCTCTTGCTCGGCAGCTGCTCCAGCGATAGCTTCACAACCGCGTTCGTGTCTCCAGGCGAGGAGAGGGAACGGTTCACGAGCTCCTGCTGCAATCGGTGCCTGGAACAAACGCTGCGCCTGTGGTTTCGGAGCAAAGGCAGTGACCTCCATCTTGTGAAGCAGTTCTCAGCCACATGCTCTCTGTCCCTCCTTCCATAAAACACAGTTTTTTGCTGAGATTTCCTCACTTTTGAAGCGACACGGTCTTTTTCTACACAGTGCAGACATATGAGTACATCACTCAAATTAGTAACTTCTTTACATCTGTGAGCAGGTTTTATACTCCAATGAGTTGATTCAGCCACAAATCAGAAGATAAGAAATCAGGATTTACATAATTATTTGAGAATTTTAATTATATATTTTCCTTCCTTTTTTTTTTTTGCCACAGGAGTAAAATTGAATGATTAGCACATACAGTAACTCATGAAGTATCAAGTTTTTCTATGCTAAAATCAGATTTTTTTTATATTTTTTTTACCGGACACTGATTTGCAGCTGAGGTGGTTTTTCTCTTTACACACCAGTGTGTGTGGAAACACAAGGACTCCTTTGTCCAAAACTCTGAGCTCCTTTGCAGAGAACATATGACTATTAGACAGGTATTAAATGCACAGTTACTATATATGCCCCGTATAATTGCAATTGCACTGTGCCATAATTGCCCACATGAATTATGCAACTATAATTATTCTACTATGTCACAAAGTATGGCCTCTTTTTCCCTGAAAAGATTATTGCCAGGGAGTTTTTCTTTTCTTTTAAATATTTGGACTGAAGAAAGAAGAAATTTAGTTGTGAATTGTGAATTTTCATAAAGAGTTTGAATTATTTTTCTCTTTGTAATGTTGTTTGTTTTCCTCCATCAGAAGAAACCCCAACAGATGAGTAGCTGGACGTATCTGCTGAAAGCAGAGGGTTTGGTTGCAGAATGTTTGAAACACAGCGATAAAGAAACGTGGGTCATGTTGATGGACTCAGCTGACAGTAAAACTGCAGAGTTTATAACAAAGCTTATATTGTAAATACTTCATAAAGAAGCACTCTGAATTCCAGAGGTTTTGTTTTTTTGTGCATTGCAAAAGATATTATTTTTCATTAAAGTAGTCATTAATGCTTTTATAGAACCCGAGATTAGGAGCAAATAGGAAAATGCTAAATGCTATATGGTTCCTAACATCTCACCCATTTCTAAAGCAGAAAAGATTAAATTATTTTCATAGCTTTGCAGTTCAAAGACACTCTTCCTCCCTCCAAATCCAGCTATTAAGAGACAGCTCCCTCCTCTGGAGCGCTTTAAACTTGCGCTGCAAACATAATACTTGGGAATCTGAAAAAAAATCACTGAATTCACTCGTCTTTCAAAATCCCCTTGACCTATAGCAGGAAAACAAAGATACTTTGAATTGACTGAATGTAGAAATGAAATCACGGGTGTATTATGGATTGATGCCACCACAGCAATCATTTCTGTGCCAGTGCTGCTTCCACTGGCAAGTTCCTCGGGCACTGTCGTACCCCTGGAACCTCAGAGGCTTCCCAGAACTGGGTGGGCTTTGGGCTTTCCTTACTTGTTTTGTAGTTGTTGATATTTTATACTGGTTGTCACACTGACCTGTGTAGGTGTGCTGAATGACCAGCTTGCTTTTATATGATTCTGTAGAACATTTAAAATGTTTTGAGATCGTTGTAGGTTGAACTTTCGTAAATTAAATAGGTTTAACTTCAGTGCCTTTGAAACTGAAAATTAAGCTTATTTCCCCAGTCAAAAAAACCCTACATGGTGTGGGAATTTTGACTGTTCTCCATGGAAGGAATTGCGTTTTCCCTTCCAAATGAGTGTTTCTGAAGGTGGATCACAGAGGAAAAGATGAAATAAAACCAGAAGGTAGCATTATTTCTATGAAAGACTTCTGAGCAGGGAGACTTTCAGATTTATTGATTCCCTCACTGCTTGGAAAAGCAGAACTAGAATATGACTCTGTAAACGGAAATGGAACAAAGAAGCTTCTCTTCATTACCGCTTTGTCCCTCATGGAAACCTGAATTTTGTCTAGGTTCTTGCATGAAAGGAAAATATGAATATTATATGGATTAATTTAGTGATGCAATTAATCTAACTTTTAAAACTCAATTGCCACAAGAAGCTGCATATTTTACAGCCAAAAAATATGCACATAAACTTTTATTTGAAAGATTTAAGACTGTTTAATCTATTTAATGGTTTACAAAGCAATTTAAGGAAATAATTAGCCCTATAAGCAATGGAATTTAAGAAGCCTGAGTCAAATTTGATCAAAACTGGCCAAAAGGATCAAATCTAGAACGGGGGCTGACAAACTGACTTTCAAACAGCCAGAGATCACCACCTGTCTCACGCATCATGTTTTCTTCAAGAAAGAGGGACTGAAAAAACCCACTGTGGATCAGAACACAATCTTAACTGTTTAGTAATATACTAAAAGCTTAGAAATGAATATTTAAGGTGACTGGATAATATAAAATTTATTCCTACTCCCATAGAAGTACACCCCTTCAAACACAGACGTAGCCAATTACCCATTTTATAGATTTCCTTTGCCATATATTATGTGTAACGTAAAATAGGAAACCAGATTGAAAGTTAAAATAAGGTGCTAATTTTCTGCAGTTTTTCTACAGAATGGCATTACTCAGTACAGAAACAAACAAGTAATATTTCCATTTCACTTAAACTAGAAACCAGCAGTGTTTTCTAGAATAGAGGCAAGCTATGGGTTGAGGCTTCTTTTTTTTTTTTCCCTGACTTATTATTTTATCAGCATGTGGCTGGTTATTCATTTCCTGAGGAAAACACAATAATCGATGCCTGCCAGCATATGCTTTTCATTTAATTAGGAACATAGGACTGGAAAGAACCACCTAGGTCATCAAATCCAGCTTCTAATTAAATGCTCTTCAAAAATATCGATTAATCAAAGTTGCATAAATACAGTAGGTTATATAACACTGGCCTCCTCTGCAGAGATTTTAAGTGATCTTCCGCTTTAACCTTTGTATAGTATTTTTTTATACCTTTCCAGCACTTCTTTTCTTATCCATTATCTACCTGTTCTGGCAAAGATAAACCACCACAGGACAGAGCTCTGCTTACACAGACCAGTTGACCTGGGTATATGGAGACTGGCCAGCCACGTAAATTAATCCTACCCTGTCATTGTCTTTGCTCTCAAAGAACCCTACTACACTATTTCTTTTCCAGTACCAGTTGATTTTGCAGAAAATATGCAGGGACTTAAGGGAATTTTGAAGTCTTGAGCCTCTAAGAGGTTTGGTTGACATTAGCAAAGTATTTTAAATCCACTTACTCCACATACAACTCCCCCCTCCTCCCCTTAAATATTAAGGAAAAAAATTATATGAAATGATGTATCACACTAATAGTTATGAACTAGATATTTAGGTACACCCAAACCCTAATTTATTTTGTTTAAAAGGTTTTTTAATATAAAGAGTGACTATTATTTTCAATGCAAAGAGCTCATCCTATAGACATTTGATTTTCAGTAATTTTATTTGACACATCTCTACAGTGTTAAGAGATGGAAGTTAGCAGGACTTGATCTACAGTTATTACTATATCTTTGTGTTTCTTTTCATACTTCATGTGCCTCAGTCAATTGAAGAAATTTGCCGTATCTAAAAAGTGAGGATAAGTAGATTCAATGCTAGCAAATGAATTCCTGTGTACTCCCTGTATTTAATGGATTCTTGGGTATAAAAGATGCTGCTGCACTTGGGAATACACATTTTAAACATTAATTCTTAACATCATTTCGACTAACACATTTTTGTTATTTTTGTTTTGAACTGGAAAGTAACTGCAATTGATTTGCTTTGTATTAGAAGGAATACAATGAATTACTAAAAACATTGTATGCCAAATTCAAATTTATAGGGAAACAAGGGAAACCAATTCCTGTAATGTACTAGAATTTGACACTATCTTCTCTCATTTATAATTTAAGTCAGATAAACTTCCATGGAGTGACCTGTTGAAATACAGAAACGGAATTTTTGTGGTGCAGCAGCTCTGGCGCTCGGAGCTTCTCCTGTGGTTTCTGCAGCCTGTGGTCCAGCTCCTTAAATGGCACTTTATGGGCACGGCTGCCAAATCTCAGAGGACTTAGTGTATTTATTACAGCCTGGACAACTGCAAACTGTTTCATTTTAAATTACCAGCAGGCTCTGTATGGAGAAAAAACCTTGGGATCGCTGCCTGCCCTGGAATCCTCTCCTAAGAGATAGGGAACGCGCAACGGGCTCAACACACGTTGTTTTAAATCCAATTCCTAGAGCTGGTTCATCGTGGGGCCCAGCAACTTTAAATACTTCAAATAAAACTCTCATCCCCAGCACCTTTTTCCTTGCGGAGGTGACACGAACACTCCTCTGAATTCCCAGCTCTGAAAGCGCCTCAGCAGCCCAGCCCCGCCCAGCGGGTTTTGGCGCCAAAAGCGGCGCGGCCGTGCTGCGCATGCGCCCTGGCTCGCTGCAGGCTCGGCCGCTCCGTCGTCTCGGCCGGGATCTCGCGAGAATAGCCGATCTCGCGATACTTCTCCCGCCTCGCTTCCCGCCAGCGTTCCCGCCGCCTCTCGCCGGAGCAGGAAGCGGAGGCGGTGCAGAGAGGTTCTCGGTGCTGTTCTCTCGGGTGTACGCGGATCGGTCTCCTCTGAGAAGGCAGGCGAGGAGCTCTCTTCGTCCCGCTTCTCGCCGGTGAAAGGAGGAACGCCCTTTCCTCCCCTTCTCCTGAGGGCCAACACGTCTCGGGGCTGCTCCGGCGCTGTGAGGGGAGCGGGGCCTCCGTGGCGCCCGGCGGGTTGTACCTGTGGAGGGCTGGCCCCAGAGAGCCTAACGAGCTCCTTCACAGCCTTCCTTCCGACTCCCTCAGCCGCCGGGAGAGTTTCGTGAGGGAGCTCGCCTCCGAAGGTCAGTGTAAACAGAGCTGTTAGAGGTGTCCTCTCGTTACTAAAACCGGCTTCCCTTAAAAAAGAGTGCTTCCTGGAGGTTTGGTCATCCTAAACCCTCTTATCCTGGTGTGCTAAAGTCTCGGGAATTAGTTTCGCTTAAGGAGCCAGAAAAGAGGAATCCTCCTCCAGAGCGTGTTTCTGACTGGGGAAGCTGTAAATCAGAGGAATTATCACCCCATCCCCCGTAGCCTTTGACTATCAAAGGTGTGAGTGGCAAACAGCTGCCTTGAGAAGTCCTTTGGTTAGAAATCCCTTGCTTTTGGTTCATTCCTGTGACCCAGACGTGCCACTCCTAAGTTAATTCAACGAGTTGAAACATGACAAATCC
The DNA here is from genome assembly GCA_013396935.1 of Baryphthengus martii. Classification (NCBI taxonomy): domain Eukaryota; kingdom Metazoa; phylum Chordata; class Aves; order Coraciiformes; family Momotidae; genus Baryphthengus; species Baryphthengus martii. The sequence goes on from VWZK01004790.1 coordinate 5,984, forward strand.
TTATTTTATTCAGCCCAGTGAGGCTGGATTGTGTCATCAGTCTGTACAGTATCTGCTGTTTAGTATGTGTGATGCTGTATTTTCTGGTTGGTAAATCTCTTTCTGGGAAAGCTGTAAATATACGCTACGTAACTGGTGTTTATCTGCCTCTGTGGCAGCCTTTTCATGTCTTAAAATGCTTTTGGTATTTCCTGCAGGAGGGAAAAACAGTCTGTGGCGATGATAGATCCTTTAGAGAACAACTTGTTCGATCTTCCTGATTATGAGAATACAGAAGATGAAACGTTCCCACCTTTTCCACCTCCTGCTTCTCCAGGAAGAGACGATGTTGAGTGGGCTCAAGCTAATGGAGGTGAACACCCTTGACCCCTAAAGATCCTATTTTGCAGTGTAGACAGCAAAAGGATGTGAAATCAGTATTACTTGTGTGTTACTACCTTGAATTTGCTGCATAAAAATAGTCTTGCATCTATGAGAAAACAATTAGTAAATTTGAATTGTTAATTGATTCTGTGCTTCTCAGCTTGTGAGAAAAGTTTATTTTTGTGGATTCCGTGAAAATATATCTGCAAATGAGCATATGTTTTTCTTGATCCCTGATCTGGTTCTAGAAAATAGGCTTTTGGATAGATTGATTTCCTTGATGTGTGAAAAGGAGAACTTTTGAATTCCTGATGGTCCAAGTAACAAAAAGCAAACCAATAGATCAGCATGATAGCTAATTGCTAGCTCTGAGGTGAGGTGGGCGGTGGTGCCTTGTCTGTTGCAGTCAAATAATGTGTCCTGGTCCTAATCAACAAGTATCTGGGCTTTGGTGCTTAAAAGGAACTTTGATTGCAATCACACGTCACCTCTTTCTGTATTTTTTGAAGGTGATACTGGTGGTTTCGGTCTGTCAAATCTATCAGTGGAATAATTTGAGTTTCTTAACTTTAGAAGCAGCTTCCACTCTCACTACATTTTTCAACAGAAATACAATATAAAAGTTCTAAAATTGGGAAATTTCCCTTTCAAGGGACCTGCTTTGCTAGAAAGGTTGATTGTTCCATATATTTTCAAGAGACAGATCTATTTTCAATCTGTGTTGTGAGAGAAGCAAGGTAAAATAGGCAGCCATTTGTTTGGAGGACTAACCTGCAATGGAATACTTGCGACACTGCCTTTTTGGTAGGGTAGAAACTTCACATTTACACGATGCAATTCCAGTTGATGCCAGCTGCATTAGGTACTTAAAAGTCTATTACTTTCTTTCCCAGAACCAGATGGAAACCAGCAGTCACAAACAAAGGATTCTGCTGGAACTACACGGAAAGTAGTTAAAAGACCAATGCCTAAACTGGATGCCCAGAGGTAATTTTTTTCTTTTTTTCACTTGTCTAACCTTCTTGAAGTCTCTTTGGGACTTAGTACGTGACTAATACTTTGAGAGATATTTATTATTTATGCTTAGGTCTCTTGCAGCCGGATCTTCTTTATTTTGCTTCGGACATAGTAGATTTGTTTAATTAATCTGCTTCGAAATACTAAATATAATGGTGAGTGTAAGGCACTACCTAAAGGACACTTTACACCTGACATATACAAACTGGATGAACTCTGTACCAAGATAAAGGATTAAAATATTTTCTTTGCTGTTATCACTAAAAGGGATGTAAGTACTTTATAAGCAGTGGAAAGTATTTGAGCTTTCAGGTTTTTTTCTTTTTTAAATAACACTGATGAAGTTGATCCGTGATATCCCAGGTGGATGCTCTGGTCTTGCACCTATCTACTTTTGCTTGGCCAGTAGAGATACTAGAAATGACTAGAAAATATTCTTTCCATACAATACTAATAAAAAAAGTCTTGGGTCTTGCAGCAATCTTTGTCCTATTTTGTGCGTTTTCTTAACGACTTCTAGTTCTGTACGGCTTTCCAATAGAGCTCTGCAGCTTTAGGCTGTTTAAAGGACTGAGGGAATTTTGTGCTGGGTTATTTTTGTGTTTTGGTTTTTTGTTTGTTTGTTTTTCACGAATCCCAGCATGGTAGGGGTTGGAAGGGATCTCTGGAGATCATTTCATCCAACCCCACTGCTAAGTCAGGGTCACCTAGAACAGGTTGCCCAGGTTGACATCCAGGCGAGTTTGGAATCTCTCCAGAGAAGGAGACTTTCTCTCCAGAGAAGTTTTTGTTAATTAAAAGAAGTACAGGTTTCAAATAACTCCACCCGTTCCCTATTACCAGGTTAATCTCAGAAAGAGGACTTCCAGCCCTAAGACACCTGTTTGACAATGTCAAGTTCAAGGGTAAAGGGCACGAGGTAAGACATGGTGAGCTTTTGTTTTGTTTCCTGGGAGGTTAACCCAGATATGATAGATGGCTGCCCATCTGATGTGGGGAGAATTGATACTGCGCTCTAGTTAGCCAACTTTCTAGCAGTATTTGAACTATACCCTGCTGGGGTTTGTAGTTGAAAATTTAAAAACACAAACAGGGATGTTTTAACAAAATCCATATTTTGATCTTAAAATTATTTTCCTCTGCTCCAACACTAGAACATCATGACTGACTCTTCTTGTGTTGTCTGTAGAAAGAAGTTTTTGAAGATGAGGCAGGCTAACAAGACTGCCAGCTACATCTGGAATGCCTTTACCATCTCATTTCGTCATGTTTCCTCCGTTAGTGACAATATTCTGGCTGTTGTGACACCTCTATCCCAAAGTTTTTAATATGGAAAGAAGTGTGACATACTACTTAAGCACAGACAAAATTCTCTACGAACCGTTTCATTGTCTTGGATACATTTAAGCATATAAAGCTTATTTTTCTTGGGGCACACTCACAAGGACATCTGTGCATCTCTGATTTGCAGAGAACATTCATGATATAAATTTTCTCTTTACAAGTGGAGGCGCAAAGTTTGTACAAAAATCTTTACTAGATAAGGTTATTTAGACATACATACATTTTTCTCTGTGTTCTAAACATCAAAATAAATGCCAGCTCTGCCCCTATGGACTTTTCTCCAGTCTGGGTTCAGATCTAGGTTGCTTAAGGTCAACTCCTCAGAAGCCTTGTCAGATGTTTTAGAGTATGTACAAACGCTCTTTCTGAACTCTGATCACTCTTCTCATAACTGAAATTGCACTTACAGACTCGACTGCGGGAGGAAAGGTTTCCTGCACATTCATATTCCTGACCTTTCCAAGAGAATTTCAAGCTGCAGATGCTTTATGTTTTCAGAAATGTTGCTGTCCTGCTTCCCTCTCCAGTCCACTGGCTTAGTCAGCCCTTTCAAGCTGGATGTCTTATTTCATGCTGTAGGCCGAGGACCTGAAGACACTCCTGCGACACATGGAACACTGGGCTCATAGGCTGTTTCCAAAATTACAGTTTGAGGATTTTATTGAAAGAGTCGAGTCTTTGGGAAACAAAAAGGAAGTTCAGGTATGTATTGGTCCTGTTAATTTGTCTTTGTGCAGTACTGAGAAGTCTAAGAGGGTTAAGAGAGCAGTTATGCAAAAAAGACGACTTAAGTTGTGCATACTGCTAAAGAGTATAATGCTACTTAAAGTAATTTCTCTCTAGTTAAAAATAGCTCTTTCCAGTGTTTTAAGTCTACATTTAGTTATAACCTTCCTTATAAGGTTATAAGAGAATCTGCGTCGACTTTTTCAGGACATCTTTTGCCAAAGTAATTTGCTTGAGCGTTGGAACAGGTTGATTTGTGGGGTTTTGTTTGGTTTTTAATGTTTGAACCTGCAAAAGAAGACTTAAGAATGCTGCTTCATCTGGCTGGGTGATGGATGGACTAGGAAAACAATTCACAGCATTAAAAGCTGTGGATCACACAGACATACAGTGAAAGGAATAATTTTATTTTTTTTTTTTTTTAGAGCAATAAAATGAAAGGAGAAATTTGGAGTAGTATTAAAACCATAGCAGCGTTGCACTAAAGATGTTGTTACAGATGAAATATCAGTATTTTAATCTCTCACATTGCAGACCTGCCTAAAACGGATTAGACTTGACCTTCCTATTTTACATGAAGACTTTGCAACAAATGAAGGTATGCTCGTTATGCTGCTGCTTCAGTAGCTCAAGGCTGAAAATTCCTTTAGTTCACCCTGCCCCTGACCAGCAATTAATGATCACGTTTTCCTAATGTAGAAGAAATTGTTGAGTGGTCCTTTAGTGTAAAACTTAACTAAAGTCTAGCTGCTTAACAAGCAAGTAATTCAAGAGTCTCTTCCACAGGTTTTAGACTAGAAATAAACATGGGGTATATAAAAAGAGGGAGCAGAGTTCATCTGGTAGTTTGAAAGAAATTTTATTAGCCAAAATGAGACAATTTCCTAGTTGTCCCTAAAGTCCTTTGTAGATGTTCACACTCTTACTGTGGGCCTCTCTTGAAACCATTATCTACCTATTGTCCAGTTTGTCTTCAAGTGAACCTCAGCCTCCAGAGCAGCCAGTGCGTGAGGTAACCGCTGGTAAAACCGTGCCCCACCCCTGGGGACCACCTTTGGGCAGTCAGTGATCTGTGGCTGGCTTTGCTGGTGGCTGCACTTGCTAGAAATGGAATGCAGCTGTAAGCAGCCACAAACAGTAAAGCAAATGGTTCCTGCCGACAGTGTCTGTAAAGTTCTCAGATTTTTCTGTGCGATGGTTCCATACATTTGGATTTGAACGTAGTGCTGATCTGTTCGTGAGCCGTGTTAGCGAGTGTACTGCTACAGCTGGTCAGGCTGCAGTGGAAAAACTTGAGTTAGGTATCTTAGTTTTGAAATAAAAACCAAAGCTAGAAAAATGTGTTAAAAACCAAAACCTTGTTGTCAGCTACCTTCTCTATTCACAGGCTTAAAGTGGTGCAGAGGCACAAGCCTACTTGGCCTTAGGCACTCTTGAGAGAGTGCTCTGCTGCTTTTTTGGTGGGTGAAGTTTGTCTAACGGAGTTGGACTGCCTCCGTTTTGCATGTTGTACTGTTGGCAAATGAGTAACTACTCCGTAATAGTCACATGCTGAACTCAAAACCGATTATTCCGTGTCTATGTTCAAACCTCTGTCTGATTCCCATAACTAGTCCTGCCACTTCCCAGACGACAGAGTCGTATTAGTAGGGGTGGGAAGAAAATTCTCTGGCCTTTCAGAAAGGATTGCTTGAATTTGCTGTCTCCTTTTAACCTTCAAGCACAGCTCGTGATTCCTAACTTACCACATGGAGCTATGCCTCTCGAAATTCAGGGGTGTATTATTGCTGTGTGTTTGGGATCTCTGATAAACATTCGTTCTTTACTTTGAATATCAGGTATGTGGACCTAGGCAGAAAATTGCTCATTAAAACTAAATTCTGGAGTGATCTTCCTCCATCAATCCAACTTAAAATGTAGAACACAGAAAGACTTTAAAAATGTTGTCTTGCCAGCTATTTAGTAGTAGATCTCTCTGGGTTGAAAGTGTTGATTTCTGCCCCTTTTCCCCCTCCCGCTCCCTTATTTTTAACCAGATGGTGGAGGGGAAAGCAACGGACTGGATACAGCTGCTGAAGATGTACGTTCTAGCTCAGGAAACGCAGAACTCGGGTCTCTGTCTGGTACAACTCTCACGGAAGAGCAGCAAGAGCGAATAAAGAAGAACAGGCAGCTGGCCTTGGAACGTCGGCAAGCGAAGCTGCAGTGGAACAGCCAGGCACAACACAGCGGTAATCGACCCCGTAACTTGGGTCTTGACGGGAGGGTCAGTAGCCCGAGAAGCGCTTAGAGCTGAGCTGCTGAGTCAGTTTGAAAGGAAGTAGCAGCGATTGCTTTTCTAGAAGGTAGCAAAATGTGTAACTCTCCAATTTAAACTGTGTTCCTGTAGTTAAGGCTCCTCCTAACCAAAGGCAGAACTACTCTCTGTAGCTGTGAATAGCTTTGTCTTGGAAATGAAACTCAGCTTGCTGGTCATCTCTGCAGTTGGCTTTCCTGCAGGCTGTGCTTCTGGTGATAGAAGCTGCAGTTAAACACCCAGCAGTGGTGCTTTCTCAGGGTAAGGAAATTGATTTTGTTTGGGTTGGTCTATTTATTATTTTATATTTTTTTTCAACAGAGCTCTCTACTAATTACTCAGAAGAGGATTTTGATACCCTAGTTGCTCAGGGTCCTGCTGACCTTACTGAAGACACTAAAGTTACCCCAACCAAGGTGGCTGTTACAGAAGCTGAAGCTGGAGAGTTAGAGCTGGAATGTGCCAGTGAAGAGCCGGAACCGCTCCTCATACCTTGAATGACTTTCTTCACCGAAAGACCCCAAGGTGTTAAGTACTGTCATCCTGTTGAAATGTTGCTGCCTCTCTGCACTCCAGACACTTCATGGAAGTCCTCACCATGACATCTGTACATCTGGACAGAACTCTGCTTTCAAAGCTGCAGATGAGCAGCTGTACACTGGAAAACAGAACAGTGTTCTTCATCTACACTGGAGACTTTTTTTTTTCCACCTTTCCCAACATTGTTGATGAGTTTTTCAGCCTACTTTGCATTTTGTTTACAACTGATGTCAAACTGAGTTAACTAGGATGTGGACAGGTGAAGTTTCTTTTAAGGTGGTGTTTGGGGGTTTTTAAAAGAGGGCCTATGTAATAGCGGGTAGTGCTATGAACAAGTGTCCGAGATGTTTTTTAACTTGCTTATCAAGTACCTGTATCTTTTTTTCTTATAAAATGAAAGATATTAAATTTCCCAAGTTAAACCTGAAGTTCTTGTTTGAGGCTGTTAAAACTCCAGCCCTTCTGAACTTCTCCATCCCTTGGGCCGGTCAGACAGCTCTTCTCAGACACCTCCATCCCCTCTGGGGAACACGGGTTGGCTTTGACCACACTAGTTCTCTTCCTTTGGCTGTTCTCCGTCTTCAAGCTCTCCTTCATCCTCATCTAATAGTCTTGTTTCTCCTCCTTGAACAACAGCTTTTCCCTTCTGTGGAATGAACAAGAACTTTCACCGGAGCGGTGAAGCCCTGAGCCTGCCCTCTCCCGTAGCAGACTGGTGTTTGTGACAGAAACTGAACAAAGACAAGAGCAGCACTTAGAGCAGATGCAGTAAGTCCGTGTCCACAGGTGGTATTTTATGCCAGATGTGCAGTTGGGAGATTTCAATAAATAAAATTCTGTGTTCTAGTTTAGTGTGAAGGAGTTTGGTTTTTAAAGCCTTGTAGCTAAACTCCCTAAACTACCACAGAAGATGATCAACAGGGGTAGGAAATACTTAGGTTTTAAGAACTTACTTTCCAACATTGTCCATAAATGAACTTTTTGAATGATAGTTAAAAAGAACTCACCACACTGTCTTTAGAGGGGAAGATGAAATTTATCATGTATAAATTTTTTAAAAATTCAGACATGTTCATAGTTGGATAAAAATAATTCTTATTTAAAATAGACATTTAGTTTCTTATTAAAAGGACTTTTGGAATATTTAAATAGACTGTTTTTTTTTTTTTAAAAAAAAAAGCCACAAACTTAATCATACAAAGTGAATAGGAGCAGAACATCAACAAGTAGATGTTGGTAGGTTGCAGTTCAAGTTCTAACATCAGCTGAAACATCCAGTAGGGCCAAATCCCTGATCTCCTCCAGCAACTGGTACAAGCTGGCTCCCTTGGTCTGGCAGTACTCCTGATAGTCTTCATCCAGGACCTCAACCCTGGGCTGGGCTTCCTCTGCAGACTGGCTGACTTCTTTTACCAAATCAGATTTCACCACGTGGAACTTCTGGGAGACTTCTGTGTCTGAAGTGTGGTACGGTGCGTTCCTGATTATTTCTAGCTTGATGGTGTCAGCATGGCAGCGGGAAGTCTGCACGACTATTTTCACCTGGAAAAGCAATACAAAAAATGATTTTATTTCTGATGGTGCCCTTTCCTTTGACTTTCTTCAGATTAAATACTCACTGTAATATGATCGAAAAGGCTTAATGTAACTGATTCTCCAGTAGCTGTAGTGGAGGTGATTTTATTCTGAAAGCGATGAAGAGCTCCAGGCTTCCACTCACAGCTCCCATCACCTTGGCAAGCGATGACTAAGCCTTCTTTGTTTTTCATGTACGCAGCACCTTTGATTCCATATCTAGAAAAAAAAGCAGATGAGGAGACAGAAGCCGTTCTAACAATTCTCACCCTTGTCTGTTCCCTTAATTTCTGAAACCAACAGAAGGCTAAACAGGATTATATAGAAACAATGTAAAGGGCAAACACTGTAGCCTGATAATCCCACTTCAGGGCCACTGAGGTGTGTTGTCAAAGGAAGCCCTGGAGAAGATGAAACCAGGGTGAAGACAATGAAGTGTTTTGAAAGCAGCAAAGCAAAAGTAAAACACAGTCAGTGATCCATTATCTTATGTGTTGGGTGGAGTCTGGAGCGGCCTGATGATGGAAGAGCAGCATTACAGGTTATTCCAGACAGCAGGATGAAAAAACAGTTCTCCCTTTAAAAAAGCTCCTTAAAGACGAGCAGTGTACTTGCACGGGGTTCTCTGAAGGAAGCCTACATACTCAAGCTCAGTCTGAGGCCAGGATCAAGCAGCCCCTGGCTATACTCCTGGAATTCCAGGCGTGGACTGGTTTGCTTTACTTAACATCCCTGCACAATGTGCTCTGGGGTTTGTTTCTGGTTTTGCCTACATATCTCATACCTATTAGTTTGCTGGGCAGAGAGCATTGCTGCCAGTAACGCACAAATATGAAGCTCGTTAATGAATCCAGCTTTTAAGGGAGAGGGAAGGTAGATGTCTTCCCAGTTTCAGGAGCTGGCCTGGTCTTACAAGAGGTAGTGCTCTTCAGTTTTGTGGTGACCAGTTTCTGCTTACATCATTCACTGGTCAGTTTACAACATAAGCAGAAAATATTTAGTATATTTTAAAATCCAGACTTAAAAGCTCAGAAATGAAAGTGTAACGTTAGCTTCATCCAGAGAGTTGCTTTGCACTGGCATAAGTGAGAGGCTGAGCTGAGACACGGGCACTTCTAAGAACCAAACAGTCATAGACAGCACCACCAAGGCCATATCAACTCACCTTGGCACAAACACGAGCACACCGTTGGTTCGGATCGAGTAAATGACTCCATCTGCCAGGCAGCGCTCGTCTGCTTCCAGGGTTTTGTCTCTGAAGTACATGCACTGGAAGAGTTCAGTGGACTGTTTCTGAGCACACTGGGCTGCCTGCACACACCCCCCAGAAAAGAGACAAGACAAAACCACCAAAATAAATACTTTAATGAACTTGTTTGGCTTTGATTCCCATAGTTTCTTTTTCCCATCACTTATTCTTTTACCCATCCCCTAGAAAAATCTAAACCAAAATCCTTACATGCAGTACAGGTGATGTATGAAGTCACTTGACCACTCTCAGAAGAAAAGTGCTATTTAATTTTAAAAATCCCCAAAGCAGGATAAATAAAACCAAGTAATACTATGTTGAGAGGTTGGACTAGATGATCTTTAAAGGTCCCTTCCAACCCAACCCATTCTATGATTCTGTGATTCCCGTAGTTGGGACTGTTCTGTTGGGCAACATCCGAACGTACGGAGACACGCAGGATGACCGTCTTACCCGGTTTTTGTTATTAATGTGCCTGCACAGTTCCTGAAGATCCTTGTTACTGAACACATAATCCTTAGCGTCGTCTTTACTTTCGTTCAGAGTCGCTGCCATCAGGAGCCTGTGGACAACAATATCAGCGTATCTTCTAATGGGAGAAGAGAAATGAGTGTACTTCTCTAAGGCAAGCCCTACAAATGAAAAAAAAGAAATGCTGATAAGCAAACAAAGCGATCCATTGCCTTCCGGGCAACAAAAATAATACCAGAAATAGCATCCAAAAAAATGAAGTGACAAGATACCATAATGCTGAAACTCATCCTCAGGACAGGAGCCGGTTGAGAAGTACAACGCGTTCGACATCGCGTGAGTGGCCATAGATCGCAACAGTTTATTTACCATTGGATCCAAGGGGTCGTTTGCTTTATCCAGAGACTCGGCCAATGCCTTGTTAGACCTGTCCAAAAAAGGGTGAATTCTGTAGAAAAATAGGCTATCTCTGATGCTAATGGCTTATAGTTAAAAACAGCGTACAAAAAGCACAGAAATACTGATTAGTAGTCATAAATATAAAAATATGAATGACAAGCAGAATAATATTAAAACTCTCACCAGAGTTTAATAACAGTGCTGATCTAGAAGAATGTTTAGGAAAAAAAATTAATCAATTTTCACCTTCCTGCAACCCGGAAGAGCGAGAAGGACTGGAGCAAAACCTCATTCTATGTTGTGCAGAACACAGCTGCTCCAAAACTGGTTCTGTACAGGAGAGCACAAATGGGACAAGGTGACAGCCAAGTAAAAGGAGGCACTACTGATGCCCTGCACACTCTGATGTCCAGAAACGATGCATCCCAGTGCAAGGGAGCTCACAGCCTTCCCACAGGATCTTGACAAAGTAGTTCTGAATTATTCTGAGACATTTCAAAAGCCTACACTGCCCAGAATTCACTCGATTGGAACCAGTTCTCTCTCGTTACACTACTATTAGAGGTTATACGGTGCAAATGAGGCTATTACACAGGTAACTGCTACGCAGTGACTGAACAAATTCTTTTTGGATATGTCTAAAATTACTCAGATCCTGCCATTTTCAGGACAGACAATGGAATACAGACATCATCTCCTGCTCATGGAAAGGTTCTGGTCATTTTTGTTTTAAGAATTGCTGCGCAGTGTCTATTAACTGACTCAGAACTAGTGCTTCATAGCAACATAGCCAAGTAGTTAATTGCTTAACTTTAATTAAAACGCTTAAGAGAAGCGATAAAAGATACCGTGTGTCTATGGAGAAACCTTTAGCACTGGCACATTCTCGAAGTTCGGTAAAAAATTCCTGTCGTGGCGGAGGGTGTTGGCGCAACAAAGCTTGATGAGGAAAACGTTCTGAAATCTTTTTTGCCACCCAGTGGTTGGCGAGAATCATACATTCCGCTACCGTCTCGTGCACCTCCAGAGGCTGTTTCGGGATCAGATCGTGGATATTGTGTTTATCATCCAGCTGCACTCGGATTTCTACCCCTTCTAGTTCCAGAGCGCCGCAGCTGTCCCGCTTAGCTCTAACGTGTCGCGCTATATCGGTGAGTTTGGATATCGCCCAGACCAGTTCGGCCAGCTTCTTCTGTCTAGTTCTTTCATCCAAGTCTTTCAGTTCCAGGATATCATCAACAACGCTTGTGTCTCCATCCAGTAATCCCTGTGCTGCTTCATAAACCAGTTTGTACGCGGATCGAATAATGGTTTTGTTGTAGCAGACTCTCAGGATTTTATACGATTCTTTTTCTAGTTCCCACAAGACACTTAGAGCATACCTTAAAGAAACAGCACAAGACTATAAATAGTTGACTTAAACTGTCATTTCAAGCCCATCCAACTGTTACAAATTTACAGGTTTCATTCTGTTTTCTTTTTTTTTACTGGAAGCATAATAAATGAGGACCCACTCTGTCAGCAGTGTTTTTCAATCCACCTGCTGAGGCAGAGTAACCCTAAGTTAAAAGGCCACATCTATTTTAAAGCACTGCAGTAGTTATTTTTATTCCTTTTTACGTTAGTAGTCAGATGCATCCACAGTGAACATTATCTGCACCCTATTTGTCCCCATGCCAGCCAGCTAACCTTTTAAATTGTAATAAAATGGGTTAGTGCCACGTTTGAGGAATAGGAAAATAGCAAAAACTGTGACCAGTTTTTTGTGACTTCCTACTACTAGCAAATAATTCAAAGAGCAAGTGCATAAGCAGTACCTGTCGACTCCACTGAGAAGGGAGCATACGTCAGCACTCAAGACGGAGGGCAGCATGTCGTAACGACGGTCTGCTAAATAACAAGTCGTTGCCCTGAGGAAGAAAATACAGTTATTGTTCTTCTTGTAAGCACTTGTCAGTGAGTAGCTCCCAAGCCGTCTGTAGCGTCAGAGTAACTTCAGCAAAACAAGAAGCCAGACACATGAATGATACATAAACACACAGCACGATTTTAAAAGGTGGTTCTCACAAAACCCAGCCAAGTCAAATTATTTAAATAACTATTTGTAACAGCACAAGTGTAATTTTGCCTTCCTCAGTATCTTCAGCTGCCATTAAGGCCAGAACTAGGGCTGTACGAAAGAAGCTCAACTACGAAGAGGTCATTTAATGGCTACACCAAACATTTCTGCTGGCTAGACACTTCACATTTCTTTGCATCCACAAAGAAAACATTGTGTGAAGCGATGCAGTAGTTCCAAGTTCAAAACAGTGGCACTAAGAGAAAAACTTAAAAAAAAAAAATAATTAAAAAAATATTTGGCATATTAAATCCACAAGACTGAATATTAAAATAAGCCTGCCAAATACCTCTGGGATTAAATTCATGTAAGACTTAATTTCATTTTGTGGGTGTTGTATGTTCTGTGTGAAGATTCATCTTCCTTGGAATGCAAACAAGTGGTTTGTAAATACTTCAAATCACAAATGTGAAAGTAGACTATAAAACAAACAACAGTGATAAGGGAAAAATAAAAAATGGTAACCAAAGAGCAGTTTCATAGTAAATGGGTGAAGCAGTAGGTCAGAAAGCAGCTTCTTCCCCAGCAGGCCTGTTTTACCCAAATAAAAGCAGAATATCATTAGTTATATATTAGTTTTAATAAGCTGTTCCCATGACATGAAAGAAGAAAGACTGTCTCCTTCCTTCCTTCCAGTGTTTCTCACTGTTTCCTTAAGGTACCACCACATACTTCTAATTTTCTAGTTTTGAGAAAAGCATTTACCTTGCTCTGGCCTCCATGTCAGTGTAAGAATTTGCTGCCACAAAATGAGTTACATCTGCAATGTGGACACCTAACTCCAGATTGCCGTCAGGCAGAGTTCTAACGGAAAGCGCGTCATCCACGTCCTCACAGCCTTTTGGGTCGATGCTGAATATCAAGTGTGTGTCTCTCAAGTCGAGACGCCTTTTTTCCTCCTCTGGATTCACCTTCCATGGATTCTTTGAAGAACTCACGGGCATTTCACTCATCTGTACAAAAACATTATCGATGAATACACATTTATATCTTTTCTACAAAAAGAAGGCAACAAATTAGATTTAATGAGCTCTTCCTTTTCAATACAGTTAATTGGTTTGTGTACTTTTTGATCCTAGGCAAATCCTTCTTTCCTTGCATTTTCCACATCAGTCTATTACGTGTGCTTTATGCAAAGTATGAAACAGAATTGAAAAGAATGTTACATTATTAACAACTGATAGTATTGTGGTGATATTGCAGCTCTGGCAAAAATAACAATGGCTTCTTTTTTTTGCCTTCTTGTTCTTTCATTTAACTGTAGATATAATAAAAATAGTTATCTGTGAGAGCTTCTTCCTCTCCTGGTTGAAGACAGAAGGACTTAAGGATTTCAGTAGGACGAGGCCTTTAGGATCAGTACCATAAGTGCAGATTAAAGACAGTAATATCTTAAAAGTCTAATTAAGAGTCTGTAAGCACAGGATCTCAGAATGGTGGGGGCTGGAAGGGACCTCTGAAGATCATCTAGTCCAGCTCTGTTGCTAAAGCAGATTCACTTTCTCCTCATAGCAAACAGATTTTCTTAAAATCACTAATGACTTGAAGATTCATAGTATCTATAGAACCACTGATCCAAAAGCAATTTCAGAAAACCAATCTATAGTTCCCAGCTTTCAAAAACCTGCTGGCAACTGAGACATTCAGCTGTAAGAGGGTGTGTCCCCCCGCTTTTGGGAAACAAGACCCTGCAAGTCAATAGAAAAGAATGTATCAGATCACAGAGACTAACCTGGATTTCTGAGAAAGGGGCAACACAAATGCTGTTCTCCACCAGAATAGCTGCGATTTCCCCCTCAAGATCTCCAATTCTTCCCAGCACTCTCACAAAGTGTCCATTTGGATATACTGAAGTTGAATCCCAAGAATCAATACGCACGACGACTCTATAATCCTGCAGCAAGACAATTCTGTTAGAAGAGCAATCTGCTCCTGACAGGCAATCAATATAAATACTCCTTCAGGGGCCAACGACGCTATCCAAAGAGAGCAGCAACTCCAACAACTTTATAGAAAGGGAAAAGAAACTCACAGTGAGAAGCCTACAAACAAATACTGAAAATTTAATTTCTTTTCTGGTCAGAGATCCACCTGGAGTCATTGTATGAAGAAACTCTATCTTAAAGTATAAACAGTAAAAGCAAAACCAAGATGTACACAAAGATTCTCGTGCCAGAAAAGGCACAATAGGAATTTTAGCTTTGAAGAAATACTTAACTTTACAAGCTAGGGATGAACAAAACCACGTTTCTTCTTTCTCCAGCAGGCCAATCACCATAATCATTCATTATGAATTTGTTGAAGAGCTCCCCTTACTACTTTGATCACATTTATATATAGTTGTAGATCCAATAAAGCCACAGAGGCTATTACAATTCAGACCCCTAATCAGAATAAAACCAAAGCAAATAGTATATAAATGCTCAGGGAGCGCAGCCTAAATTCCGAACTCAGAGAAGCTTTGTTATATTACCTGAAGCTGGCGTGGGTTTGACAGGAATCGACACATTCCTTCGAGGCAGAAGATGAACTACTCTCACCAATTTAACTTTATTCATAGTTTTACTCACGTTTGTGGCAAAAGAAACATCATTAGAGCTTATAACACCTGCCCAATTTTGTAGGAGCACAGAATACAGATCTATTTCTGTCCAATTACCTGTAATGCTTCAGCTTGCTGGGTACTGATGCGGATTTTGGGAATTCGGTAGTCCCAAGGTGTAACGAGGATCTTCTGAGTATTTCTGCTCTGGGACTGGCTCTCTTCTTTAGAGGGGAAAGTGACTACATAGTCCCTCCAGTTCTTCTGAATGATTCCAACAACTTTACCTTTTAATAAGAGAAATTGTTTGCTGTACAGTAAACAGGAACGTGAAAGTAAGTATGTGGGAGGAAGAGAATTAACCTCCTAAAACTTTGAGCTCTGACCTCAGCAAACCTTTAAGACTCTGTACCTGCAGAGTAGCATTTTTAAATAAAACTCTTTAGTTCCCATGCTGCACAGGCATGTCGCATGGTAATGGGAGCTGGGTAATTCTTCACCTAGCAAATAATGTTTTCATCCTGAACATTCTTTGTCCTCAAGGAATTAAAGTATGCTGTTAGCGCTCTATTTAATCAACAGTGAGAGTGGAGGACTGGAGCGCACACTCTGGGAAACTGGTCTGTATTAGAATGGCAGTTTATCTCTTGTAGAGCTGTGACAAGTGACAGCGTATGTTTGGGGAGCAAAGTATTTTAGGAGGATAACTACAGTACTTCAGCTATTTCTGAGAACGAAATTAAAAGGAAAAAAAAACCAAAAGAGGGTTTCTCACATAGAAAGGATCTAGTGGCCTTCTTGGTGGGATATGTTACAGTGCTTTAATTTGAGATAATCACTTCAAATTTATTATGGTGCAAAAAAAACCGTGACAATCCCAGAAATAGAGAGAAAGGACTATATAATGAGGAGTATAACACAGCTTGGACCAGGAAAGTGAGGTAATCTTAACAAAAGATCGTATCACATGATCTCCTTTACCTGTGGGCATAGGGTCACCCGTGGTGTCTGCAGGTGCTTTATCCTCAGAGTCATTTTCACAAAGGGCAACAGTCCTTCCTTTCCATTCCTGCAAAGGCAGTAGCTCAACAGCTACCATGTCACCATGGATGGCGCGATTTCGAGCTCTGGCCCCATAAATAAGGATGTCACTTTGAAGTTCTAAATTTAAAACAGAAAGAAATGGAATTATAAACTGCTACGCAATTCAAATCCCTCCACTCTCGGCAGCATTCTGCTGAAATAACAGAAAATTCCATTTGCAATAGTATTTCTTCCAAAAAGGACTACTGGCAATTAATATCACAAGAAAATTAAAACCTTTAATTAATATTGCAAGAAAATTGAAACCTTTTCATTTTTTTTAAATGGAGAGTCAGCTCTGGGATAAAAAGCAGCACAGGCTAGGACGAGTTCCTGTTCTTAGTCAGCAGCTTTAAAAACACGCAGCACTGTTAAATTGTGGAAACCACTGCCACAGGATTCTGGGCAGGGTCCAGAATAAACCAAGTTTTTCCAAAATGTCCAGTGTATTGAACACTGGATTGACTGTAGGATCTGTCACAGGAACATCTGAAAGTCCTTGTTAGTGAATGCTGGGACAATTTATCTGTGCAAGGACAATGGGCTGTTCCTTCAAGGCTGTGTTACTAACTCAGGCCAGAAAGACAATGCTGGAATTCTAATCTGATCCAAAGGGCATTTTTCTTATTATGTTCACAATGACCAGCTTCTAATCCTGCTCACATCTACAAAAACACTTATTTCAGTCAAATGAGTAGTCACCTGAAGACAGAGCAAAGCACAGGCCTAACAACTGCCATCAGTATTCCACTTTAGAAAAGGTCTAGGGAAACCTGTCAGTAGGACAAGACTCCCAGACATGGCACTGAGAAAGAGGGAGGAGGACATCAAGGGTATTAACTTTCTCATGAGGCCCACCCTCTGGGTTCATCTTCAGCCTCCTTTCTGGAACTAACCAAAGCATTGGAGTTACTAGAGAAACTTTCACCTTGTTTACTAACTGAACAGCTACACGCAGATGGCTACGTGGCCTCATGCAAAAAAGCAGAGACAGGGTCAAAAAGGAATCAAGTAAATCCTCGTGTTGTCTTTTCACCTGTTTCTTTGCCGCCAAATCCCTGGAGCCGAACAAAAGCTTCCAGTTGTGCTCTGTGCTTATTGACATTCAGGGTACCCTAAAAGAAAAGAGCAAACTGAAAAACAGATTGAAACAGTCACACCTCTAAACAGCCACCTCTGAACTACAAAATGTTTGGGTTTGCAATTATTTTTACCTAAATCAGTAGGTTTTATTGGTATGGAGGTTATTTGGAAGGCAACTGTTCTCTCTACAGGGGGAGGATGTACAACGAAGAAATTTAAGTATCCACTTCTGGCAAAGAATGGTAAGTTCTTTTAAATGCTTGGTTTAATTTTAAGATGGTAAAGGTCCTTTTATTGAAAGCACAGGCAGTGGAAGATGACTTGTGCTGCCTGCCTGAATACGGAATCGGGAGTTACTCCTACAAGAAAACCAACCTCAGTTTTTCTGTTCATATTCTACTCTTGCCTCTCTGCTAGAATTGTCAAGAGAGGAACAAATGCCTGCCTCTAACTCTTTAAGTTATTTTTAAGACCAGGACACTTGTCCACCCACCAACAATCCGTATTAAGGCCCTGAACAGCCATAAAGCCATAAATTAATTTCACTGACTGAGAGATCACTGTGCAAATGAAATAAGAAATGCTGCCCTTGTGCAGCATTATTTATATTTAAGAATGAGAACTTGCTGCTTCATATCACACCTAGTTTCTCAATTTACAGGTATATCACATATCAACCTGAAGAAAAATCCATAGCAAATTTAAGATCCTCAATAACAAATGCTTACTTCTCCAAAAGAAAAAAACCACCACAAGATGAAGCAGGGGAAGTATTTTGAAAATCCTGATCCCTTAGCAAATTACCTGTATGTATCTTCCTGATTTGATCCCAGCCTCTAGTACTTCCACAGGGAGGTGCTCAGGATATTCTTTTCCGTTGTTTTCTTGGCTTTCACTCTCCCGTTCACGCCGGGCTTGGAGTATAGACTCAAAGAGTTCGTGGGCAGCCTTTAAATCAGGCCAGAAGTTATCCAAGTAATTCTGTATGCACAGATAGAAACAAACATGCAAATAGTTACGATTCTTTTTTTTTTTTTTAAATAATGCATTTAGTGCTGGTTTTACTCAACAACCTTTCATGGACATTTCGGCTACAGCTGTTTGCGGCCTGCTTGCACTAAACGTTCAGACAGCTGGCTGAGGCAACCCATCATTGCTCACAATGCCAAATTCTTCAAAAACAAGGAAAACAATGAAAAGGGCTCCTAAGAAAGATGTTCTCTATCTTTCACGCTGCTCTTTTTCTTCTCAGTTCTCTGGTTTGCTCACTGCCACCACAAGTGACATCTTTGCTGGCTTTGATAAATGAAGCCGTGAGTTAGCATCGTAGTTCTCTTAAACATAAACTCTGAAATGATCTGCACTATACATTGGGCTTTAATGTACTTGCTTCATCATTTTGATGCAGTGTAAAGGAAACCTATTTTTCTGACATGTTACCTTGAAGGAAATCACAAACACTCCTTCTGTTTCATTTCCGTACTGCCTGATGGCATCTTCATCTTCTGTTACCATAACAACTGGCATCTGACCCAAGCAGTGATTATAATACCAGACTGCTGCACTGTAAATACTCCTAGAAAAGTAAAGTTTGAAATAAGATTCCTGGCATATCTTGCTTTGCTACTTGCAAGACATTTGCAGGCTTTCTATAAATGAGATTTTGGTTTAACACACATACTTTTGAGATATATACACTGACTTACAATAAACCTTCTATCTGCAAACTTTTTTATTTGCTATCTATATGCACCAAGAGAACGGAGGAAAAGAAAGCGTCTCCTCCACAATACATGCACTTGTGCCTCAGCTGCACCATAACAGACTGAGTGAAAGTTTTTTAAAAAATATGCTGGAACTGCCAAGACTCCAAGGCTACGACGTTTGCAGGTTATCAAACATGACATCCCACAGTCAGTAAGATGTGTGTGATCTATTTACTCCACTAAGGCATTCTTTAAAATGGCTCTGTAGCTTCAAAATGATCCAGCTATTATTATTTTTTTTTAGCGTTACTGCATTTAATTAAGTATATTTTTGTCGGTTTTCCTAAGAAAACAATGCTGACAATTTCTTAATCACAAAAGGACAATCTAAACTTTCAGTTACTGTGAACGGTTTCAGAGCTAGGCAGAGCAAGAGCCTGAACAGTTAGGTAGTATTCCCAACTACAACGTCACCGTGCTGTCCGGTGCAGCGCTACCTAAGTTCAAACAAACCTGATCTGCCATTTCTCCATGGATTCTCCCTTCTCTCTTGGCAAGTAGCAATGCTGGTGGAATTCGTTAGCAAACACAGCACAGTCATGACGGGCGTCCTTTATGAGATTTCGCAACTTGTTGTACTGTCTGGAATACAGAAAAGATAAACAGAGTCTTGTGCTTTCTTTTGATAAGGCTTTTTTAACTCCAGATGAAAACGCAGCTGGAAAACTCACGGAAAAGGACCGTCATGCGCAAAGAAATTATATGAAATTCCATTAAATGACACCATTGACGATAAAACCTAAACCATCATCTGTAAGCAAGCTTTTCTTATTTCCATTATGAATGTCTCTGATGTTTAAACATCCGTTTTATAGCGATACACAGGTTAATGTCTGGTAATTTAAGTATCATATAATACTATTAACGACTCCCCAAGGACAAGTGCTCAGTCTTTAAGACAGCAAACCAAAACCACATCCATACACAAAGTCTCCTTAGTTCACATCATGAGCCATCTGATCAGGTTTAATATCACTCCTATCAAGTAAAAAACTATGACAGACATAGATGTCCAGGGATCACAAAGGATCCCAGTTCTTTCCCTGCTCTAAAATGACATGAAGACGCTTAAAAGACCTAAAATCAAATTAAGCACTGTACATTTCCTGACTTGGTGCTTAAATACATATTTTACCAAGTTAATATTTTCACTTTAAATTAAAAATAAGTTATTCTAAGGTGAGTACCTGCGTCCTTTTTGATGTTGCACAGCTTGACAGGCTGTTTGCATGAAAATAATACCTTTCAGCTCTGGAAACTCGAGAATCTCGAGGTAATCTTGAACAACCTTGCAGTCAGGGACAACGTAATGCGTCACATCATCCGATAACAATTTGCCATCTAAAATATAATTCAGAGTTTAAAGGTTTGAACTTGCAGTTGCAATACTGGTTTCTTCAAAGTACTTTCTGATGTCAAGAAATCAGAGTCGTGCATCCTCAAAGGTATTCATAGTTCTTCTTGTGACGAGCAAAAATTATGAGTACTGTGGTAGAATTCTGTGGTAAATTCTCTAAAATTTGTGACAGAACCCTCCTGCATCCACTGATGCCAAAATTTAGTGCAAATTCTACCCAAATGAGTGAAAAAGATCCACTTTCATTAGAAAAAGGATGTTCTTTAAAGACTGCAGGTAACAGTTCTGAAGAAAAAAAAAAAAAAGAAATTAAAATTCTCAACCTTTTCTTCTAGGTAAGCAAATAATTTGGTTGATTTAAATAGGTTGGATAGTATCTTAGTTATTTGCCAGTCAGGTTCCTACATAAAATAAATTGTGCTATTTAAGAAGAAAACCAAAGTCACTCTGAAATACCAACCCCAGGTCACATGACGATCTGTGATGCACACCATAGCACCACAGTACGGAAAAACAACAACAAATGTAGATATCAGAGAGGCTGGCAGTCTCTCTGGGTCTGAAATGGCCAAATAAACCACGGGCAATTACATTTAATTACTTAACAGAAATAACTGCTGATGCAGAATTACGATCCCTTCAAGATAACAGCTTGGCGCCACTGTCAGCATATTGTACAGGTACGTATTGAATTTATCTCATGCTATAAACCGCCACCCTGCAGAAATTAATGCATTTTATAAGATCTTCTAAAAAATGTGTGAAACTTGCATAATCCTTTAGCTTTTTATCACTGTCTGTAAACTGTTCACAGTTAAATCCTATCAAAACCAGCTTCTCAATTCCTTTTTCTCTTTACTTAACACCCCGTTTATTTCGGAAAGATTCTGCTCTGAAGGAGGACTTTCACTGTAGCTCTGATTGGGCACCCTTTGGTTTTTTCCACGACTGTTCAGCATCGCTCTACACAGCTCGGGACGGTGGAGGAAAGACTGAGACGACCCCCGGCACCCACACACCACCCCGGACCCCGCTCCTTCCCGCCTTTCTCCTGTCATTATTTCTCCTTTATTCACCACTTGTCCCCCTTGCTGCTCCCCACACCAGCATCAGGTCCCACCGGTTCCTGGCAGGCCTCCCGCCCTGGCACCCCAGCCTGTCAACGCCATGGGGGTCACCTCTGCCCTGGGAGCACCTCTACCCAGGGATCGCCTCTGCCCAGGGAGCACCTTCCGCCAAGGGAGCACCTCTATCCAGGGACTGCATCTGCCCAGGGCGC
>VWZK01004790.1:29711-48387 GCA_013396935.1 Baryphthengus martii
AAGATACATGCGGTAAAGATACTTGTGGGTTTTTTCTGCTTGTTTTTAGGTTTCTTATTGCAAAGCCAGTGATGTGGTATTTGGGTTTTGGAGGCAATGGAAGATTGAAAAGGGTCCAGGGAAGAAGAACAGAACAAAGCTGTGTTGCTGTGCCTAAGCTGTAGTCCCACATAAATGTATATGTGTGAAGCTCCATGGTTTTCCATGGCATCATCTAGGAGAAATCCCAGGTCTGTTCCTCAGATCGTCTGTTTTTTTTGTAATCCCCTGCCAGCACTTGGGGAGTTGATGAGAACAGGACTCAAAGTGTTTGAAGAGTGCAGGCAAGCTCTAATGTCAACTAATTTTACAGTAGGCACCAATATTATTCTTTACTTTTCCAAAGGGGAAGCTAAAGAGATAAAACCACTGAAAGATTAAGTCTAGCTCAAGGTCAGTCAAAAGCAGTGGAAGGTCCTGAGTGCAAGGTATTGTTTCTGGGTCTGAGTCAATGCCCTGTAAGGCTGTAATGCCCTAACAATGGCATTTTGGGGATGATTATTTGACTCTTGGAAAAGCAGTCATACTTCCTCAGTATGAATTAATTGCCTGCATCGTAACCCCACTTGAACATAAACACATGGTGCCAGCTATCTAGTATTTGTCCTTAGGAGGGAAAAAGACTGGGAAAGAGCCAAGACAGTATGTCACTGTATGTTCTTGTTTATTCTACTTCTTATTTTTTCACATGTTTTATAAAATGTGTATCTCCAATGACTAATACTTCTAAGTAACCAATTGGTGCCAGTAAATGGAAGTACCATCTGTAAGAAACTGATTTGCAGAAGCCAATTTCTCAAACATACGAGGAGGAGGAGGTGTTATAACTTAGTGAGAGACAACCGAAGTGTAGACTTGGTTTTGGTAGTCAGGATGATTTTAGATGTATTATGTAAGCAGGATGTGAAGGGAAAGGCAAAATGGAGACCAAAATGATGGAGCTTTTGTTCAGTAGGAGCAAAGATGAAATAATCGGTGGTGATAGAAAGGGGAAGAAAAACACAACATTTGGGAGAAAAGACATTTGATTCAGCTTGAAATGTAGCAGATGCTGATTGCTGACACAGTGAAGAACACAGAGCCGTGTACTTACTTGGTCTCATTCAGTGACTGCAGTAAAATGAAGGTTAATTAAATAAAAGTGACTGAGATCACTGCTCCCATTTGTTCACTGTTTCACAGTGAAAAATTTAAGTCCTTTAGGCTAAGTTCATGTATTTCTGATAGTGTTGAGTAGCCACATACTTATTTCTAATATCCTAATCAGAAAATGTTTTAAATTCTCAATTTTCCACCTCCCTTCCTTCCTTTTTTTTTTTTTGGAGAGCAACCTCATATGAGCGCAAGTCAAAAACTGAGTCACTGGAGTCACAGATTGAGCCACTAAAACCAAAGAGAACAGTTTACACTTTATCTAACAACTGAGTTTGTCCCAGTGAGATTGGAGACAAACTCTCACTCTCATCTAGTAATTGTCTTTATGCATGGCAATGAGTTTGTGCAGGAAGAGCTAAAAAACAAGACGCTCTTTAATTGTTTTAAAATAAAAGCTGCAAAAATCTTCTAAGCATCAGTATCAGAAGATCTCATGAAATGTTAAGAATGAAGGCGGAGTGCAGTGCAGCTGCACGATGGTGGGACGTACATTTTTTTCCTGCACTTTTCCTTCATTAAAGTGCTTGAGAAACAAAACAATAGTAGGAGAGAAAGCAAGCAGGACAAACTCTCTTTTCATAGAATATTCCTTTCTTCAGACAGTGCTCCCTTGGATACCACCAGTGAGTGCTAGAGAAGCTTTTCTTTTAAATGAGTGTGAGAAGCCTCTTTAAAGTTCAATTGCATGTTTGTTCTTGCCTGTGTTGGGAAGCGTGAACCTCTCAGGAGGTTTCTCTGGAAAAAACATGCCAGGAGTTTCAGCAGTACAGCATCTCAATATAGCACCTTTTGATAGAAGTTGCTCAATATTTTGGCAAAGAAACATTTCGGGTCACTGGAGAATACCAGCTTTTGGCTCAGGTTTCCCAAGCTTGAAGCCTGACTCATCAACAAATGCCTGGAAACAACACAACCTGAGAGGCTCCTTTTGAAGGCAGAAGAGTTTGTTATGTAGGTTATTAAGCATCTCTACGGGGAAGTGGAACGTGCACAAGGCAAAAGCAAGGATTCAGATACAGGTGTGATATATCATTGACCATTTCATGTTCGTGTGCCAGTATCTGCCGGTTGGCACCACACAGATAGATCTTTTGATGCACAGAATCACAGAATTGTCAAGAGTTGGAAAAGACCTCTAGAGATCGTCTAGTCCAATGCCCCAGTTCTTCCTTGGCCAAACAACTACTGGGTTTACTCCTTGCAAAGGCACTTCTTCCTTGGGTTTGTAAAGCCTGTTCTTCTATCTTCCTCGCTTCCTCCCTCCCTCCCGTTGTGAGATGGGCTGTATAGCTAAATGAGGCTTCATTAGCCAAGTTTAAGATGGTGACAGAAAAAGAAATAGAAATGTATATAGCAAATTATAATCTGCTTGGCTACTCTGCTTATAAACAACTGCGCAGCAGGCAGCCCAAAGATGGGCTTATGTAAGATAGGAGGGCTAATAACAGGCTCTTTGAAGAAAAACAGAGTAACACAAACAAGAGGGAAAGTATTAAAGTCTGGGATCCACACAGTCGGGGAATCAATAAAAATCGGATCTTTCCATTTGAAAAAGGTCCTTTCCTTTTTTTTCTTTTTTTTTTTTCTCCAAGAGCTCCATTGCTGAAGTAGAGGATGCAAGATTTGAGTATCTTCTGTCTTTGAAGTCGCTTCTTCCATTCTTAAAGCACTTCTGCAGCACCTGGCAATTCAGCCTCTGCTTCTAAGTCATGCAAAACTGAATAAATACTGTCTTTGGGAGATTCCTTCTCCAGTTGTCTTTATTGGTGGAAAAATTTGACTTCATGTCTAGTCTGAATTTACTAACTTGAGATTTGCCTCCTGACATATTTGTCAAGCTCTTTCCCATCAAATTTATTTTTCTCTTCTGCTTTCACACTGTCATCTAATGACCTCTTTTTCTTTGATAACTTAAACTGTTACTTTTTCCTGTTTTGCAACTCTTTTAGTGTTTTATTTCTGAAGAAGATGCCATCATGGCTTTATGTGTACTAGAACTAAAAACTGCACTGTGGCCTGAAACAGGTACTATATAAAAATCCTAGCACAATTCTTACTATAGTGGCAATATTGTGTTTACTCAACAAAACTATAGTCTTATCAAAGAAAGGTATCAAATTATTTTAACAAAGTCTATTTTCTGTATTCCTGTGTTAACTGGCATTAATTGTATCATTCTCCATTAATTATTTTTATTGAATCCCGTAATAATTAGACTCCCTGGTATTTTGCTTGGGGTTGCACTTTGACTGACAGGCCTATAATTACCTGGATTATTCCATTTATCCTTTACAATTATTTTATGTAGCATTACAAAGAACGCTAATGTTCTTTTTATTTTAGTGAAAAGAAAATGATCTTTGTATTCATGCACCGTTGTTGGGCTTCTGATTTTTCGCCGGGTATTTAGCGACTCTTAAGCCTTCCGCGAACTTTTAAGTTTGTAATACCAGTTATCACCACTGAGAGACGCTAGTTAATTGATTTTGGGTTGAAGTGAGACCCCCCCCCCCCTTCTGCTTCCTTTACTGTGTCTAATAGGCTAAAATTCAACCTTTCAGCTTCTGTGAACAAACTGCTTTAAGATGCTTATAACATAACTAGACAATTTTTTTTTTCCTCAAAATAAAGTAGAAACCGATGCTGTTCTATAATACAAAAAAAAAAAAAAGTCTTGCAGATCTCTTCAAGCATCTCAGGAATATGAAACTACATGATGCTTACAAGTATTGGAAGCATAAAAGCAATTTATTTATCGCAATACCTGATTTTTGCTATAGTATGCAATTGATTTTCTTCCCACCATCCTTTTCCTCTTTGGATGCAGTTCAAAAGTTTACTACATCACTGGATTGCAAAGTTCTGAGCTATTTTGTTCCCTTATTTTCTGTACTTTTATTTTGTTTTTTCCAGGGTTTTTACTATATTTACTAATGAGAGATCTCAAATGTTATTTCAAGGAAAAGAGCTTTTGTAGTAACATCATTAGAATGTTAAGCTTTAGCTGATTAAGGCGCTTTAGGTTATTTATAGATGATCATAATTTGGTCGATTCTGGTATTTCTGCTTTCATAAAATACATTTCTATTTGTTACACTAGAAATAATGAAGACCATTTAGACAGATGAAAGGAGGAATCCACCATATCAACCTTTTTGTCACCAAACTGCTTTTACTTTGGTTGGAGCCTTTGCATTGAAATTGTGTGATTCTCCGATGCTCTGTGGTGCCTCGGCCTCTGGAGTACCTCCTGTATCTGGTTCAAAGGACAATCATGGTTAGAGATGGAAAGACCTAACAGGTCACTTTTTCCACCCACTACCAAATTGGGATTACCCCCAGTGGTATATTTGGGGTCAGCGCTGAGCAATATGACGCTTTAAGGTTTATTTATTTATATGGCACAGTAAATAGAAAACAGAATTGCAAGGGTGACTTTTTACCCCTGCTTTCAAAATCACAAGGAGGAGTTTTTGGGTGAAACTGATTAATTTCCTCTTAGGCTCCTATCATCAGAAATTAAATGGGGTTGACCTGAGGAGAACTCTGCTGTTGTGATTTACTCTACAAATGAGATACAAAAGGTCTTCCTTGAGAGCTCAGAGATGTATATTGAAACTAAAGGAAAATCTACTGTATTTCTGATCTGCAGCTGTGCATCCTGGGTGCTTTCTATTTTTCTCACTAAAAGGCTACGAGCAAAGATTTTATACCCATAACTGCTCTGTCCTCTGGCAAATCACATTGCCTGGCAGGGCGAGGTAAATAACAGTTTGCTCCATTTCTTTTCGAGTGGTTTACAAAGTAAAAATGGCAATATTTCAAAATACATTCTTTTCTCATCCTTCTTGTCAAGAACTAAATCTTAGCCAGCAAATAATTGAGGTTTGCTTAATTGTATAGAGTAATGCTTTAACCAGTGCTGCCCAGTTCTGTGTGTAATGATATTATTTGTGTTTTCTTACTGTGCGTGAAACCTGACCGACGGTAAATATTTCAAATGTAGTATAAGAGTCATAAAATGACATATTTACTGCTAACTATTGATTGTGCAATTTGTGGGTTTCATTTGGCAAATGTTCAAGCGTAAAATGTGTTTTTCATGATTATTCCCCTTATTAAAGCTCTTTTGCTATTCATGGAAAGTGAGCACAAAAGGGATGTGAACAGTCAAAAGAAACTCATTTAAAAATCCGAATGAATATCCAAGGGAAATGGGTCGCAGTATTGGCCCAACTCTACTGGGTATACTCTGCCGCTGAATGTCTTAGTAATGGGTGCCTTTGCCTTTGTCCTTAAGGCTTTCATCACAAATGTTTGATAGTTTTGGTTTGACTTCATACTGCAGTCATTATGCAGAATTTGTTCTTGATATCGCTAAATTGATTCCGTTAGAGTGAGAGAGTGGTCACTATATGGCTGCTCCTTTTTCAGATTAGTTAAAAACCTCTTTGTTGGGCTACTAACTACTGAGGTTAAACGTGAAGAAACCCAAGCCATCATCCCTTGCTAAAAGCTGAGATGTTACTTCCAGTGACCTCGCCCCAAGGCCTCCAGTTATCCCTTTGTAAAATTCTGACCTAGTGATGGGAAGACTCTGGATTGTCACTGTGAGGAAAAAAAAAGGCAGTAACTGCTGAATATTTTCTACTTTGAGCTTCTGCTGCCAAGTTGCACCTATTTTTCTTTGCCTGCTTTCGTGGCAGCAGGATATGGATTTGAGGTTCTTTTCTGAATTAAGGTGATCGGTAACGGTCCTCTAAGCCCTAAACATTTGATACAGCTGCCAAAGTGCTGCTTGGGGATATTTCACAAAATATCGTGACATCTCCTCAGATCACATGTGAACCATAGTTAGCAGTGTGCTGGGGTAATAACTGTGGCTAAGGGGTCAAAGTCTGCATCTTTATGCACCCCAGTGTTGTCTTCACTATGTCCCCTGGCCCTCCATGTCTTGAATCATGGAATAGTTGATGGTAGGAGGGACCTCCTCATTGAGAAGGTTGACTAGGACCGTGTCCTGTTGGGTTTTGAATATTTCCAAGGATGGAGACTCCACAACCTCTCTTGACAACTTTTCCATGCCTGACCACCCTCACGATAAAACAGGTTTTAGTTTTAAGTGGAATTTCCTGGTTTTTGGTATCTACCTATTGCTTTTCTTCTTGTCACCGGGCACCACTGAGGAAAGTCTGCGTCTGTCGTCTTTACTCTCTCTGTTGGGACTATAGAGACACTGATAGAACTCCCCTTGAGCTTTCTCTTCTCAAGACTAAAAAGTCCTGCCTATTCTGTTGTTATACATTAAGCTACCTCCTAGAAATCTAAAGAGGGATGGACTTAAAATGAAATTGAGAAGAGATATTTTTTGGTTTTTGTTCTTCTGAATGTGATTTAGGAATTATTTTCATTAGACTGATACAAATGAGGAAGAAAATTGACCTAAGGCCCAATGGTAAGGAATAATATAAGTAGTTGCTCTTTTAGTTAACTTTTTTTTAAATGAAGCAAGTTGCAATAGCCTTCATGTGTGAGCCTACAGAAGTACTCTCCTTAGTGTAATTTCTGAGTGAAGAAAAAGTGTTAAAATATGGGCTGTAGGCTTTGTACTCTGGTTAAATAGCACAACATTTACGTGTCATAATTCCCTGTTGTGTTGGAGAGTTAAAGTTCTGTGAGCAACTGCATGATTTCTCGGGGTACATACTGAAAAAGAATTTGCTGCATCATTCAGCTGGAGGTTTTGGAGATGAAGTTACTCACGCAAGCTGAGGTCAAAGGCTAGTGCTTTTCAGAAAGGTCTTGCTTCTTAGCCAAATTTATAACTGCTTGGACTAAAGTGGAGAAGATCAAATTATTTGCCTGGGGTCACCTGCCAATGGAGTGGCTCAGCCAGGATTTAAGCCAAAGATCCATTCTCTTGGTTCATCACCCTTGACTGTAAATAGTAGATTTCATTCTGGTTTATGAAGATATTAGACAGGTAGCATCATGTTTTATAGCTTTCTGAAAGAGGCTGAGCTGCTATTATAATGAGAAAATAGTCTCATGGGCTATTAAAAAGTTAAGAAAAAACAAGATACAAAAAATATCGTTAGAGGAAGAAATTAAACCTTGGTCCAGTAGTTTTCTGTGAAATAGTCTGGACCAGGGTGGGTTGCACAGTCAGGCAGTCTGTCACCTCTGGCTGTCCCTATGATCTCCAAAGGGGAAATCCAGCATGGATATTGTAAGATACATCCCTTAACTTCAGCACTTCAGGTAGATATCTAAAGTTAAGGAGGTAGGTTGGCCTAGCTTCATTCTGCTGAACAAGGAGGAAAAAATTCTGCTTAGAAATGGGTGACACAAATATACCTTCAGGTCCAGCACTGCCCGCTCTAGAGTGACTCTGGAGTGATCTGCCCATCCAGAGTTTAATCCAGACCTGTAGAACTGGGAAGGTAAAGAGATTTCCAGATCCATTGTATGTCCTCCCTTTTAAGGGCAAGGGGAGGAAAGTGGCTGCCGCTATGCATGGTCCAAACAGAATCATCTGAGCTTGTGCTCTCCGGGTGTAAAGAGGCTGCTCTAAGTTGCCTAAGGTAGAAATATAGATCAGTGGTAAGATAGCATTTAAATACATCCTGTTGAAAACACTTGGTGTTTAGCTCTAGAAACAGAGCTACTTTATGTGGCAGCCGAGATGATGTGGAACTTTTTGAGGACGTGAAGGACATGAGGATGCCCATCAGATACCAGGATGCTCATTTGATCTAGTGAGATGCTGCCTGATTTTTTATGGTTTTCATATTGATACTTATTTTGGATATTTTTCCCACTCTTTCTCTAGTCCTGATTCCACATTCCAGCACATAGTGTGTGCTACTGAGGAAGTGCAGCATGAGCACCAGCATGAGGAGGCGTCCCACCTGTTGGATTGGCAAATGCAGCTGCAGGTGAGGGAAGGTTTTTCTACTGGCGCAAACTGAGGGCAAAAGAGCAGACCCAGTTCTGTGTTTAGAGTCAGATGACATGAATACTCTTTCAGATATGACAGCCTATACCTTCAGAAGCATATAACAAGATGGAGGGACATCCTCAGATTATTTCAATCTAATATTTTTGCTTAAAATTGAGTTCAGTATGTTATTTTCCAGTTTATCTAACCACTCTTTTTTTTTTTTTTTTTTCCTTCTGGTATGTCCCATCCTTTCAGTTTCATTTTTGGAATTTAGTATCTCCTGCTGATGATTTCTGTCCCTTATCTTCCCTTGATCCATTTCCGCTTCTCTGTTAGAATCTATCCCCTTGAGTCTCCAACAAATGTCTCCCCATATGTCAGATTAAAAAAAAATAAATTACAAGATGCTTGGCTGTGAAGGGGACTAGAGAATGTTTATGTGGTTGCAACTGGCTGACCATTAAAATGACTTTATTTCTACAGCATTTCAGATGCTGCACTTGACAGTTTCATTTCCAAAACTATTTATACTCACAAAGTCCATAACAGCATTTCCATTATTTTCTTATATGATTTTTTTTTTTTTTGCCTATATTTTATCAAGTTAGCTTCTTCTATTCAGGCCTGATTTCAGACAATAGAAATACAAAGTGGAAAAAAATCCTTTCTAAAAGAGACCATAGCTTTTTAGCTATTAAAGCATTTTTCTGCGTCCCAACACATTTTTATCTCAGAAGTTTCAGCTTCTACTGTTTATTTTATTGCATGGTCTGACACACAGGGGAGACTCAGGTGGAATTCTCACCTGAAGAGTGTGGGTGCTCATAGCTAAGGAACCTCACTAACGCTGCTTCCCCCGTTACTCACCAGAGTCCTCTTGCTGTTCCAGATACATGCCCTATGAAAGCAAAGGGTAACTAGAACTGTTGTTTCACCCTGAAAACATGGAGGGAGCAGTTGATTTACTAAACTAGTACCAGTGGACATCACAATAGGCTAGGACGAAGAAGAATGGTCAGTTTTATTTTTTTGCTTTTCTAAATATCATGCTGTCCAATCATAGAATAGTTAAGGTTGGAAAGGGCTTCCAAGATCATCAAGTCCAATCTTCTACCCAACACCTCCATGACCACTACACCATGTCCCGAAGCGCCACATCCACCCATTTTTTGAACCTCCAGAGATGGTGACTCCACCGCTTCCTTGGGCACCCTGTTCCAGTGCTTTACTACTCTTTCAGGAAAGAAATTCTTCCAAGCATATCTGCTGATCCCTTCTACTTCATTAAAAGGAAAATAAACAAACAACCAAACGACAATTTGCTGTTTTGAAAAGGAAACTACAACGAGAACTAAATGTTCTTGAACAGCGTTGCATTGAATTTTGGCACAGTTTGCAAAAAGAGACCATGGAATATCATTCACTGCAAATTGGTAAGAACAAGTGTGTTAGGAGTAGTCTGGGTGTAACTTGCTCCTTGTCACAGTAATCACATCGGCGATTCCCAGCTTTTCTAGTCTAGGAAAGCATTGCCAGCTCTCAGGACTTCTCTACAGACCACCGCAGCCCCTCAGTGCCAGTGGTTGTTGGAAACATGATAAAGACAATGCTCGCTACAATTTCATAAATTACAGTTTGGAAACCACTGGACATAGTGATGGCTTCGGTTCCCTCCAACTTCATACTTCTGTGGTCCTGTAGCGTTGCTGTAATTCCACCGCAATGGTAGAGTAAGTTTGTGATGATGTATGATAATAACAACTGTCTGAGCTACAGCTCTTCCTACAGGCTCATTTGCTTGCCTCAGAGAGACTGCTTGCCCAAGAAGGTCAGCAGGTTGTTTGCTTCCTGTTGAGCTAATTGGCAGGGTGACAACCACCGCCTGCCAAGCAAATGCATTTGTTTCATCTCTGCTGGTTGTGGATAAAAACCACCAATAGACAAAAGGGACCTTTTTTTTTTAAAGAGCTAATTTAGAGCTAGCTGAAGATGAGTGTCTCCCCTTAAACCCCAAAGTATCAGTTTTAGCTGCTGTAGGTGTGTACAAATAATATACATCAAATAATATACATCCAAGCTCAGTTGGGATCTCTTCCTTTACCTGGCAGTGCAGTCATAGGAGAGGGAACTACTGATCTCAGTATCGCATGAAAAGTTTACCAAAACCAGGTAGATTTGACGTCCATTGTTACCTACTTAAAAGCTGATGCCAATTGTAAGTGCAAAAGGGAATGGAATATTGGGAAGATGAGGAGCTTCCTGAGTTGCTTTAAGAAGCATGAAGCTGATGGACAATACCTTCCCTCTTCTGAATAAAGGGCATGTGCAAGGCCTAAGGGAGTAAACACGAAGATTCTTGTAATGTTCCTGGGCTTTTGATCAAGTCCAAAAGAGAGAGTCAGACCTTCAGATGTTTTGCCTTTGAAACAAAGGCTCTGTTGCAATTTCCTAATTTCTACTATTCTCATTTAACCTGGTGTGTGTTATTCATCGTGCTGATCAGAACGTGCTTTGCATCACTCTACTAATTCTGGTTTGATGATAAACTTTGTAACCTTTCTCAGCCCGTGACGTTGTACCTCAGATCCATCATTTAGCTTGTAAAAGTGCTTTTTAAGTTTTAAAGGACAGGCTTTGTGTTTGGTTTCGCCCATTAGACATTACGAGGAGCTAATGGTATTCTAAGACTATAGGAATACTTCTTGTACAGCTTCATCTTTGCCTCTTTCAGAGATTTCCATACTCTTGATTTGTATGTAATGTGCCTGTTGTTGCCATCTCCCTGTAGTAGAGGGCTAGCTGTTTGGTATCCTCAGGATCTGCAGGTTTTAATTAGAATGGATTTATGTTGATTAGAGTTGATGGGATTGAAATGCCATGTAGTTATTAATTTCCTACTTTTAATTTTGCTACTTAGTCACATGTTACCAAAAATATCTTAGAAATATAATTTTTTCCCTTGCAAAGTGACAAAACAGAGAAATAAATGCATCGTGGCGTGCTGTCATTTTGCGAATAAACTTCTGGCAGATCCTGACTTTTAAAATTCTGTGAATGCCTATTAATCTGGATGATAATGAAAAGAAGTATTTGCAGCAGCAGAAGTTTTCTTGGATTTTCTTGGAAAACTGAAATAAAACTAGTGGGAATTTCTGTTAGGATTTGCTCGTCTTCTTTTTTACGTTTAAAATGCCGATGAACGTAATTCCTTGAAATTCCAAAATTTGAAAAGATCTGTTAGAATTTTCATATCTGTAGCATATGCAGCACAGAGCGAGATTCTGCAGTGAAGTTACTACAGATCAACACATAGAATGTTAATTCCATTTTTACAGATAGAAAAATGAGTCATAAAATAATCCGTGGCCCAGTCCGGTAGTCATTATGCTCAATCTAAAGCTGTATCTTTAGATCTCACTCGAACAGGGTAAGGTCTGATGCAGAACGGACTAGCTTTGTAGGCTGCTCATCTCTGCGATGATGAATAAAAGATGTAACAAAAGATCCCAGAGCAGATAAAAATTCAGATTATCCTCTTTCCAAAAGTCCCACGCTGAGCCAATTGAAGATCGTAGACCACAGCATTGAGCTACACAAGTCCAGCTGGCAGAGCTCTGGACTAGGAATCAGGACTCCCAGGTTTTATTCTCTGCTTTTTTTTCTTGTCTTTGCAAATATAGACAGTTTCTTTTCTTCTCTTTTGCCTTCATTCTTGCTTGTATTTTAGAATTTTTTTTAAAGACTGTTTAGTACTGTGCATATATGGGAATCTAATGAAGTCCTGATCTTGATTGAGAACTCTGGGTGCTACCTTTATGCAAATAAATGACAATGGCTCAGGATAAATATGGCCATAGGAAAGGGGTGCAGTTTAGAGAACGTTTATATTCAGTGTTCAGATTCGGCTAGTTCCTAAAACTTCAGGGTAAAAATTCATGAAGAAATCCATCACAAAGATAAATTCACAGCTTCTTTCAGCTTGTCTCTTCTTCCTGTAATAAACCCCATTCCTCACTGAACACGAGACCAGAGAACTCAAAATGTCTTTTAACAGAAACACAGCAGACCAACATCCGTTCCACAGTGAGTCTAAATAATGCCAATTGCTCTAACAGTACATTTCATACAGATTTAATTCTGTCCTTAATACTATATTTATCTGGAGACAGCTATATGAAGAAAACCAGCTAAGCTTGAGGATAAATTTGCCCCAGCGTATGTAGAAGTACTTGTAAATAAGATATAAATGAAGATGTCATGCAAACTTTTTTCAGGATGCCAACCATGTGAATTTCTATCTATCTGCTTCAGTCCTTACTTTATTATCTGGTTGGCTATCACTTGGAATTCTGGCCAGCTTTCTCCAGAGAGCAATTCCTGGATTTCTGCTTGGACTTCTGTGTGCAGGAGCAGAACTTTGGGGGACCTGCCTCACTGTGTTGGTGTAGGCAGATGCAGTGAATCAGTATTCTTTAGCTGTTGATTCTATGCCCCCTTTTTTTTTTTATCTGTACTTGCTCATGGCTCTTCCAGCCTTTGGGTTTCAGTGAAGGAGAAATTTTGGTTCTTGATTTCACTACATTTCTTCACAGAAGACCTCTTGCTGTGTTAGTGTTTTACATCAGTGACAGCACGGTTCTAATTTGGTCCAACCTCAGTTTAAGGAATTGTAGATCATGGAATCCTAGAATGGTTTGGGTTGGAACAGATTTCAAAGATCATCTAGTTCCAACCCCCTACTATGGGCGGGGACACCTCCCACTAGAGCAGGTTGCTCAAGGCCCTGTCCAGCCTGGCCTTGAACACTTCCAGGGAGGGGGCATCCACAACCTCCCTGGCCAACCCCTTCCAGTGTCTCACCACCATCAATGTAAAGAATATAGATGTAAAATATTTAAGTAATGCTCTCTGGATGGTTGGACAAACTTGAGATTGGTAATAATCTTGCAGCTCTTAACTCAATTACAAGTGCAGCTGATAATGCTCAGCCTGTTCAGTGGTGTAATGCTGGGAACTGGTTAAATTCTTCGCATACCCTTGGTTCTACCTCAACGGGTACTAAGAGGAGCGTCCCATAGACCACACAGGAGCCTGACAGATAAATTGTCCTTGAACTCCAACTCAAGGTGACGATGTGGTTGGAATCAATCGGTTTCTTGCTT
Source organism: Baryphthengus martii (assembly GCA_013396935.1). Taxonomy (NCBI): domain Eukaryota; kingdom Metazoa; phylum Chordata; class Aves; order Coraciiformes; family Momotidae; genus Baryphthengus; species Baryphthengus martii. The sequence goes on from VWZK01004790.1 coordinate 43,011, forward strand.
CAGTTGCATTATGTGTTTTCTTGATAGAAAAAAAAAATCTAGTCTTTGAGGCTATCCACACAGGAATTGTCACTAGACAGACAATAGTTGCTGTTGACCTATACGACATTGCTATTAATTATGCATTATATATGCTGCTTTTCAGATGCTTTTTTTCATGGTGAGGGGCCTCGTCACTTCTCAGTTCATATGCAGAACTCTCATTAGCATGAATAAGAATTTAGGTGTTGTAGAGTCATTGTCAATCTATTTGGATATCCTTCTCCGATACCTACCCAGTTTCACGTGCTTCGAATAAAGGCAGAATGTCATTCTTCTTGCCAGCATGTACTTGGGGATCCTGAGATGTTTCATGTAGAATTTCACACTGAAACTTCTTTTCTATGCTTTGCAGAGAAAACCATTTATGCTCTGAAGCTTGGAGTCTGGGATATACCCAAGCTATTTGAACTGTTTAGGCTCATCAAAATAGTTGATCTTTTTTCTACAACCAAGCTGTCACAGTTATCCTGCAGCAGGGAATTCCACTTGTAACTTATGTGAAAGACTGATCTTCTGTCCAGTTCCCTTTATAAAAACAGGAGTAATAGCTGTGTACTCTCTTTGACTATTTTTGTTGGTAGATTGTATTTCTCCCTGAAGTTATTGGCTACAGTTCAGTTGCATGAATCCTGTTTCTTCCGCTTCCATCATTGCATAATTCTTTTCTTCACCCTTACCAAACCCTTTTTTAAAAAAAAAATTAATTTACGTCATACTAAACAAAAAATAATTTCATGCCCAGCTCCAGTGCAGATGTTTTGATTAAGAAAAATAGTAGGTATTAAGAATGACGATCATATACATGAGATTAAGAGCAGAATTTACCCTGATGTAGGATTTCCACAAAAGCCCTGGTCACTGGCCAGTTCTTAACTGATTTTGAGTGTCTCTCTATGTTGTCTATGAGGAACAGACTTAAGAGCTGGGTTAATGGAGAGAAACATTTGACAATGGAATCAGGCCCTATGTGCTTAGTGTCTCTGAATTAGATGACTATCTTCTGGATATTTTTGATAGTCTTGTGAAGAATTAATGTTTTCTGATTTATTATTTTTTTTCATTACCTGTTCTTTAAAAGTACTGGGACAATTTGAGTGAACCTTTGTATTTGGGAGAATGGGTCCATGATGTGGAAAAAGTTAAATTAATATTGTCTCTGGAGTGGAGCCAAACTTTGAAGGATATCTAAGTTTTTTCAGCCTTTGGATTGAGATACTGTACTCCGCAAATTTGTCAACAATTCTGACAGAATAAAGTGCAACGTGAGTCCCATGAACTCAGGAGTTGCCTTTCTAAATGAAAGTAACTTCTTACAACCGTTATTTGAACAAATCAAGGACATCAAACAAAACATACGGGCAACTGGCTCTAATTTAAAGGTTGTATTTCCTACACTGCCTACAAGTAATATGTTTGTATTTGATTTGGACACTGTATTGATAGAAGGGAGTCAGGCATAAATGAGGCCAACACCGTTATTCAGTATTATTAATGATGTTGTCTACTCTGAGTTTCTCAAAAACTAGAAAACTAATAAATTTTACATATTGGGAAAAAAAAGATCACAGATAAATCAAACAAATATATAAATTCTTTAAAGTATTTAATATGTGTTAAGAGGACAGAATGATGAATTCAATATTGAAAACCAATACCAAGTTTACAATTATGTACCATTTATCATCCCTGATTGCACAGACAGCATATTATTGTGGGGAACAGAATGATGTATAAACTAAAACCCTGATTGGTTTTATAAAAAAAAAAAGGGGGGAGAAGTTAAAATTCATGTGATGTCTGAAAAGGTTTGGTTTTCTTTCTCGTGTATTATTTTCAATAATGATTTGTTCATTCAGACACCAATGACGCATGTTTAATTTCTCCAGCTTTAATATTAAATGTGTAACAACTTCAGAATGTTGAAAATGCATGCTTTCACAAATAACAGCATGATTCAGTGTGCTGTTATTTTCTGGGGCCCAATTTGCCCTTTAAGAAAAAAGAATATACGGAAAATGAAAAAGTGGATAGGAACTTGTTTTGAATTGGAAGTGTAGAGGCAAGGGCAGGGTGGGGGGAAGGAGTAAAAATGCTCTTGAAAGGTGATTTGGCTTTGAAGAGAAAGGATGGACAAGTGGCCATTTCTGAGCAGAACTTCTCCCAGGGTAAAATCCAGTCTCCCCAAAAAGTCAACAGCAAAGCTCCCAGTGACTCCAGGGGTTTCAAAGTCCGGTTGTCTGCCTGCCCTGCAGGACATACCTGCTCACCTTTATGAAAGAGCTGCACTTCTTTAAACTCCTGTCACCCCAGCTGAGCTCTGGGAGAGGCAAATGAATTCTTCTCTGGCTCACACTTTATCAGCAGAATTATTAAGCAGTTTTCTGTTGCACAGTCACTCGTGTAATAAACTCTTACTTTTGGTTTTTTTAACCTTTTTTTTTTTACACTTCTTTTCTCATTTTCATGTTGGTGCTCAGGTTGTGTGGGGATAACCAAAGATACTGTTTCACCCAGCTGAGGCTGTGTGCCCATAACTGAGAGTTATTTTGTCCTTCAGAATTTCAACAACTCGTTCTGATTTATGAAAGAATCTGGCTAAGCTTGAAGATTCAGCTTGAGTTTACAGAGTTATAACTCTGGGCTAGACTCATTGAGTCAACAATAAGAAGAAAAAAAAGCCAAACCAGCTTTTTATGTCTTAATTTGTAAACTGCACATTTTAAAAACAGAACCACTGAACTAGATGTGGTGCAATCTAATGCTGTTTATACAGAGGAGGGTTGCATTTAAATAGACCAGTAAAAATATTATATTAGACACCCTTAAATTTAATCCATCCATTCATTGACATGTACTGACATCTACTACGCTTCAAGTAGACAGAGAATACCAGAGCTAAACTTTCCAAGTGAAAGTACTGAGCTGGATGGGATTTTGCATGAGGAAGAAGAGCAAGGCTGAATGTTTTGTCTCAAACATCTGTAAACAGTCATGCAGAGTGTTACGTCTTGGGTTTTTTTTGATGTCCAAGGCAGTCATATTGTGACAAGACACTTTTGTGGAAAGTTTTAAAGAGAACTCTAAAAGACAAAAAAAAAAAAAAGGTAAAAAACCCCCAACCTTTTAAAAAGAAAAACCAGGGAGGCTAAATAGTTCCCTTTCTGAGAAACTGGTGGCAAAACCGAGTCATAAACAATGCCATCAGTATAGAGCAACTGGTGTTTTTAATATTCTTATACAAACAGCCCAACCTAATTATCTTTATTTATTCAATGCATCTAGTTCAAATTGGATCTATTAAATTTTATTAAATATTGAAAATAATTTAATAAATAAACACCATTGCTAATTTATTATTGATATTCATTATTAGGATGTTTGTAAAACTGATTAAAAACAGGTCAGGAAAGAGAGGGATGAATTCACCTCAGGCACCAATAGTGCTGCAGCTCCTGGTTAGGTTGCCTTAACCAGAGCTAATGAAGAAAAAGAGGCTTCTGGAGCTAATGAGAGAGCAGAGCTGGGCTTGCAAAAACCAGCTGGGAAAACCAGCAGCTGCTCCAGCACACAGGTATCCTCCAGTTCTCCTGGTTTAGATGCCTGATGCAAGATCCTGGGAAAGCTGCAAACCGGGACAATGGAGCAAAGGGAAGGTTGGGAACCTGGAGGCATGAAATCAGTGGTGGGAGCAGAGGCTTTTTGGGAGGCTGGGAGATTGCAGGGAGTCCCTTATGGAACCCGTGTAGTTCTGGCCCAAACTGTCTTTATCCATTTTGAAGCTCTGCCATCACCTGCGGTCATGCACTGGCACCGTCCCAACAAACACACAGCGCAGGACAAAGGATTTTGGCAGCCTCATATGGCCGTAAAATACTGTACAATGTGGGGATGCATCGTGTGGCTGCAAACGACAGAAAAGTTCTCTTAGCCATTCGGGGACGTGATTATCAAAGAGGGACTCGGTCTTATGTTTCTTACATCCCGAGATGATAAAAAAAAGCAGGAGCTCAGCCAACATTATTATTCTAATTAGAAAATAATCAGTAATAGCACATAACACAAATAGAGCTTTTCATCTTGGAAAGCCTGTGCAAGCCCAAGATTGCCAGAGTTAGTGCAGCTGTTCAAACCACCCCTCATAAGCATTTTGGTCTACTGATTTTTCTCCTCATACATTTGTAACTTCTGGTACATCTTCCAGGAAGAAAACGACAAGCGTGAGGGGCAGTTCGGTCCCTGCCCGATACCTCCCCGAGCATCCAGTGGCACCGAGCCACCCTGAAAAGCAGCCGCGGTGCGGTCGCTTGGATAACAGAAGGGCAGATGCTCTGGACGGCAGAGGATGCTAGAGAAGAGGTAAATTTTCCCTCGTGCTTTTCGCTGTTTGTTAGCGTCCCCTCGGTCTTGCCTGCTATCAGCTCTAGCCAGCTTCTCTCCATCCTGGGGCTGCTTTTGGCTGCCTGCGCTTGCCTCTTTCTGCATTGCCCCTACAACTACCTGCCTGCCTGTAGTTGCCAACCGAGGCACCTTGAAATGAATCCAGAAGTTTGCGTGATCCCCCGCTAAGCACATCCGTGGAGTTTGAAAGGTCTCTGCTCTGGAGATCCCCCCATCCTTTCAGCTGCAGGAGGTAGGGAGCCCTGGGGTTGGTTCCCCCCTCCCCATCTCCTGCCCTTTCCTGAGTCTCCAAGTGTTTCTGCCTCAGCTATAGAGTTTGCTTCCTCATTCCCACGTGTTCTTTTCGGTCAGCAACCTTGCGATGCCGGGGTGTCCGGCTGATTCTTTGTCCTTTTAGTCTAGTTAAGGTATTTTAATTAAATAGGGTGAAGGAAAAAAATGAAATACCCGAAAGCATACCCAAACCCCAACGCTTGAGGACTATATCCCCCATTTCCCCAACCAACAAACGGTTAAATAACGAGACGCCAAACCAACCGGCACCAAAAGAATAAGCCAAAAATCGGCGTCAGCGCCGCAGGAAACGGGAAAGTTTCTGCGCTCTGAAGCCGGCCCCGCGGTACGGCGCGGAAATGCAAGAATCCAGGGGGAGGGGAGCGGAGGGGAGCGGAGCGGAGCGCGGCCCTAGCCCGGCATCTGCGGGAGCCGGGGCTGCGCCGGTGTGCCCGGCCCTGCATCCCGGAGCGACAGCTCGAGTGATGCTGCTGTGACTTGGTTCTGCGCTGGGGAAAATGAACGGCTCCGAGCCCCCCCCCCCGTCTCCTCCCTCCCTCCTCCTCCTCCTTCCCCCTCCCCCGGGTCCTGCGGGGAGGCGGGTTTAAGGTGGGTCGTGTGGCCGCGGTAACTTTCCTAACAGAGGCAAAGAGGCTCCCGGAGT
>VWZK01004792.1:404-10612 GCA_013396935.1 Baryphthengus martii
GGCTGATCTCCTGCTCTGGAGTGATCCCTCATCCTCCCCCCCAGGGCTTGGTGGGGCCTGAACCCCCCTGATCACTCCCAGAGCCCAGGTCTCTTGGACCCCCCCCCGGCAGGGCCTGGATGTAATCCCCAGGAGCCCTCCCTGGGCCCTGCTCTCTCTTGGACACCACCTCGCGCCATCCCAGCAGGGCCTAGATCCACCCCCAGGATCCTGTCAGCGGTGCCTGGCTCTTCCTGGGACCCCCCCCACGAGCCTGAATTCCCCCTGGAACTATCCCCAGGATCCCCTTCTCACTGGTGCTTGGCTCCTTTTGGGACCCCCCCCCCCCCCCCCCCCCCTCCTCCGACCCCCCCCCCGCCCCCCCCCCCCCCCCCCCCCCCCCCCCCCCCCCCCCCCCCCCCCCNAGGCCCGGGGCCTGTTCTCCTGGGGCCATCCCTCTTCCCCCGGGCCTGCAGCCTGTTCCCCCCACGGGGACACCCCCCCAAACTCTAGGGTCACTCTCCAGAGGCCTCTTGGCTGCCCCCTTCCCCTGGAACTGATCGCCATGGAGCCATAAGATTCCCCTCCACCCCAGAATCTGGGAGGATCCTTCCCCTAGAGCTGTCTTGTTGAAATCTCCCCGCATGCAGCTTGTCCTCCCCTCTCAGCAGAGCCCTGACCCCCCCCATGTCTGTGGAGGTCTTTCCTCAGAGCTCCCTTGGATCTAGGAGATCCCTCTCTCCGCCAAGCGTCACCCCCCAGGGAGGATCTCGTGGGATCTGTGGCATCCCTTCCTTTGAGAGTTCCCTTTGCTGGGGCCTGGGGACAGTCCCCTCCTTGAAGCCCTGTTGTCTCAGATCCCCCTGACTTTGGGTCGATGGATCCCACCCTCCCACACCCCTCAGAGACACCCCCTGAACCCTTCTCCCCTGGGATCTATTGGGGATCCCCCTCAGATGCTGCCCCCCCACCTCGGGGATATCCTGAACCCTTCTTCCTTGCCCACACACCCCTTTTCTCCTCCTCCTGCCAAGGTGGGGGTCACGCCACCATTCAGCCCCCTCCCAGATCTCTAGAACTGCCCCCCTCCATGCACCCCCCCTTCTCCCTTATTACTCCTACACCCCCTCCCTAAGAACCCCCCCAAACTTCCCAGGGCTGGGTGTGGGGAGGTGATCCCAGCATCCCGTTGGTTTTTGAGGGGGATGACACCCCTGAGTCCCCCCTGCTCCTCATCGGTGGTTGGGGGGGGGGGGGCCACCCCGGGGGGGTTGAGGGGAAGGCTAGCGGCAGGGGGGGCCCCTTTGCTTGCAGAGCCGAGGGGGGGGGGGGGGGGGGGGGTGCCACCCCGGTGGTGTTGAGGGGAATGCTAGCGGCAGGGGGGTCTCCTTTGCTTGCAGAGCCGAGCGGGAGGGAGTGATCTCGGGTAGCCGGCGGCACCGTCCCGGGCGCAGGCAGGTGGAGGATGAACGGCGAAGCCGAGTGCCCTGCAGACCTGGAAATGACAGCTCCCAAAAACCAAGGTGAGACCACCCCCCAACCCCCGTCTCAGGGAATACTGCTACCACAGTTTAAAAAAAACCCAACCAAACAAACCCAAAATAATAAAAAACCTCAAGGTGGCCCTTTTGTCCGAGGGATGCCAACGAGGGGAGCGGGATTTGGATGCGTGTGCCGGTGTGTGTCCCGTCCCCGGCATCGAGGATGCTCTTTTTGGGTGGCTGGTGTTTGATGGGTGGGTGGAGGGGGGGGCACAAAGCTGGATTTCGGCTGGCGGGGAGCGGGGGGCCGGCACAAAGAGGTGCTGCCTTCGCCATCCACATCTGGGCTGCATTAAAAGCCGAGCCGTTACCTTGGGCCTCCGGCTTCCAGACCCCGGCATGACATCAGAGCTTCAGCTTTTATTGGGAAAGGGGGAAGAAATTAAGACCAAAAAATGGGATGTTTTCGTTCGGGGCAGCGCAGCTTCGCTATCCCGGCACCCCAAAACTCCCCGGGTGCCTCCCAAACCCCACGGAACGTGGTCCAGCTCCTCCATTCCCCCTGTTTTTCCCACCCTGGCCGCGGTCGGGTTGTTGCCCCGAGCGAACCCAGCTGGAGCACGTGTCCTTCTCCGGGTCTTTAGATGGATTTAATTACACCGGGGCAGGTTTCCTAATATAGACCCGGCCCGGGCGATGCCAGGAGAGCCGGGGATAAATCGGTCCCAGGGCACAGACAGCCCCATTCATCTTGGCCGTCGGGTTCCGCGATTCCGGTGTCTTTTGGCAGATCCCGGCCGGTGGCAGGAGGGGACGGAGGGGTGAGGGGGCTGAACGCGGGGGTCCCCGTTGTCCCCACCCCGCTGCCGGTGAGGGTTTTGGGGAGGTTTCCGCAGTTTCTTGTGGATTCCCGTGGGTTGTGGTTGTTCCGGTTGCCTCCCGTCTGGCGGGGTCACGCAGGGTCAAAGGTCTCCAAGGATTCCGGAGTTGGAAGGGGGAAACTGAGGCACGGGGTGTGTTGATGGGGGTTGGTTTCAGGGGTCTCTTCCCTCATTTGGTTTTGGTGGCTGTGCTGCTTTCAGTTGTTTCTCCCGATTTCCACAAGTAAAAGTTGGCACCAGCTTCACAGCCTGATTCTGCTTTGTCGGTCCTTGCCTGGAGGGGGGCTGGAAAGCAGATGGGGGGAAAAATAGGAAGGGAAAAATTTGGGCTCGGTGCCCCCCTCCTCCCCCAGCTCTGATCCCCCCCTGAGGCACTGGGGGGATGGGGATTTCCCATCTCTTCTCCCCCTTCACGACGTTTTGGGGCACTGAAGGCAGGAGTGTGGAGACACGTCCCGAGTCACCGGGCTCCCTGCTTTGGGGGGGGCTCTTTCCATCTTCCCCCCCCATCCCAGTAAATCCGTGACGGACTTGATGAGGTGACTACAGCGACTGGCTGGATCCCAAACTGGTCCTGTCTCGATCCGCACAACCTGACAGGCCCAGGAGTTGAAATGCAGGGAGGGGGGACAGGTCCTGGCTGTGCTCCCCGCCCGGCTGCGGGTCCCACGTGTCCTTGCACGTCCCCGGCTCGGATTTAGGGTTCGGAGGCGTTGCCGTTCACCGGGAGACAGGGGGTAGAGGTGACGTTTTTGTGCGTGTGGCGTTTGAGCGGAGGGAGAGCCGCAGCCGGGCGTTCCTTGGAGCTCGTTTCCATTCCTGGGGACGGAGCGGGAGAGATTCTCCCCTCAGAGCCGCCACGGGCTGCGCTCTCCCCATCTCACCGGAGTGCTCCGCTTCCTTTCGGCACATCCGAACCTCCCAGTCTTCACCCGGCGGCGATGTGGGGACCTGCGGAGAGCGGGTCCTGTGCCCGGGGAGCCCCGCTGGGCTCGGGTGCCTGTCGCAGGCTGGAGCGGACAGGGCCCTGCAGCTTTGGGGCTCAGCTCCCCCTCCAGCCCATCTCCAGGGACGTCTCTTTTCGCTCCCAGGGCCCGCTGCTTTTCCCCAGAGCACCCAGGGCTCCTCTCCCCGGCTGACGCGGAAGCTGGGAGCGGAGCCTGGCCCAGGAATTCCCCTGGCAAGGAAGCAGCTCCAAATTCAGTGCTGGATGAGGCCCTGGGTGCTGCAATATCCTGCCTGCTGCCTGTCCCAGCATGGGGCTGCTGCCCATCCCGGCCTCCCGATTGCTCCGAGCTCCCTGGCTTTGCCATGTGCCCGTTCCGCCATCCTGGCAGCTTATCCTTATGGGAGCTGGGGATGCTCCTCCCGGCAGCTCGGGGGGCTGTTGGGACAGTACAACCATCACTCCTGTGCCGTCAGGGATCCCGCTGCCGGGCGCGGGGACTGTGCTGGGCTCTGCGCCCTGCGGATTTGGGATCTCTGAGCTTTGACCTTGGCAGAGGTCAACGTGGAGCGAGGTGCCAGGTGATGGGGAAAAGCTCTCTGAGCGGAAGGCCAAGCAGCACTGGGGGGTTTCCCGTTGCTCCGGCTACATCTTTTTCCACTTAGAAAGTGAATTTCCCTTTTTCCTCCTTGGCCGGAGAGCGTGTCGCTCCGGCCTGGCTCCGCAGGGCTCCGCTTCCATGAGTAGGGAATAGCTCCCCGCTCCCGGGCGGCGGAGCCGCCACCTTATCTGATGGCGTGTTGGGATGAGCGAGTCTCTCGGGTTTGCATCCAGTGGATTTTCTCGCTTTGCCCGGATTGTTTTGGCCCGTAGAAAGTTGCTCGGGGGTGATGGAAACAGCCGCGTCCCTTTGATCTTTAATCTGGAGAGGCAGCCTGTGGAGATTACGTGTCCCGGCGTGCGGTCCGGAGCTGCATGCCGGGAGCTGTAGTCCCTGATTCCTGCCGGGAATCGGGCTGCCCGCGCCGGGAGCCGTAGAGCCCGTATCCTACCGTGTCCTGCCTGCCCGTCGCCGCCGCTAAGCCTGTTTCTCTGCCGCTCAGACCGCTGGTCTCAGGAGGACATGCTGACTCTGCTGGAGTGCATGAAGAATAACCTGCCTTCCAACGACGGGAGCAAGTTCAAAACCACCGAGTCCCACCTGGATTGGGAGAAAGTGGCTTTCAAGGACTTCTCGGGGGAGATGTGCAAGATGAAGTGGATGGAGATTTCTAACGAGGTAGGTAATCGACAGCCACCCGGGGCTCCTGGTTGGGGGGGGTCTATGTGGGAGGGACCGAGCTTCCCAGTGACACCCCGGGGTCGTTTGAATCGCTGGAGTTTAGCGCCCCAAGTCCTCGGCCCTTAGTGCCGCTGCCATCCCGCTGCCGTCGGCGTCGCGAGCCTCTCGGAGGCGCTGGGATGGGTTGTTGGTGCCGTGGTGGTACCAAACCCTGCGGGTTTATCCAGTGCTGAGCTGGGATCTGTTCTGTCCCCACCCTGTGCAGCCTGTTCACGCCTGTGCCCCTTCCTTACCCCACAGGTGAGGAAGTTTCGGACCCTCACGGAGCTCATTATGGATGCTGAAGAGCACGTGAAGAATCCTTACAAAGGCAAAAAGCTCAAGGTAATCGGGCAGGAATTGGCCTCAGTCACTGAAGGGGACCCAGAATGAGTGGCTGTCACCCCAGGCCCGTGTGGCTCTGCCACCGGAGCCCCTGCAGGCACCTCACCACCCCTAATCCCGCCACCGGCTGCCTGAGGCTCTGGAGGCCGCGGGCTCTGGGCCCTGGCCAAGTCCAGGGTACATTTAATATGGCCGACCGGATTGCTGCCGGCCAGCATCCCAATTTAGCACTGCCTGGGAAGCCACTGTCCTATTCCTGGCCTGCCGGGTCGGTGGGGTGCCGCTTTCGGCCGGGTGGCACCGGGGCAGCCGATGCTCTGCCACCCGCCAGCCCCAGGAGCTGGGTCCCATCCCAGCTTCCTGCCTCAGTGTCCCCTCTCGCAGCGCGGCAGCTCTGTGCCGACAGCGCTGGGTGGCTGGAGGCCGCTCCCAGGATACCCAGAGCTGGGATATTGTAGTTCCTGAGGAAGGGAGCCTTTGTTCCTGGTGTTTTTTCCCTGCCTTGTCTGCAAAGCCGGGGTGGGGAGCAGGATCACCAGTGGGACTGGATGGAGGCAGGTCTCCCCCAGGAGCAGGGGGGAGCTGGGAACCAGCAGGGTCTGGCTGTGCCCTCGGCAGTGCCACCGGCTCTGCGCTCAGTGTCTGCTGCTCTGCTGTCTCCCCAGAAACACCCCGACTTCCCCAAGAAGCCCCTGACTCCCTATTTCCGCTTCTTCATGGAGAAGCGAGCCAAATACGCCAAACTTCACCCCGAAATGAGCAACCTGGATCTCACCAAGATCCTGTCCAAGAAATACAAGGAGCTTCCCGAGAAGAAAAAGGTACTGGGGAGGGAGGGGAGAGTCAGCAAGCCCCTTCCCACTGGTGTCCCTCTACGTACCGGGCTCTGCCTGCCCAGCTCTCCCAGTAAAACCAGCAGAGCCCAACCTCCGCCTCGTCAGGGTTTAATCCAGCTCTCCATGGGAGAAACCCGGCCGTTCGTTTAGTCCCGTCAGACCAGTCCTTTTCCTGTCCTGGTTCCCAGGATCTGTGGGGTGGAGGCTGGCTGGGTCTGTCCGCTGGTCCGTCTCTTCCAGACGGACCTGGATGGTGACTTCGCTGTCGGGCGGACCCGGATTTAACTCTGGGGTGAAATCACACGCCCTGTCCGAGCGAGGAGCCGGCTCTGCTCTGAGCCGTGGGAGGTGCTGGCAGGAGAGCTGCCCATCTCACTTCCACCTCTGGAGGTGGCCTTGGGCTTGGCCAGAGCCCAGACAGGTGTTTTGGGAGCCCCAGTTCCTCAGTCTGGGTGGATTTGCCACCCAGCGGGAAAGATCCAGGGCACAAAGTCCTGCTGTGCCTTCTTGCCCCGGGGCTGCTGGGGTGCAGGGAAAGGGATCCTGCCTCTTTATCCCTGGCCAGGCTGGAAACCCTCAGCTTGGAGCTGCAGGACCGGTCTGATGGACTGGAGAGCCCTTTGGGGTGGTGGGATGCCCAGCTGGCAGGATCCACAGGGATGTCCGCCTGCCCGTTCCCCAGCACTGATATCCCCTCCACTGCCCTGGTGGCTTTGTGTCTCCAGATGAAATACATCCAGGACTTCCAGCGAGAGAAGCAGGAGTTTGAGAGGAACCTGGCGAGGTTCAGGTGAGCGGGCAGCCCCCCGGTGTTTCCCCAGGCCCCTCCAGGAACACGCAGTCTCCCCTCCTGCGTGTAGCTCACACAAGGAAGCCCTAATGGGCACTGCAGCTTCAGGGTGGAGAGGAAGGGAGGATGCTGGAAAAAAACCAACAAAAAAAAACAGAGCAAGGAAAAGGTGTCTGAGAGCAGCCCCCCAGCTGGGAGAGCTGGTGTGGGGAAAGAGAGCGGAGGACCGGCCGCACTCTGGGGGTTAGGGTCTGTGAGGGGAGGACTTCTCCCGTGAAAGGTTGGACCAGATGATCCTTGAGGTCCCTTCCAACCTGGGATTCTAGGATTCGATGGCAGAAGCTCTGCCACGGGCGCTGTTAAAAGCTGAAGCGACCACCTCGTTCCCCCCAGACCTTCCCTCACCTCGTGGTCGCTGTGACCCAGGTGGATCCTGGTGCTCCCGCTGCTCCGGGGATTCAGCTCATTAAAGGGGGTGCTTGTAGCTGGTGCTTCCCCGGGAAGGGGAGACTTGAATCTCCCCTAAAACCCTCCTGCTCTTCTTGGGACTCCCCCCATCAATATCTGAGCCCCTGGAGGCACAGCCCTGCAGTGACCCCTTAGCGGGGAGGTTTTGGGGTTGCTCTCCTTCCCCCTACCACCTCCATAACGCTCTCCCTTCCCCGCCTCCCTCCCGGCTAAAGGGAAGATCACCCGGATCTCATCCAAAATGCCAAGAAATCCGACGTCCCTGAAAAACCCAAGACCCCCCAGCAGCTGTGGTACAACCACGAGAAGAAGATCTACTTGAAAGTGCGTCCAGATGTGAGTACGGTGGGTGGGAGTGCGTGTGAGCGTGAGTGCGGAGGGGTCCTGCACCCCGCGGCTGGCGGGAGAGGAGGGGGGAACGAGAGAAGCATTTTTAGGGGGCGGGGAACGGGATGGAAGACACCGCTAGAAGCTCCCAACGGTCTGGACCGGAGGTAAGGAGGGGCTCGGCACATCTGGAAGAGNTGTGACGCGGCCCCGGTGAGGGCAAGGGGTGGAAAACCCAGGGGTGCACCCAAATGTGGGCGCCTGCCCTTGTGGAGAGGAAGCAGATGAGGCAGAGCTGGGGAGGGGACAGGGCTGGGGAGAGGGATGATGTTGGCCAGCAAGGGGGGTGACATGGGCATGGGGAACCCCAGGCTGCAGACCTGGGCTTGCCGTGCCTGATGCTTACGGATCCAGNGACCCCGTGGTTATTTTTTTTTATTTTTTTTTGCCTGCAGTCGAAGGGGTGACCACAGCTTGAGGCAGGGCAGGAAAGATTCCAGGACAGAGATCCCCCCCGCCCCCGGCCATGCCCCACACTNGCCACGTTATTTTTTGCCCTTTTTTATGATGATGATTTTTTCACCCCCCTCTTCTTTTTTTGGATTTTACCCCTCTGCCCTCACCTCTGGCTTTGGGTTTTCAGGCCACCACGAAGGAGGTGAAAGAGTCGCTGGGCAAGCAGTGGTCTCAACTCTCGGATAAAAAGAGGCTGAAATGGATTCATAAGGCCCTGGAACAGCGGAAGGAGTACGAGGTAGGGAGCAGCCTCACCCGTTCCCCTCCACGCTCGGCCCTACGTTCACTCCGAGCCACTCTGCCTCCCGGGCTCGCCCCAGAGCCAGCCTCGCCCCAGAGCCAGCACGGGGGTTCAGTCAGATCCCTGCAGGTCCCTAGTGCATCTGAGCCCTGCCTCCTCCAGCGACGTTCGGAGAAGGGAGAATTAACCCCGGGGAGATGATTAGGGCAATGGTTGGCTTCTCGTTCCTCCTCCTCCGGCCCCCAGCCCGGCGGGGATCGGAGCCTTTCTCCTGACCGCTCTGCGTCCTTTGCAGGAGATCATGAGGGACTACATCCAGAAGCACCCCGAGCTGAACATTAGCGAGGAGGGCATCACCCGCTCCACCCTCACCAAGGCCGAGCGCCAGCTCAAGGACAAGTTTGATGGACGACCCACAAAACCGCCTCCGTGAGTCCTGTCCCTCCCCATCTGGGTACAGGGGACGTGTCCCTCGCTGAGCTGTGGCTTCAGGGCCGCCTCAAGAGGGTGCTGGGTCTTGTTCATGAGGAAAGTGGGGCTGTGCCTGGCTTGGAGAGTCTTGGTCATCCCTGGGACCGTGGGCATGGGCTGTTGACCTCGTTAGACTAGTCCTTAAAGTGGACCTGAACTGGGCTTGTTCAGCCTGGAGAAAAAAGGAGGCTCCAGGGAGACCTTCTGGCTCTCCACAGCAACCTGACAGGAGCTTGGAGCCAGAGGAGTCAGGCTCTGCTCCCAAGGAACAAGCGCCAAGACGAGAGGAACCGACCTCAGGTTGCCCCAGGGGAGGTTTAGGTTGGAGCTGAGGAACAATTTCTTGCCCTTTGGGGTTGTCCAGGCCTGTCCCAGGCTGCCCAGGGCAGGGTTGGAGTCCCCAGGATCCTTGGAGGGGTTTCCAAGGCCTGGAGCTGTGGTGCTGAGGGACAGGGCTCAGTGGTGCCCTGGCAGGGATGGGGCATCACTTGGACTCCCAAGATCTCAAAGGTCTCTTTGAACCAGATTGATTCCGTGAAATACACACTAAATACGCATCTGAGCGATATTTAGGGTGACACTGCGTGCTCAGGGTTAGGGGTTCATCCAACCCCTACCTTCCCTAAAATCCAGACACCTCTGACACAGCAGTTCACTGCCCCGTGCAACCCTGAGGGCATCTGGAGGGGGTTCTTGGGGTGGCTTTTAGCACCCAGCCAGCTCTGCAGAGGGACCACGAGTTGTGCAGGTCGTCCCTAACGCCGGGTCCCTCCGTCGGTTGCAGGAACAGCTACTCCCTGTACTGTGCAGAGCTGATGGCCAACATGAAAGACGTGCCCAGCACCGAGCGGATGGTGCTGTGCAGCCAGCAGTGGAAGCTGCTGTCCCAGAAGGAAAAAGACGCCTACCACAAAAAGTGTGACCAGGTGAGTGGCCGAGAGCGGACAGATGGGTCGACAGGCGGGTGGGCAGCGGTGCTGTGGGGAGGGAGGAGGAGGATGGGAGAGCTTGGGCTGAAAGTCACGCTGGAACCGAGCTCCTCAGCCTCTCTCCGTGCCTGTTCTTGTTGTCTTGACCACCAATTCCTCCTGAGGTCCTCGACCACCTCCCTTGGTCCTCTGTCACCCCGGTCGGTGTGTGTGGGACCAGCAGATGGTCTGGGTGGAGGATGAGGGGGCTGCGGGTCGGGGACTGCCCGAGGCCGTGTGGGGCACCTCGGTGTAACCGCACGTCTCCATCTCCCTCCAGAAAAAGAAAGACTACGAGATAGAGCTCCTCCGCTTCCTGGAGGTGAGTGTCCTGGGAGCGCCTCGGCTGTGGGATCCTGGAGACCCCGAACGCGGAGAGGGGCTGAGATGGGTCAAAACAAGGGGTGCACTGCCGCTGTCCTCTTCTGCTCCCCCCCGAAACTCGGCTTGGCCCGGCCACGGGTGCCGCGCAGGGATTTTTGCCCGTAATCTTGACCCTTCCCCAGCTGCTCTCACGCCTGGCCCGGTGTTTTCCAGTTGGGCACTGGGAGGGGAAGCGGAGGGCTGGTGCCGGAGGTGGGGCTGCCGCCAGCGGCTGCGGCTGAGCGGGCGGCAGCGTCTCTCGCTTCCTTCCCTCG
>VWZK01004796.1:3809-17749 GCA_013396935.1 Baryphthengus martii
CAGCTTCCTCAGCACCCATGGGTGGATCCTATCAGGGCCCTTGGATTTGTGGGTGTGCAGTTTGCCTAAATGACCTCTAACTCAGTCCTCCTCAAATACAGGAGAGCCTTCCTCCAAACTTTCTCTGTTAATTCAAGGGACTGGGTTTCCTGAGCCAGTCTTAGTAGTAAAGACTGAAGCAAAGAAAGTATTCAGTAACTCCTATCTTCTCTGTATCCTCTGTCACCAGAGCAACCACCTCATTCAGTATCAGGCCCACATTTTCCCTAATATTCCCTTTGCTACCTAAGTACTTGAAGAAGCCCTTTGTGTTGTCTTTTACATCATTTGCCAAATTTAATTCCAAGAGGACCTTAGCCTTCCTCATTGCATCCCTGTATACTCTGGCAAAGTTTCTGTATTCCTCCCAAGTGGCCAGTTCGTTTTTTTCACATTCTGTAAACTTCTTTCTTCCAGTTGATTTTTTCCAGAAGCTTCTTGTTCATCCAGGCAGGTCCCTGCCTCCTCTGCTTGATTTTTTACCCACAGGAATGCACTAATCTTGGGCTTGGAGGAAGCGATGCTTGAAAATTAACCATCTGTCTTGGTCCCTCCTACCTTCTAGAATTCTAACCCATGGGATTACTCCAACTAGGTCTTTGAAGAAGACAAAGTTAGCTCTACTGAAGCCTTGCTTCTTCCTCTCATGATCCTGAACTCCACCATCTTCATGGTCTGTACAGCCAATGCTGCTCCCAACCTTCATAGCCCCAACCAGACCTTCTTTTTTCATTAGTGTAAGGTCCAGCAGCACACCTCTCCTTGGGGGTCCTCTGTCACCTGTGTCAGAAAGTTACCAATGCACTGCAGAAACCTCGTGGACTATGTGTGCCTAACTTTGTTGCCTTTCCAGCAAATGTCAGGGTGACCAAAGTCACCCATGAGAACTAGCCATGTGGTCACGAGGCTACTTTCAGCTGTCTACAGAAGGTCTCATCGACATCCTTTTCCTAATCACATGGCCTGCAGTAAACACAGCAGTGTCACCCATATTAGCCTGCCCCTTTATTCTTACCCATAAGGTTTCAACATGTTCTTCACACTCCCTTAGGTAGAGCTTGATACATTCTAGTTTCTCTCTCAGGTAAAAAGCAACTCCACCATCTTGCCTTGCTGGTCTGTCTTTTCCTGTACAGAGCTGTCCATGACAGCATGCTCACCAACCAGTCAGTCTCAAAATTCCATGTTCCCTTTAGTTACTCTCCCGGTTCTAACTTCACATTTGCCTTTGTTGGACTTCACGTGTCTCCTGTCACACAGTTTCTCCAGCCTATAAAAGTGCATCTGAAAGGTAGCCCTGCCCTCCAGCATGTCCACTTACTCACCAGCCTTATCTGTGTACTGCCCAGTATCCTTTTGTTACTTTCACAGTATTTGTCTCTCTCACTGCATATATACCTATAAAATAAACAAATGTCATTAGTGAAATACCTTCATCAGTTTTAAAAATTCTTGGAAGCATATGTTCAAACAGTGGAAGTTTTCCAAAAGCCCATCTGAATAAATAGGTAGTTTTCATTTCTTTTCACTTGAAAGATCATGCAGCCTCTTTGCTCTGTTTTTGAAAGTGCCACGAGCATAGCAGAGATCGTTCCAAACATACATTGGAGCTAGAAGTCTTTACCGTACAGAGTCTTGGGATATTTTAGTATGTTGCCCATAGTACCTCCTGTTTCAAAGAATACTATGTGATGTTCTACCTGCAAATTTATCTTCAGCTATTTCAGAGAACAGTTCTCAATTTAGTAGAATGCAATAGAAAATGTATTTCAGCAATAGGAACACCTTCTTGTTGTGTTTATTTTTTTAGAAAAATGGTATGGTAGCTGAGGATGAAGAATGGCTAGCATTTAAGAAAACCGTTGATCAAAATACTCTGCCACTGTTTCAGTGCCTGTAAAGATTTAAGTTTGGTCATGATCACAATGAATTGAGGTGATGGTTCCACCTTCACTACCGTAATCTGATTTTAAGCTAGATCCCTTTGCCATTTTATGCCATTGTAGTCAGTATGCACAATTATGTGTTGTATGACATGACTAAAAATTAAAAAAAAAAAAGATTGGGACTGGATCCTCTTTCTTTGTAAGATTTGATAACACGTGTCTTAAAAATGTAACAGAAATGCCCGATATTCTGATTATGGAACACAGAGCAACAAAAAGACCATGTAGTTCTTCTTGATTCTCCATGTCTAGAGTTGGAAGTAAAACTGCACACTTTCACAAAGTACATTCCTGCTCGTTTGCAGAGCCTTCATCACTTTAGTGCTCAAACTTAAATGCCAGACGTTGCTTCTGTGTGAGGAATTTCAAAGAGGAGAGAAAAAAGGCTATTTCGCACAGTAGCTGTCACTTAGGGAACCACTTTCAGAGCAGGAGACTCCCTCAAAGTGCAGAAATGTGCAGAGCTTATTATTAATTATTCTTAGTATATGAGGCAACAGGGTTTTTCAGGCACCATCTGCCAACTGGGAGTCTGTCAACTCCATCTAGAGCTTTAAATAGTTGCAAGGCTGTTGCTTTGGCATGTCATTTTGAAGGTAATACATAGGAAAAGTAGAATTAACCAAAATAAATGTATCTGCTCATTACTTAAGAGTCTGTCTAATCCCGGGATATTGAAAACCCTAACTCCCACTGATCTCATGAGAAGTGAGAGTTACTTTGCACCTAACACATGTAACATGTGGTACTTCTAGAACCTGTTCTATACTAATCTCTATTCCTTTTGTATTTGAATGAGTTACTATTTATGTGTGTTTTGAAGGCTTTTCCAAGGAAGCAAAAGAACTGCTATTTTTTAATGCTGTGTTTCCATAATAAATATAAAATGTTTTTCAGGGAATGTTTGTGCTAGAGACAAATATACATTGTTTTAATTTTATTTCAGATGCTTCAGGCGTGCTCAGTCCAGCACCTACCTGTACCATATGCAGCATTTCCACCCCTTATTTCTAGTGACCCATTCCTTTTGCGTCCTCCTCATATTGCTCCACACCACCCTCCTCACTTGCCTCCTCCAGGACAGTTTGTTCCATTCCAAGCACAGCAATCACGGTCGGTAAGTAATGCTTCTTACCCCCATCTCCATAGAACTGGTGGGGCTTGGATGGGCAAGTAGTGCTGATACTTGATTGAGGAACCAGAAAGATTTTATTTAAAATAATAGGGTTTTGCACTTACACTTCCTCAGAAAGCCTGTAACCACTTAGTACAAAGCTGAAAATATAATTTAAAGTTCATCATGTTTCTCTTCAGATTTCATCATCTGGTGTCTGTGCTGTTTCTTCATAGGCCCTTACTTCTGCCAAAAAGATGTATATTTCCTTCACCAACTGTTCCCTCAGGTATTTCTTTCCCAGGAAGCAGAATAGAATCCAGAGGAGGTTATGTAGTGCAGATAGCAAAGAGAGAAGAAAGCATAGACTGTTACTTTCATTTCATGCTTCTTTTGTATTGCTTCTCAGTTAATTTTTAAATGACAAGTGCATTTCCTAGAACATAATGACCTTTGGTCATCCAGAGATACTCAGAAGCCAACAGTCCCCATCTCCCTTTTTTTTTTTTAATTTTATTTTGTCTTATCAGAGTTATTGAATTCTGCTTAAGCAAAAGACATGATTTAGTGACAGGGACTATGCAAACATGGAAAATGTATTGGATTTGGGGGAAATTAGATTTTCATTTCTGGCCTACAGCTCTTTCTGTGGGGTCATCTGTATACCCATGTCTGTTTGTTTGCCCCTCTGACTAGAAGATGCCAGTATTTCACTAATGCAGAAATAGAAAATAGCTTAGTTGTTACAAACATTACTTATAAATGATGAGATTTCTCTATACCATATCTCAGGTGTAGATACGGTTGTAATCACTTTGTTATGATGATGGGAGAACAGCTGGAAAAATACAATTTTTGGTGATAATCTGTATAAATCTTTCCTATATGAGCTTGGATTAATTATGTTTTTGACTAGGCTTGCCTGTCAACTTTCAGCTCTGCCAAAAAGCTTTTCTTAGTGGTTTAAGAATAAGCAGTGTTAAAAGTTTGCTCTGCGTGACAGCGTAACAGAACATTCCTTTGGTTCTACACGGTGGCATTCTTAGCTGAATTTCTTGATGTAGTAGAATTCAGTGTCAGGAACAGAAAGGTGCATTAATGAAACAATGACAATTCCTGGTTATTTCTTGAACACTTCTGGTCCTGACTGATGTACTACAGTTGACTAGATTACAATACTGAACTGGAATCTCATGCTTCTGAAATCTCTGAACTACGTGTTCTTGGTAGGACTGCTTGCATGACCCTCTTAGGAAAGCATCTGCTTGATCACTGAGTATCATTAGCATTTTAATCCACTGGAGTCGCCATGTTTCCTCTCCACTTTTCAGATTTTCTGGCACAATTTCAGTTCTTGTCTATGGTTGTTTATTTTTTTCTCTCGCATAGTTGTACAGTGAGAACAGCCTGGCAAGAAGGAGAGCAAATATTTGTCCTGAAAAATGCAAGACACAGGAAATTACAGCCACTCCTATATTTGCTAGATCGCATAAATTCCTGGTCTATAAGCATGGCTAGCTGGAAAAGGTGAATTTATATCAAATGTGTAGTGTTGTCTTTGCTTTTTGGTAGTGTTAATGACAAAAACTGTTCACAGAGTCACTATGTGAAACTGAGTACAATTATACCTGTAATTTTTGTTGGTTTTTCTGTTTGATTTTTTTATCCTATAAAATTGCCCACAGCAGCTCAGAATATACAGCTGGGATTGCAGTTCTTTAGTGGGGAAAAATTGCAGCTCTATTATTGCAAGAAAGCCTCTCTCTATTTTTTTTTTTTTTTTTCCTTAGCCACTTCAAAGGATAGAAAATGAAGTAGAACTGCTGGGAGAACATCTTCCTATAGGAGGTTTTGCATACCCACCCTCAGCCCATCCACCAACATTGCCTCCCTCAGCTCCTCTCCAATTCTTAACCCATGATCCTTTACACCATGAGGTGTCATTTGGTGTAGTAAGTATTATTTTCTGTGCTATATTCTCATTCATGCTGCATTAACATTCTTGATCTTTATGCTATAGTACATTTTGTTGAAAATGGCACTTCTTGCAGTGTTATGCCGTTACTGGCTATCAGTGCATACTGTGGTATTTTATTTAGGCTTGTTTTAATCAAGTGAAGTGTAACTTAATACCAGCAGATGATTTCTGATACATTATCTGTCAGAGTGTCATAGCAGTAACTTAGAAAACATTCTGTGTTGCCACACAGTCCACGACTTCCACTGCAGAAACTAACTAGTGTATTTTAGAAAAGCTGCTGTCGCTTTTTGCTAATTCGTCGTATATTGAGTTTCCACAAGTCAGAAAAGCTAGAATCCTTTAAAAACAGAGTTTTTGCAGTTTGGAGGCAAGCAACTGTATAGAGTGCTTCCATAATTTAGACTGCACCATGTTATAAAGACAGCCAGGCTTGCTTTAAGGCAAATTTCTGGGGTTCCACAGGCAGTTCAACTGCAGCAGCACAAATTTAAAACTGGTGCAGGATAACGTCTGTCCTGAATTTTGTGCTTCTGTGGTGTGTCTTGTATCTTGTGCTACCTCTATAATCTTCTGCACTCTAATCTGCAATTATATTAGTTATGAGATGTCTTTGTTATTGTCTTACGTGGGTTGGTTGTTTTTTTTAAAAACCTCTCCTACCTGTGTAGTACTTGAAAAGATAACTAGAAGTCAAGTATAGGCTCAGATTTCTTTTAATGTTTGACCTGTGCATCACATTGACAGAAGGTTTTAGAGACATATTGTTGTTGTAAATTTTAAGAGAGAATGAAATTTTAAGCCCTGTGACTACAGAATATACAGATAACTTCTCTTTAATTAGGCTTCTTGAAATCACAGAACCTACTTAAATACTTGCTACAGTTTTTATAAAAGTTCAAATAAGTCTCCTTCATTTAAAAAAATACTCAGCTCATTGTTAAACTAAAGGTGTACAAATTTTTTATGTTTTCAGTCACTGGGAGTCACTCTGGAGACAAATAGACTTTAAAAGTTCCATAAACTGCTTGTATTTTATTCAGTGTGCTTGTTAGATGAATTACAGTCTAATCACAAACATTTTGATTGAAATGAGGCTTTCTTGCTTTCCCATAGATAAGGAACAAAATACTGTTTTTTGAAGATGATATAGCATTTGTCCTGTCTGTTGCTTCGGTTCTGGGTTGCATATCACTGAGGAGGAGAATAAAGATATATTACAAGTAATCATATGGTCTTTTATGAAGCAATCCTAAGCCTTTGTGAAATTTTATTTCTATTAAAATTGCAATGGAATGGCTATATTTCTGATTCTTTTTCATTCAGCGAATGCAACAGTTTCTAACTATATTTTCAGATTGCAGAATTCACAAAGCAGTATAATAGGTATTTTCTGTGTCTAATTTGAGATCTTACTTTTAAGAAAAAGATCCTGGCTCTTTTACATTGTGTTTATATTCATATGTAAATTTTATGTATGACCACGGCTACCTACTAATAATGTTTCCATTATAAACTTAGAGGGTTTTAGGTTAGGCACTGGTGGTGTTCAGCTTTTAAATTTTTTTTAATTTCAAACATGGAAGAAGGAAAACATGTTATTAAAGATCTTGAGTATTCTTTGTTTCAAAAAACAAGTCTCAAGGCCTTCAAATATGAATTCAACAGTGGCACATGAATTTCAGTTTTAAAAATTCCCCAAAAAAATGTTAGCACTTTGAGTATTTCTGGAAAATATAGTTTGATCTAATTGGAAAGTTTTTTTGTCCCATTTTAGTAGGGAATTTTGACCATTTATAATGAATATTTAAATACACAAATAAAGAGCTTAAACCTGTATTTAACATAAAAGTAAATATATATCACTGCCTAGAAGGTTTTTTAAAGTGTTTTTTTTAATATTTTTTTTTTTTTAAGGCTTCTTTACTCAACCACTTGTGGGCAAACCTGCATAATAGCACCAGGTCTAAATGCTGGGCGTTTCTATTTACAAGAGAATAAGCAGTTCTTGTTCTGTTTCCCACACCAGCCTGTATGTAGACTAAGCACACAAGAGCTTGCAATGATTTCTATTGCGTGTTACTGTTTACTCGTGTGGAATGGTATGATTGTGTGTTGTTGGTAGGAATTGTTTCAGATTGAGGCTGAAGTTCTTTTGGATTTGATCAGAGTCTGAATTTTTTAAATATTGCTTTATTAAAAGTGGTTTTCAGTATCTGGATATCATTTATTTCATGATTAATGAAACAAAATGTTGAATCACAGACTCACAGATTGGATGAGGTTGGAAGGGAGGTCATCTGGTCCAACCCCTGTGCTCAAGCAGGGCCACTTAAAGCTGGTTGCCCAGGACCATGTCCAGGCAGCTACCAAGGCAGGAGACTTCATCACCTCTCTAGGCAGCCTGTGCCAGTTCTCAGTCACCCTCACAATAAAGAAGTGTTCCCTGATGTTCAGACGGAGCCTTCTGTTATTTCAGTTTGTGTCCATTGCCTCTGGTCTTGTCACTGGGCACCACTGAAAAGAGCCTAGCTCTATCTTCTTTGCACCCTCCCTTGATGTATTTATATACATTGATGAGATTCCCCCAAGCCTTCTCTTCTCCAGGCTGAAGGGTCCCAGCTCTCTCTGCCTTTCCTCATACATGAGATGATCCAGTCCCATCTTAGTGGCCCTTCATTGGACTCTCTCCAGTACATCCATCTCTCTCCTGTGCTGGGGAGCTCAGAACTGTACACAAGTTCCAACTCCACAAGTTCCAGTTGAAGCTTATTTTCTTCTTTCTTGCAGCCTTACTCACCTTTTATGCCTCGAAGACTCACAGGGCGCAGCAGATACCGATCACAGCAGCCAATACCACCACACCCTTACCATCCCAGCCTATTACCTTATGTGCTGTAAGTTCAAAGTACATTTGCTTCCATGTAGGCTATTAAGAAGTCGTGTGACTTTCAACAAGTGTCAACACTTTTTATGGTTGGACTCAACCAGAAAACAGTTCAACTGTCCCAGAGAGAAGGAAAACTGTCATTTCTGTTTTGAATAACATACAACCTTGAGCATAGAAAAAGTGAAAAATTTCGTCCAATATAGTTGTGTAGGTTTTTTTTAGGCACAGTGGCCTCTTGTTTCTGAAAACTTCATAAAAATCTTCAACAGATTTTAAAACTTGGTTCTTGGATACTCTTACAGAAGAGGCATGGTTACACTGTAGAATAAAGTCCTAGAAATCTTCACTTATGCAATAAATTCATTTGTTTTGGTTCTTAATTATGAACCACAAGGGTGGGAACTTTCTGTGATGTATTACTCTGTTGGTTGAACTGCTGATCTGTTATAGCTGTTGAATTTCTGCTCTGCCTCTGATTAGCTGTTTCTGGAAAAGATGTAGGACAACTAACATGTAGGAATTATGTCTAGTATATTATGGTAGACTCTCTGGGGGAGTTTGTGTATATGACACAAGATTTATTACTCTTCTGTGTTCGGTTTTGGAAATAATTGTGGAATGTTTGGAAAACAAAGGTTATTTTCTGATGGCAGAGGTGACATTGACAAGGAAATAGTCAAACATTGGCACTAGATCTATAGTCCCTCTCTGTGCAATTTGAGACTTGGCTTGAAAACAGCATCAGAAATCTGATCCAGCGAAGTTGTTCAACTTTGCATCCTACAGCCTGAGTGTAATGACATAGCTTCTTGCCTGTCCATTGAAGACGTGATGTGGCACAGTAATTCCTGATGAGTTCAGTGGAATTTTAGTGTATTGAGTATCAAAAGAGAAAAACATCTCTCTCTTGCCTCTCTGTCTGAAGAGATTCTGCTTTAACCAACATCAAAATATTTGAGAAAGTGCGTATGTGCTTGCCTTCAATATGGACATTGGTCCAGTAGCATATCCTATTTATCTTCATTGTGTGTTTTAGACTTACAAAAGTTTCAACGCTTTTGTATTGGAGAGCTAAGCAAAGGGATCCTTTTCTTTGCCGTTATTTTATCCACTTAAAGAAAAAAAAAACACCTTTTTTAAAACCGGAACATCAATTCATTGCCAATTTTAGCTCTCCATAATCTCTGATATCAAGAGATTAGTTTTCATGATAATGCTGAGCCTGGTCAAAAGTATGAGTTGAGACTTTCAGGCAATGAAAAAGGCAGCACTCCCTGTATCAAAAAGTGGCGGAATTAGCTTTTTCCTTTTGACTCTTTCACTTCAATGTCTGTTCTTGACTTCAAACTTAACATTTTTACCAGTTCTGAGAACTTACTGATTTGAGAGGGATCAATAAGTTAACTTTACTTCTGCCAGATTTTTCCATGCTTTTCTTCAGCAAGATGCTGAACCTTATCATTGTTTGCTCTCATGGTAGATCAATGCTCCCAGTGCCACCTGCAGTTGGACCAGCTTTCAGCTTTGAGTTGGATGTGGAAGATGGAGAGGTAGAAAACTATGAGGTTGGTGTGCGAACTACAACTACCTTTAAGAACAGATGTTAGCTCAAGCAGTACATAACATTTTACTATATTTTGCTTTTAATCCTGCTTTTGCCTTTCAAATAACTGTAATGACTGTGAAGACAGAATCCAGAAACCACCGTTTTCAGGGTTTTTCACAGTAATGGGTATTAGAAGTGCTTGGTTTTATTTTTTATCTATTGCTCTTTCCCAGAATCCACCCTTCTAGGCTGGTAATAATTTAATTGTTCAGCTTTTATATTCTACCTGCTACTCTTCTCCTTTTGAATTTTTATTGATTTTAAATTTCAAACACAAGTGAAGCACTTTAAAAAGAAGAGAGTAAGTTATCAGTTTTATGTGCGTAACTTTGCAGAACAGTGTTAATACAGCATAGTGTTAATGTCGTAGGATTAATTAACCTAAATGTAATGTTTATAAAACTGCCTTACTGCCTTTTCTTCTTGGCTCTCGGGAGGGTACAGTAATTCACATCTATCGATGCAGAACCCTCTTTAATATCCTAGATAATTATGGGGCAGTCCCAGCTGTTGCATCTTTGCTGGTTCTAGGGCTATTGGATTCCATTCAATTTCTTTTCAGACAATCATCATCAACACTTACTTTTGCATCTCTTTGCCTGTGCTCGACTTTAAGAGCTCCGTCTAGTTGCACATTTTCAGTTTAACAATGAGCACTTCTGTAATAATTTCTGTGCTAGTTCAGAGGAAGCATCATCTTATTTCTGGGAATTTGGGCCCTGAGTTTGACAATGTTAGAAATCTCTGTGTGATCAGTACTGTTTGCAGCTTTCAACAAGTCTTAACTTTTCTGTACCTTGGTTCTCCATCACAAGCTGTCCATGCAGCCACAGAACTAATTGGAATTTAGGTACCGGAGGTTTTGAAATACCAAACAGAACATTTTAGACAATTGAAAAGATGGTTGAATTCTGAAAGACTTCCCGTGCGGCTTGTGTTGTAGGGGGAAACTAAGGTTCTAAACATTTCTTGATAGAAAGGTGTTCTGTGCTACCATCTGGAGTAGTGAGGTGTAATGTCCACCCCACCTCTTGTTGAACCAGAGCCAGTTTGAGCAGTGAATTTTTAAATGTGTAGTTATCCTGTTTTGCAGGCACTGCTAAATTTGGCAGAACGTCTGGGAGAAGCGAAACCACGGGGATTGACAAAGGCAGATATTGAACAGCTTCCATCCTACAGGTTCAATCCAAACAACCACCAGTCAGAACAGACGCTGTAAGTACATTAGTCTCTTTCAAAGGTCCATAATTCTGCTGGCTATATTTTAATTTGTTTAATTTACAGCCTCAGCTAGGCCAGAAGGGCTTTAAAAGCCATCATGTCAATAAACAGTTTAATTTTCTTTTTTTTCTTTTTTAAATTGCTTTCCAGATCAAGTAGCATTTATCCTTACTTCAAAATGTCTATCTAGTCTCACATCATTTAGCTATGTTTCAATTTAGTTCCTCTGCATTAAAAAAATTAAAGTGAAAGACAGGTGTTCTAGGTTTTGTTTAGCAAAAGTTCCAAGTGTTCCCAATAGAGTTTGGTCAGTGGTTTAAGAGTGTATGTTCCTATTTTTAAAACCCACTTACTATGTTTGAAAGATCTGGACAACCAAGTAGAAAGGCCAGTATAGATGTAAAGGTAGTTAAAGTGACTTAGGAGCAAATGCTGTGTAATATTTGAACTTCAGCGTAAGGATTTTTCTCTGATATTCCAGTTTCAGTGACCCACAGTGTCATTTATTAGCATCTGTAGGGAGTGAACTTTATAGATCATTATATCCATCATTTTGATTAAAACTCTTTTCTATTAGTTGCATCTGTGACCTCCTGTGAACAGGAGCACTTGCTTTGTAATTTGAAAGCACAGGAAAAAAAACAGCATAAGTAACTCTCAGTCTACGTTGTCACACTATACATCTTCAACCGCAGACTGATGGAGTCCTTTACTGAAGGAGTAAAAGAGTTACCATGTTGCAGTCATACCTGTAAGATTTTGTATGGAATGTGCATTTGTTATTCTCACATAGCAGGTATGAATTTTGAACTTTATTGTCTTTTTTAGGTGTGTGGTGTGCATGTGTGATTTTGAGTCAAGGCAGCTACTTAGAGTCTTACCCTGTAACCACGAGTTCCATGCCAAGTGTGTTGATAAATGGCTGAAGGTAAATTAAAAAAAAAAAAGAAAAAAGAAATTCCTATCTTATCAGGAATGCATTTTATAGTTCGGGGGGTGTATTTTGCAATTCTGCTTCATTTCATCTTGTTTCATGTGTCTAGTACTTACGCTAAAAATACCAACAGAATGGAAGCAGTATCTAC
Source organism: Baryphthengus martii (assembly GCA_013396935.1). Classification (NCBI taxonomy): domain Eukaryota; kingdom Metazoa; phylum Chordata; class Aves; order Coraciiformes; family Momotidae; genus Baryphthengus; species Baryphthengus martii. Next base: position 15,689 of record VWZK01004796.1, read on the forward strand.
TTTTATCTAACAATTGATGAAGGATGCTTCTTTATAGTCTTTGATGTAAGGAAAAAGTAATATGAAAAGAACTATTTTCATTGATGGATCTTACTGTGTTTTCCATTTGCACAAAACAATGACTGTGAATTCAAGTAGTATGTGAAATAAAAGAAGAAAAAAGTAACATAATAATACAGTATTCTGTTTTACATATCCTGCATAGCAAGAAAGGGTCTTAATACCTTCCTTCCCCACTTTGCTATTAATGTTAGGTTTTGGGGCAAATAAAATGTGTTATGTGTACATGCATATATACACATAGAGAGAAATGTAATGCATACAAATAAAAATCAAAAGTTTTACAAAAGTATACCCTTCTGAGAGAATTTGAGCAGAAAAGAAAGATTCAAGAATGAGGGCAGCCCAGTAAGAGGGAAGACAAAATAGCAGCAGTACAGAAAATGTGAAGAACAGGAAATACAAATAAGCAGGTAATGATACACAGACATCACTACAAGCTGCATTAGCCAGATCTACTGCTAACAAGGTACTGATCCTCATCTTACCTCACCTTTTTTTGGTATTTTTTTTCTATTCGGCTTTAGTTTAATCTATGTGTAGTCTGTTGTATATAACGTTTGAAACTGTAATGATCCTAATACAGTATACAGTCAGTGCCTAGAGAATTACAGGTGGTGTCTGTTGTTTCAGAAAAAGGAACTTAAAATCCCTTGCCTGTATAGCTTCATAAAAGCAAGAAAATGAATATCATATATCAAAATATTCAGTGCCAAGAATGAAAAAAACAACTTAATATTGACAGCATTCTTTTGGCTAACAAGATAGAAAGGCTAATGAGAAGTATTTTAAAAGATGAGATATGAAATTGCTCTTGGGCTACAGTACCCATGGTAGTCTAAGACTTTTGCAAAATCTAAGGCCAGTGTAAATGTTTTGCCAACAATAGTCATAACTTTAAGTAGAGCTGGTGTCTCTCAGTATCTGAATCCATATACATACTTGAGAATCAGCAAGAGGAATGTAAATATGTAGTTGCTTTATTGACAGCTTAAAAAGCCACATACATACACCCCATATAATATTATCAATGTATCAGTGCTAGATGTATGTTTTACTCAGTAACTGTAAATAAAGAGTAAATGATATATATTCAAGTGGTATACTCTAGTGACCCCCTGCTCCTCTGGAGGAATGCTCATACTAGATTTGTCAAATCTTTTCATTGCATGTAACTTCGTAAGTTATTTGTGGTGTGGACAGAGTATCCAGGGACAGTATTCAGTCTGTTTTGTTAAAAAAAGAACTAAGATCAACTGGTAATAAATTGAGGATCAAATTTGACACAGCCTGTGAGATAGTTGATGCTAAGATCTATACAGATTAAATTGATTATATAAATTTAAAAAAGATAGTTCTTTCCAGGCTATTAATGCAAAAAAATATATATCCTCTGATTCACACAGCCCTTCATCTGCAGATGGATGGAACTTAGAAGAAAATATCAGGGAAGCATCATACATGCTTCTCCTGTTCTTATACTCTTTCTCTGCCTGACACTGGTCTCAAGATGTAGACAAGTGTGTTAAATTAAGCTTTTCTGGGAACTCAGTGTGGCAGTTCTACAATTAGATTTAGAACTGACATTGAGAATGGCAAAGTGAAAAACGCCGATGTGGGCTTTATTTTCATAATCATAGATAGACTGTAAGAGTGGTGAGGCAGATTTTTTCTGATGTTCCTGTCCCAGCTCAGAAACTATGTATTTTCTACCATATTGTCATGGTTTAGACCCAGCTGGGAGCTGATCGCCACCTGGCTGCAAACTCACACACAAATACCCCCTCCAGTGTGTCTCCATTCTCCATCAGACAATCACACTGGTCGTATGGGGCTGATGAAGGGTGAGTGAATTTTGCTGATCACCCTCTGGCTCTCTAGTTGGTGAATCAGCTTCTAGAGGGGGATCTGGGAATCTCAGTTGGTGTGGTATTGCTGCTGGTGCACTGTCGTGGTAGCGACTGGCACCTCCTGCTCTTCAGCCCTCATCAGCGCCACCAC
>VWZK01004801.1:12894-36683 GCA_013396935.1 Baryphthengus martii
GGTGGGGGGGACCGTAGGGACCGTTTTCCCGTCTCCCTTTGTGAAGGAGCAGCCTTGAGCGAAACGCCACTCGAGGGGGGCATTGAATGAAATGTACGTCCGGCCTTTTCCATGCGGCGCTCGCTCGGCGCCCGTCTCCGCCTCTGACGCTAACGATCCGGACGAGGGTTGTTGGGTTTTGGTTGTCGGGTTGGGGTTGGGTTTTTTATTTTTATTTTATTCTATTTTTTTTTGTTTGTTTTCCAAGAATAATAAGGAAAAGCAAATGAAAGGGAAAGGGGCTGGAGGAGGAGGGGAGGTCAGATCCATTTAGGAGCCCAAACGTTCGCGGGGAAAGTGCCTCCTGAGTGGTGACACAAAGGGCCTGGATGTACCTGGCTCCATCTTGCCTCCGCCTCCTCTCCCCCGCCACCTCCGACCATGAAAAGAGGCGGGGGGAGCAGAAGTGTAGGGCCTCTGTGAAAGAGGAGGATAATGGATTTCGTTATAGACCAGCACGTTAAATGTCTATCCACTCGTCTGCGACAAAGGAAAGCCGGTCTTTAGCTCATCGGGCCGGAGGAGCTCTTGGCTGGGCTTCAAAAGCTGGATGTTTCCCTTGGTTCTCTGCCCCCACCTCGTATTGCCCCGTGAAGAGTTGTCTGTGGGGTGTGATTCATCTTATCCTCATTTTGGTCTCTACCATCATGTCTTTTCTTTTTTCTCTCCACTGGCCGTGGGGCGGATCAGGAGGAACCTGGAGGGGAAATATCTACATCTGGCCGGAGGAACAACCCTTGTGGTGGTGGAGCGGGGGTTGCTGGGGCCGTGGTGGGATCCAGCTCAAAGAGAAGAGTCAGCACCGATGGGTCTTGATGTCCATCACGTCCAGATGGACCATCACTCCTTCCTCCACCGCAATGACCTTTTCCCAGTTCCTCTCTGCCCCCAGCACTGTTTTCCCATCCTCTGCCCATGGTGTCCATTCACACAGGACTTCTCTTACTGTCCCTCAGGGTCCATCTCCCCACTACTGCCCAGTCTGGTCACCTGCTGTCCTGACCAGCTCCACAGAAGATGCTCCAGCCTTATTTTGCTCTCCTACGAGTGGCTGCAAAATCCAAACGTGGCCATGCTTGAAGAAGAGCAGCGGGTGGCCTGGCTGGAGGCAGCGTGTGTGAGGAGGGTTGATGTTTTTGGAACAAGATGAGGCATCCTCAGGAGGTCCTCCTAACTGGGGGGATCTGGGGTGATCTGCTCCCTGCGTGGGCTGGTGAGCTCAGGGCAGGCACTGCTCGCACAGGGGACTTGCTGCTGGGGTCCCTTCTTTTCCCTTCTTTTCCAGGTCTCTCTGGGTGGTGGATATGGACACAGAGATGCAGGAGATGACAAGTCATCCAAAGGATACTCACGTGGCTACGTGGGATAGCTGCTGGAGGACCAATGAGGTTCAGCACCTCTCCAAACCACCCAAGAGATGCTTGCTAATGAAGCTCCCTTTCTCCAGCCAGTTCCTCTGGTTTTGGAGGCCATTAGAACTGGTTTTAGGCAGTTCCTCTGGTTTTGGAGGCCATTAGAGCTGGTTTCAGGCAGTTCTGGTTTTAGAGGCCATTAGAGCTGATTTTAGGCAGTTGTTCTGGTTTTGGAGGCCATTAGAGCTGGTTTCAGGCAGTTCCTCTGGTTTTGGAGACCGTTAGAGCTGGTTTGAGTATCTCCTTTGTGTGAATCAACCTGAGAACATCACAATATAGATGTGGTGCTGAGGGACATGGGTCAGTGGTGCCCTGGCAGTGGTGGATTAACAGTTGAGCTCAAAGATCTTGACGGTCTCTTCCAACCAAACCAACTCTATGATTCTATAAAGCCCTGGGCTAATGAATTAAATATATCAACGACTCTTCCCTGCCCCAAGCCCCCATCCATGACCAAGTTGGGAACCCTTCCCTCCAAAAAACTGTTGGGATGGCGCCAGGTCACCGCAGATCACTTGAACCTCTCCCCAAAACACATCTCTGGGGTGGGCCAGGGGGTTTCTAGGAGAGGAGGAGCCGCGTCCTCCTGCCAAGGCACCGGCTTAATCCTCGGCACGCTGATAAGGTCACGCCGGGACCCGCGCTCCTCCCTCCTGCCCCTCGTCTGAGACCGGCGGCTCTCTCGGCCTTATTTATAGCCTGGTGATAGGATCAGGGGGAATAAGCATTTAGTGTCCCCTGAATCACACCCCCCCGCTCCCCATGGCCAGCCGCTGCTCGCTGCTCTCTGCTCTCGCTTCCAGAGAACCTCACCAGGACTTTTGAAGGTATGTGGGGAGCTGGAGTGCTGCTTGGGGGGGGGCTGTGGTGTCCCTTCCCAGTTCCCAGTCCTTGTCAGAGTGGGATGGGGGTGGCTTTTGGTTGGGAGAAACCTTGGGAGCAGACCCAGAGAGTGATGTCTCGGTGTCAGGCAGGGATCAGAAGGCAGCTTGGCCTGCCAGGGAAGCCCGATTTCTCTAGATGAAAGGGAGCAAACTGTGTATTTGTCTCACCTGGATGGTGGCCAGGCCATCATCCTTCCATCCCCTCTTGGACCTGAGTCCTACTGGGGCAATCAACCCACGGCCAGGGTCCATCCAGACTGCTCTGGGGTGGGCTGGTGGTCTAACCCTGCCCAAGGATGGGTTGATGATCTGAGTTCCCCATGTAGATGGTCACCATTCACTCGATAGCTCCAAGAAAAAGTCATACACAGGGACATGGAGAGAACCCCAGAACTGCGCCCTGTGTCCCTGAGCCGTGGAGAGAGCCCCAAATCCATGTCCTGTGTCACTGGGCCGTGGAGAGAGCCCCAAATCCATGTCCTGTGTCACTGGGCCGTGGAGAGAGCCCCAAATCCATGTCCTGTGTCACTGGGCCATGGGGAGAGCCCCAAATCCATGCCCTGTGTCACTGGGCCGTGGAGAGAGCCCCAAATCCATGCCCCATGTCCTGTGTCACTGGGCCATGGAGAGAGCCCCAAATCCATGCCCTGTGTCACTGGGCCGTGGAGAGAGCCCCAAATCCATGCCCTGTGTCACTGGGCCATGGAGAGAGCCCCAAATCCATGTCCTGTGTCACTGGGCCGTGGAGAGAGCCCCAAATCCATGCCCTGTGTCCCTGGGCCGTGGAGATGGCTGGAAGGGGACCGGGAAGGTGGGAGGACGTGTCAGTTTGCTGTGGGTGGGCAGCAGGGTGGAGAGGCTTGGTTGCTCTTCCTTCCTCTCCACCACCTGTCTCCTTGCTCTGGTTCCCATTTCAGGGAACGACGGCGTAGCGGGATGTCCCGTTTAGAGGAGGTAACTCCTTCCCACGCATGGTCCTGCGTGGGCAGAAAGCCCTGCTCGAGGGGCTGACCACCCCCAACCAGATCTCAACACCCTTCAAGACAACCAGAAGCTCTGCAGGAGGAGAAACGCAGCCCACAGAGCCGGTAGAGCCTGGCTAGGAGAGTGGAATTGCTCCTGCTGGAGCTGATCCCAGCTTGGTGGCCACCGGGTAGGATGCTCTATGGGGACTTGAGCTCTAGGATCCTTCCTGATGCTCTACTCCTGTAGAACTTCAACCTCACCCACCAGCTCTCAGGAGAAGACCTGGTGTTATGCTCCGGGGACGGTCACCTTTCTCCCCGACGATCTGTGACGATGAGACACGTCAGGTCGCCCCTGGGGACCGTCCTCACCTGTCTGATGGACATCTGCCCCATCACCTGCTCTGCCAGGACTGGTTTCCTATCTCTCATCCTGGTGGCTGCGCTGAGCGGCCCCTCGCTGCAGAAATCCCTGCCCGGGGGCTACGGAGCCCAGCAAGGTTCCCAGGAAGGGACTGGCCTGATCCAGTGTGGTGAGTACAGCAACCAAGTGCTGCCCAACGGCCGCTGTAAGATCGTGGCCACCTTGCCCCAAGGGGATGAGCAGAGGTGCCCGGATATGTTTCGTTGCACCGATGAGGTGTCCTACTGGCTCCATGAGAACGAGGAGCGCAAGCAGCAGATCCTGGAGCTGCGGGAGTTGATTTCTGAGCTACAGGAGGAGCTGAGGAACCACCGGCACCGTATCAAGGTCCTTGAGCTCCAGGTAAAGGGCTGCGCTTCGCGGATCCCCCTTCCAGGCGGGTCCCTCCTCGGGGTCCCTTCAAGCTCCCAGGAGCTTCCACTCAGTGAAGCAAACGGTGTTGTTCTGACCATGGGCTGGGATATCCATGAAATCCCAGCTGCTCCCACTGTGAAGGCTCGGGAGCCTTCCAGGGCTGATTTTCTTAACATCAGCCACAAACCCTCTGGTATTTTATCTGTGCCACCTTCGAGCCTGCCTAGGAGGGGTTGCAGAGGAGCAACGGGCACCACCTGGAGCCCAGGAGGATCCCTGGGAGCGGGAGGAGCAACTTGTTTGGTGGGAGGGGGTTGGAGCCTGGCCCAGGCTGCCCAGAGAGCTTGGGGAGTCTCCTTCTCTGGAGAGATTCCCAAGGCGCCTGGACCCTGCGCTGCTGGGCCCCCTGCTCTGGGTGACCCTGCTGGAGCAGGGGGGTGGGGGGCACCAGAGGAGCTCCAGAGGGACCTTCCAACCCCCACCAGGCTGGGGTTCTGTGACCCATACTAATACATTTTTTCCAGCCTCATCTGGCACTTCTGAAGCTCTCAGATGTTTGGCACTGCTCTGGGATTTGGCTTGGCCCTCAGCAAGGCAAGCAGCAGCTTGCACAGGGTTGTACCAGGAACAGGGAGGGACCAGGGTGTGGGTCTGGTGATCGTAGGTGTCTTTTTGTGTGTGATTTTATTATTCTATGAGATGCTGGTTGCCTGGTGGTGGCTGTGGAGGGACCTGAGCTGATGGCCTCCAGCAGGATGCTCGGTGCTCAGGTGAGGGAATTAGATGTGCAGCACGGGCTCTTGGTCCAGCTAAAATCCATGCCCAGGTCCTGCACCTTCTTAGCCTGCTGGTCTCCTGCTCGCCAGCTGCTCCAGCTGAAGCTTGCTGCTGAGTTATACGCAGCATTAAATTCCATGGGGAAATACAAATACTCCCAGATCTTGCCTGCTAATGGTGTTTAGACCCTTCATACATCCTGAAGGTTTGGGTCACCCCAGCCCCCTGCACCGCTCCAGGCTGGGGCAGAGCGGCCGGAAAGGGCCCNCCAGGCTGCCCAGGGCAGGGCTGGAGTCCCCCTGCTCCCTGGAGGGGTTTCCAAGGCGTGGAGCTGTGGTGCTGAGGGACAGGGTCTGCACAAGTCCAGCTCTTTTTAACTCCTCCGTCTCTGAACTTTCTACACTGATTCCTCACCTGACCCACCCTCCTCTGCCCACCTTTTCCCTAAACATCCCATAACTAGTTTTACACAGTTCCACAAGCCCATAATACTCCTTGGAATCATGTTTCCCCCTTCTCATCAAGTGTAGGATTCAGGGGGACCCTTTTCAAGACCATGTCCCAGGAGGTTCATTCCTGGCCCATCTTCCCTATTGTCTCCCTTATCACCTGCCTGATAATTTCTGTGTCTTTTTATTATCTATTTTTATTTTTTTATTATCCCTTTTTCTGCTATTTAGTATTTTTTTGTGTCCTGGATCAGTTTACTGTGGTCTTTGGACACATCATACCCCAGCACTCCAACCCATGTCTGACTTTCTGCAGGGGCACGGGCTGGAGACCTCCGGCCATTTCTTCCAACCTCAGGTTTTTTTGTCTTGAGTTTAACAAATCAAAAGAATGAGAGGCCCAGAAGAAGGCAGGAGCCTGGGCAGGTCTCCTCTGCCTTCGTTCCTCCCAACAAGGAGCTGTTGCTGCCTTAATCCATCTTTATAAATCAGTTTCTGGCTGCTGCTGGTTGGTCTCCCTGGAGTTTACCATTCAGGATTTCTCCAGGAGCTCAGCGTGGGCTCGTCTGTCCGAGCGGAGACATCTCTCTGAGCTTTATGAGATGAGGGAGAGCAACAGGCTCTTCCAGGTCACAGCTCCTCTCGGGCTAACGGGGACAACCAAACCCAGAGAAGAGAATCACAGATGGATTTGGGCGGAAGGGATCTTTTGAGGTCACGGAGTCTCACCCCCCTGCAGGGAGCAGGGCCATCTGCAACTGGAGCAGGTTGCTCAGAGCCCCAGCCAACCTCCCCTGGGATGTTTCCAGGGATGGGGCAGCCACCACCTCTCGGGGCAACCTGGGCCAGCCTCTCCCCACCCTCATTGGGTCAGATGGGTTCAAGCTGGTGGTCAGACCCCATCTCTGCCGTGACTCCCTCCTTCCAGGTTCATTTAGGAAGCAAAAAGAACTCCCTTACCCAGCCCTCCCTGTGAATTTCCAGTCCTATCACGTTTGCACAGATCAGACTTGCACGGAGTAGGGCCTCACGGGGCAAAAAATACACCCCAGGTCCCACCGATCCTGAGGGCTTCAGGATCTGCCCAGAGAGCTTGGGGAGTCTCCTTGTCTGGAGAGATTCCCAAGGCGCCTGGACCCTGCGCTGCTGGGCCCCCTGCTCTGGGTGACCCTGCTGGAGCAGGGGGGTGGGGGGCACCAGAGGAGCTCCAGAGGGTCCTTCCAACCCCGACTCCGCTGGGATTCGGTGGGTCTGTGAAGGGAGCAGCATCAGGACACCGTCGCCATGGTCTGGCTGGGCCAGTTTTAATCAGTGACAAGAAAAAAAACAAAACCAACAAACAAAACAAAGGTATCAACTGTGGAGGAGGGGATTGTCTGGGAGAGGGCATCATGGGGTTTACCCGGAGAGCTGCCGCGGGGGTGAAAGGAGCTGGAGGAAGCCTGGATCAGTCACGGCTGAGAGAGCAGGCTGATTTATGGTGGAGCCGGAGACGCCGCAGTCCTGAGGAGGAAAGCAGCGTGTTGCTGCACGCCAGAATTCCCACTTTGCTTCTCCAGCTGGTCTGGATTTTGGGATAGGGACAAGTTCGACGGGCTTTCGGCAGGGAGGTGCTTACAAAGCTCCAAGTGGCTTTGGGAAGAACACTGAAGAGCTGCCGTTAGTTACAGCACCCAGCAGTGGTGATGGCATCTCCTGGGAATGGCAGGCTGAGACCTTTCCTCCTTCTTGGGAGAGATTCCCAAGGCGCCTGGACCCTGCGCTGCTGGGCCCCCTGCTCTGGGTGACCCTGCTGGAGCAGGGGGGTGGGGGGCACCAGAGGAGCTCCAGAGGGACCTTCCAACCCCCACCAGGCTGTGACTCTGATTCCGTGAATGGGAACTGAGGTGTGAGAGGGGTCCTGGGAGCAGCTGGAAGAGGACAAATCATACCATGGGTGGGCAAACCCCTTCCAGTGGAAGGAAATCCCTGATGCTCAGCATCAGTTTTGGAGGTGGTGATGAGTCAAGAGCCAGATCTCTGTGTCCCCAGGGAGAGTTCAGAAGCCAAGTGCTTGTGTGGACACCTTAAAATTCAGCTTTGCCCTGGGGACAGGAAGGTGAGAAAATAAATTCATTTATTTTCAGGGTCTTGAGGTCACTTGTGAGCCTGAGGTGGTGTCACCAAGCGGGTGATGGAGGAAGGGATGGACAGGGAAGGGGAGTGCTGGTGAAGAACCATCATTCCAACACCACAGCTGGGGGTCTGGGGTCGATAGACAGGCAGGAGGGATTGAGGAGCAGGGTGTGGAGGTGTTGCATGGCCTGGAGGCGGGGGGGGGTGTGTCCCAGGCTGCTGTGGGGTTTGTGAGATGTTCCTCCAGGCCTGCTCTGCCATCTAATGGACAGGGAGCACTCGACAGGAGTGGCATCGGTGTCCACACTGTGTCTGGGGTGTGTTTGGTGTGTGCTGGTGGGGCTGAGGTGGCCTATCTCCTGGTATGAGCTGTGGGCACCTCCAGCCAGTTTCTGTGTGTGTTTTCTACAAGGTGAGAGCTTGGTTGTCATGGAATCAGAGAATCATAGAACCCTGGAATTAGTGAATCATTGCAACACAGACTGGTTTGGGTGGGAAGAGACCTTCAAAGGTCGTCTGGTCCCACCCTCCTGCAGGGAGCAGGGACATCTGCAACTCGAGCAGGTTGCTCAGAGCCCCAGCCAACCTCCCCTGCAATGGGGCCAGGGATGGGGCAGCCACCACCTCTCGGGGCAACCTGGGCCAGCCTCTCCCCACCCTCAGCACCAACAAGTTCTCCCTTCACTCTAATGGTGTCTGTAACTCATGAGCAAACTTCAAGCTGGACCAGATGGTGAACAGAAGGAGACCATCAGGGTAAGAAGGTGAAGGACCTGGGCATTAGTTGGACTAAGAGCCCACACTCCACATCTAATTCTCCCACCTGAACACTGAGCATTCTGTTCAAGGCCATCAGCTCAGGTCCCCATACAGCCACCACCAGGCAACCAGCATCTCAGAGACTCACAGAATCTCGGAAGAGTGGGGGTTGGAAGGTCCCTCTGGAGCTGGGGAGCCCAGCACTGGACCCAACACTGCAGAGGGGGCCTCACCAGGACAGAGCAGAGGGGCAGGAGAACCTTTCTCGCCCTGCTGCCCACACTTCTTCATGCTCCCCAGGAGCCCGTTGGTCTTTTTGGCCCCACGGCCCCATTGCTGGCTCGTGGGGAACTTGCTGTCCCCCAGCACTCCCAGGTCCTTCTCCATGGAGCTGCTTCCCAGCAGGTCCCCCCTCCCCTGTCCTGGTGCAGGGGGTTATTCCCCCCCGAGGGGCAGGACCCTGCACTTTTCCTTGTTGAACCTCATGAGGTTCCTCTCCACCCAACTCTCTAGTTTCTGGCCTGTCCTGGTCAAGCTACTGGGGTCCATGGTGGGCCGGGCACTGGTATGGGGCTGCAGGATGAGGTTGCTGAGCATCATCCTTGGGGCCCTTGGTCTCTGTTGGTGCACACGGTGAGTGTCCCTCTGCCCTCTCGCTCCCCTGCCTGCTCTCCCCATCCCTTGGCAACCCCATGACTGTGCTGTTCCTCAAGCATCCCCCCTCTCCATCCCACCTTTCTCCTTGCCCGCAGCACGAGGAGGCGGCCGGTCGGAACCACAGCTTGGCTCAACGGGTGGAGGACCTGGAGCATCGGTACAGCGAGGCCAGCACCCTGCAGCACATCCAGGCCACCTTGCTCTACGACATGCAGGCGCAGATCAACAACATCTCCATCCTGACCGACTGGGCCTGGCGCAACCCCACCTGCCTCAGCCCCGCCGAGATGAGGCTGCAGGAGGAGATGCACCATCCAGGTGCTGGGGAGGTGCTGGGGATGGTTGGGAGGGGCTGCTCCACCCTTACCTAGAGTCACAGAATGCTCTGGGTTGGAAGGACCTTCAAGATCTATTTTCTGCTCTCTCCTTTTTTAAGGAATACGTTTAATTTTTTTGCCTTTTTAAATTTTTTTTTTTACTGTTTTCCTCACTAGTCCCTGGAATATTTTCTTTGTTTTTTAATAAACATGAGATCTTTCTAATTAAAGAATTCAAGGCTTGGCTAAAGCCCCATTTTCTGTCAAAGAACCCCATTAAACCACCCAGACGTGAACCCGGCACGCTGCTGAGGTGTTCATAGGATCATAGAATGGGTTTGGTTGGAAGAGACCTTGAAGGTCCTGGAGTCCCAGCACTGCCCCATCCCTGCCAGGGCACCCCTGAGCCCTGTCCCTCAGCACCACAGCTCCACGCCTTGGAAACCCCTCCAGGGAGCAGGGGGACTCCAGCCCTGCCCTGGGCAGCCTGGCACACGCCTGCACAACCCCAAAGGGCAACAAATTCTTCCTCAGCTCCAACTGAAACCTCCCCTGGGGCAACTCCAGGCCGCTTCCTCTTGTCCTGCCACTTGTTCCTTGGGAGCAGAGCCCGACCCTCCCTGGCTCCAAGCTCCTGAATGTCAGGGAGTTGTGGAGAGCCAGAAGGTCTCCCCTGAGCCTCCTTTGCTCCAGGCTGAACAAGCCCAGCTCCCTCAGTCGCTCCTCCCCACACTCCTTCAGAGCAGGCTTCCCCCTCCTCCAGGCCGTGCACTGACCTCCACGTTTCTCTACTTTCTCACTCAGAGGTGAAACACGCCAGGAACTGCCCCATCGACTGTGCTGCCGTTTACTACAACGGGCTCCGGCGGTCGGGGGTCTACAGCATCATGCCCTCGGTGGGAGGGATACCCATCGAAGTGCTGTGTGAGATGGACACTGAAGGTACTGCAGGAGGCACCTACGACATCTTCCAGCAGAGCTTTGGGGTGGCATTTGTCTAAATAGGGGCGTTTGGCATTCTTTGAGATGTCCTTATGTATCCATGACATTTGTGGCACTCTAATGGACGTGACAAAGGGAAGCGGGGAAGGAGAAGCCCTTTCTGAAGCAGCAGCTTCAGAAAGGGGTCACCTGGGGGGTATTTAAAGCATCTCCGGGTAGTTGAGGGCACTGTGTGGACAACCATTAATTGTAGCTGGGCTGAATTAAGGAGCGGGGAGATCGATCTTCTCCTATAGATATTTTAAAGTGGAAATGAGGGAGCAGGTGACCTCCTACACCCCTCATGTCTAAATATCCGTACCGAGCAGGCCAGTGTCATCCCAAGGTGCAACCTTGCTAAGAAAATTATTTCAGAATCCTTGAGTTTTGGAAGAGTAATGAAAATTCCCAGGAAAAAATGAGGCTGTGGGTTGTCAGTTCTTTGCCCCGTGGATCTACTCCAGCCTGGGTGGATGTGTCACATCCACACATCCCATGGGTTCAGCTCCCGGGATGTCGGTGTTTCACCTTTTGGAGGATCTACAGGTGTTTGCAGCCTCTTGCTCGTTCAGAACCAGGCCGTCCAGACAGTGTGGTCTGTGTTATGTCATGGTTATTATTTGGATGACCATCAACACGATCTTGGACACGGTAGCGTGACAGGCTGTACAAACAGCAAATAATAAGATGGCCCCGGTCCCGTCCTGTCTCCCGTCTCCCTCCTCCCAGCCCAAGCTTATAACACTGGAATGAAATGGGAAAGGGATTTGGACAGATGGGAGAGCAGATGGAGCCAGTGAGACAATCCTAGGAGAGCTCTTGTGCCTCTCTGGTGCTGCAGGAACAGTACAGAATAACCCTCCAAACTCCAGCATCTCTAGTTTGCTCCAGGCCTAAAACATTCTCCTCCCAAAAGTGTCGATCTCCGTCGCATTCAAAACCACCTTAAAATCTGGAATGACCCTCTGAGGGCCAATGAGGGAACACCAGTACGAACCAACGCGGGAGAGGTGGAACCCTCTTTCCATGAGCTGCGATGAGCACCACATTTTAGCCCTGTGTGGCAACCAACACTAAGTTTTGCCAGACGGTGGGAGGACATGCGACAAGGAGACACCTTGTTGAGCTGCAGAGGGATCCTCAGAACCCTTGGATGCTTCCTGGAGACTCTAATTTCATCATCACAGTCTCAGAAGAGTGGGAGTTGGAAGGTCTCGCTGGAACTCACCTGGTGCCCCCCACCCCCCTACTCCAGCAGGGTCACCCAGAGCAGGAGGCCCAGCAGCGCAGGGTCCAGGCGCCTTGGGAATCTCTCCCGACAAGGAGACTCCCCAAGCTCTCTGGGCAGCCTGGGCCAGGCTCCAACCCCCTCCCACCAAACAAGTTGCTCTTATTCTGATGGAACTTCTTCCTTACCTCTCTCCTGCCAGGTGGGGGCTGGACAGTCATCCAGAGGCGTCACGATGGCTCCATTGACTTCAATCGGACCTGGAACGAGTACAAGGAAGGTTTTGGGGACCTCAACGGCGAATTCTGGCTGGGCAACGAGAACATCCACAAGCTGACGAGCCAAGGGGACTACTCTCTGCGCATCGACCTGGAGGACTGGAACAACAAGCACAAACATGCCTTCTACCAGGTCTTCAGGTAGAAAGTGGGATGCCCTTCCCTAGTCCTCATAGACACAACTGGAGATCTTCGGGCATGGGAAGCCCGTTGTGGTCAGAGCGACTCTGTCTCGAGAGCTTTCCAAATTTGGCCCAGGTTGTCTATTATTTCTTCCTCACCTGTTTTTTACCACCAAATTTTGCTCTGGGTTGAATTTTGGGTGTGACCCAGCAAACGTACAGAGTCATTTGACCACGGTCAACATCCACAGCCCCAGGGGAAAGGAGCTGTAGGACCCAAAGGACTGTCCCCAGCTGTTTAGGGGTATTTTTTTTCTGCCAGAATTCTTGAGCTCTGTGTCAAAAGCAGGGTCTTGCTGGGCAGGTCATAGAATCGTAGAATCGTAGGTTGTCCAACAACTCTCTGGTTTGGAGCAATATTTTTATTTTTACCTTTTCTACTCATGGCTTTTACTTGCTGGACCTGACGTAATGTCCCTTGGTGACTATAGCTCTTCCCTCTCCTCTGATGTTTTATTTATCCATTCCACATCACCCACATCCTTTCTTAATCAGGGGTGACCAGGTTTGACTAGACAGTCCCAGACGAACTCTGCTTCTGGGTGACCTTGGAGTAATCCACCCGGGGAGGATGTCCAAGGGAGCATTGCACCTTCTGGACGTTGTTAAGCTTGAGGGCTTTCGACAGACCCCAAAACTGACCGGAAAAAGTAAAACCCATTTCCTGAACGTGCCGTGAAGAATCTTTCACCCAGCAAATGTGTCCCCTGAGTGATGACCCCGACTTTTCTCCTCAGCCCTCACGTGCAATGGCAATGACCTTCAGCCTTTGCTAGCCCAGGGGGAAACGACTAATTAGCTCAGTTGAGGTGAAGATGATGCTCGTTAGGTGGAGAGGAGGCGGTGCTGTGTCATTAAGAGGGACCATCTTGCCAAAGCTCTCCTTTGTTGTGGTTTTGGAGTCACGGTCTACCCGGTTCAGACCTCTAACAAGTACCCTGAGTCATGACAAAATCATGCTCATCCCCCAGAAGGGAAAATGACATCACCTTGGCCTTCTCCAGGTGACGAGTCATAGCAGGGAGGCTGGCCAGGAGCAGCTCCATGATTGCTAAGTGTCCACACCAGGAATGCAGTGTCCAGGCTGGAAAAGGAGATTCCAACCCTCCCCATTAAATGGTCCCACCTTTGTTGGCTTGCAGCATTGAGGACGAGGACAACTATTACCGCCTGCACGTGGACGGGTTCAGCGGGACGGTGGAGGACTCCTTCGCCTGGTACCACAACAAGAGGAGCTTCAGCACCCCCGACTCGGGGAACATCTGCGCTGAGATTTCTCACGGGGGCTGGTGGTACCACCAGTGCTTTTTCTCCAACCTCAATGGGGTGTACTACAAGGTAAGGAGAAGGGGTGAGGGCACAAGGTGCTTTTCCTCATAAAATCATGGAATTGTTTTGGTTGGAAGAGACCTTTACCTTCATCGAGTCCAACCATTAACCCAACACTGCCAGGGCACCACAGTAACCTCTGGTCTCCAGTCAGTGCTCTTTCTTAATGGCTTGATGATCTTAAAGGTCTCCTCCAACCAAAACAAATCTATGGTTCTTCAACCTCAACGGGGTGTACAACAAGGAAGGTTGGAAGGATGAGGATGCAGGTGTTATCATACGATGTTCAGGGCTGGGAGGAGGCTGTTGACCCTCACATTGTAACAGTCCTTCCTGGCTCGACCAGCCTTTGCTTTCCAAAGAGGGAAAAAAAATGATTATTGGGCACCAGGATAGTCCAACCTGTTCAGTACCATGGGCCAGACATGAGAGTTGAGACACCTCTGGCTTCTGGGGTTTGGGACCACAAGGTGGAAATTTGTGGTATGGGTGACTCAGGCGGCTTGAGATGGATGGATGCCAGATCCATTGGGACCATTTGAACAGTGTTGAGTGTTCCATGGGGCAGCCACCACCTCTCGGGGCAACNACCCAAATTCTTCTCTGTAGGGCTCTCTCCACCTCATCACCCCAGCCTGTTCTCCACCCCTGACCATCCATCTTTCTCTGCGTCACAGGGCGGCCGATACTCCATCAAAAACCGCAAGATGCTGGGGCCGGATGGTATCGTGTGGTACTCGTGGAAGGACACAGACTACTATTCCCTGAAGAAGGTGGTGATGATGATTCGACCACGCACTTTCCGGCCCCACCTCTCCCCATGAAGGAGCCTGGGACGTTCTTCATTTCACCCCATGCTGAGAACAGAGGCCTGGGAATAGGGCAAAAACTGATGCTGGTGATCCTGGAGGCACCAACCCACCATGCCTGTTGTTGCCTGTTTGCTTCTCAGGGAGTTGAATCAGCAAGTAGAGGTGTCAAGACCGAATCCTTGGGTGGTGGAAGCTCCCTGAAGAACATGGAGGTGATTGCTGAGAAGGGCTTTGCAAGGGCACACGTGTGGTTTGCCAGTTCACCAGCCAGTAGCAGTTCTTGGAGGATTGACATGGAACCCGGTTGACTGGGTGATGGTTTTCAGCCATACACTGAGCCTGGACCTTCCATTGAATGGAGATGTTGAGGGCTTTGGCTACCAACCCAACGGTATTTTGGAGGGAAGTAAAGAACCGACAATCCTGTGTGAGCTTTCCACGTCGGGACGTGAAGGACCGGTTCTTGTGTCGTCAGATGAGCCACTCTCCCATCTCGGCAGAATTCCTCTGTTCACAGCACCATGTCTGTAGATCCACTACCCCAGGGATGTGCTAGAGGTGGCTCCAGGGTGCTGAGGTGGCCCTGAGGGAAGCCAGGAGAACCACTGTGCGTTGCCTAGAGATGATGTCATGGGCAATTGAGGAGGAAGATCTGCCTTCCTCCTCCCCTTCTCTGCCTCACCTTCTCTGACAGGGATTGGGTTAGACATGTGGACCTTAGCTAGACATGATAATAACACCCCAAATGAAAAGGTTTCGAAATGAAAAATGCAGAAGGTTTTCCATTTTCCATTCCATCTTCACCTTTCCTTCCTTTCTCTGGCAAAGAACTTGGGGGGAGGAGTTTTCCATCACCCCCACAATGGGATGATCGGACATTAATTGGTTTTGTTTTGGTTTTTTTTCACTGCCTTACTCCAGATAAAGATTTGGTTTTGCTGTCTTTCCATTTTCCATTTCTATCTGCAGAGAAAGGACCCTCCTTTCCTCCTGACTTCGCCTCCTCGCAGGATCAAGAGGCGGAGGCTGGGCCTTGGCTTCAGCCCTGATGGTCTTTGCTGATGAATATTCAATTAAATTCCCTTTCTCCTGCTCTGTGTGAGCGGAGGAGTTCAAAGCGGGTCCAGTGAAGGGGAAAGGTGGATGTGTTAGAGACAAAGCACCCTTCCTTTCACCTACTTGTCTCCTGCTTGATGGCTCCTTGATGGTTTCTGTAGCTTTTACACTATTCTGGAGGATATGTTGCCTGGAACCTCATTTTTTTTCCCTGGGCAAACCAAGTGGAGAAGTTACCTTCCAAGCATCCTACAAATTGATATCCCCAAGATAATAAACCAACTTTATTTGTCTTTCCCTTTGCCTCGGTGGTCTTGGTGTTCCCCAAGACGTAGCTGATGGTGTTCAGGGTTTGCGATGGGTGGGTCTATGCTGCTGTTGGACCAACGCTGGCCGTGAACATCTGGGCACCACCAGCAGTGGAAGAGGAGCTTTCTTGCCTTGTGGCACTCTGAGGGGCTGGGATGTAGGGATGGGGTTGCATCTGACTTTTCAAACGGGAGCCGTGGGATCAGGAGCAGGTGGTCTGTCCAGATCTCAGCTCTCGGAGTCCAGCAAGTACCATGAAATATCTCCTCGGGAGGTTTCTTGAAGGCACCAAACCGTTGCTTTTTGCTTTCCCTTTGTGTGCCCTGGCTGTGCCTGCAGGATAGTGCTTTAGGAGAGGGCTCCATCATATAGGCAAGGACCTGGTCTCCACCACCTTCTCTCTGACGTTTGTAGGTGCAAAATGTCCCGGCATTGAGGCTCTAAGCTCCTGTCCCTACCCAAGTGTGGGTGTCTT
This sequence comes from Baryphthengus martii, assembly GCA_013396935.1. Lineage (NCBI taxonomy): Eukaryota > Metazoa > Chordata > Aves > Coraciiformes > Momotidae > Baryphthengus > Baryphthengus martii. The sequence goes on from VWZK01004801.1 coordinate 28,697, forward strand.
CTGCCATTTGAGACTCGTGGGCTCTAGGGGCTGGCACAGCGGGTAGGCAGAGGTGACATGGGACCCACAGGATGATTGGGAAAGAGGTGGGAAACCTTGGCAGCATCTCAAATGACTCTGTGTGGTAAGATGAAGATATTTGGTACCTCAACAAGGCTAAGAGCAGCCTTAGTCTCATCACTGCCAGCCTCGAATCCAACCAGAGGATGCTTGAGATCCTCTCAGGGAGGTGGGAGGAGAAGTGGGGCCAAAAATCTGCCAAAGCAGCTCTGCTGCAGAGAGGGATTCATAGAATCATGGAATGGTTTGGGTTGGATCTTAAAGATCATCCAGTTCCAACCTCCCTGCCCCGGGCAGGGACACCTCCCACTATACCAGGTTCTTTTTATTAGCTCTGGGTTGGGGTTTTTTTCTTGTTTTCTTCGCTCACAGCCCCACCAAGCTGGCCTTGAGCGCTTCTGGGGATGGGTGTCTTGGTTTTGTCTGGGAAGGAATCAACTTCCTTCCAAGTGGCTGGCACAGTGCCGTGGTTTGGACTGAGTGTGAGAACCAGGCCAATAACACAGCGATGGGTTGAGTTGTTGTTTACTTGGTGCTTATCCATAGTCAAGGATTTTTCACTTTCCCATCATCTGATGGTGAGCAGGAGTTAATCGTGATGTTTGGAGGTGCAAGATGTCCAGGCACGAGGCTCTAAGCTCCTGTCCCTAACCCAAATGTGGGTGTCTTCTGCCATTTGAGACTCATGGGCTCTAGAGGCTTCTTTTTATTAGTTTCTCTGGGCAGCCTGGGCCAAGGTCTCACCACCCTCACAATGAAGAATTTCTTCCTTACATTTAATCTAAACCCTCTTTTAGTCTAAACCCATCCCCCTTTGTCCTGTCCCAACAGGCCCTGCTCCAAAGTCCCTCCCCATCTTTCTGACAGGCCCCTTAAAGTCCCGAAAGGCCCCAACAAGAACTTGTTGGTGCTGAGGGTGGGGAGAGGCTGGCCCAGGTTGCCCCGAGAGGTGGTGGCTGCCCCATCCCTGGCCCCATTGCAGGGGAGGTTGGCTGGGGCTCTGAGCAACCTGCTCCAGTTGCAGATGGCCCTGCTCCCTGCAGGGGGGTTGGACTCCATGACCTTGGAAGGTCCCTTCCCACCCAAACCAGTCTGGGATTCTTTGGGTATGGGGGTAAACGAGCCCCACTCCCCTGAAGCACATCGTACTTCCCAGCACAATCTCTTCCCCGATCCCTTTCCACTTCCCAGTGCAAGTGTCACTGGGATCCCCCCTCTCTAAAAACAAACCACGCAGAAGACACTGCAGAGATCATGAGAAACCCGAAAGAAATGCCAAGGCAGTTTATTTACAACCGTTGTATACAAAAAAAAAAAAAAAAAAGGACAGCTCGTGCCACAGCTAGAACAGCCCCCTCCATGTCCTTCACCCAACGCCCTCCCCCGCGTTCCCTTCCCTGGGTTGGTCGCCCCCCGAGGGATCTGGGGTCCGGGCGAACATCTTGCGGCACAGGTAAAGAGACGGGGTTCCCTCCAGACCATGAGTTGGAGCTTGGGAAGTCTTATCTGGCCATAGTGGAGACCAAACCCTCTGTTGGCGTCAGGATTGGAGACTGATGAGGTGCCAGGGCTGGGACTGCTGACTGCTGGCAGCTGGGTGAGGAGATACCCACACCCCCAGATCCTTCTCCCATTGGGAAGGATCTCACTGCATCTTCTCTGCTTCGCTCACCCTCCCTGGAGGTGAAGATCATCCAGGGGATTGCACAAAGCACTTCCTGGGCTGGTCATGAGCTGTTGTTGGGGTCCCAAACCAACCTTCCTCCTGCCCTGATCTCACCAGGAGGTGCCATCACTGTCCTCAGGGGCTCCCTATGGCCACTGTCCTCTCCTGGTCTCCAGAGAGACATCCCCATCCTGCTCCTGGCTCTCCAACCTCTGCACCCCCAGCTCCTCTTGGTTTTCTCCTTCCCTTCCATCATGGTTTCTACAGTCCTGCCCTCTTGTCCTGCTCTTGGTCTCCATGGAGGTGTTCTCCCTTTTCGAATAACCAACTCTACAGGCTGATGGTTTTCCAGCTGCTTCTCCCAAAAGTGTTTTTCATCCAAGGGTTTTTCATCCAAGAGTTCCCACCAAGATGGTTCTTAGGAGGATCTTACAATAAAACAGCTCTTTGGGGAGTCACGGGGCTTTTCAATTTCACCCTTGAAAAGGATCATCAGCATCTCCTGCAGCAGCATAAAGCCTTTGGAGCAAGTGAGCCTCACCCTCTGGCCACCTCCAATGGGGGGAATCTCTCCTCCCCCTTCCATAAAACAGTTCTTTAAGGTCCATGGGCAAATAATGCCTGTTCTGGGCAAAAGGCCCCAAATCCAGGTGGGAAAAAGGGAGGGAGGGACACCAAGAGTTAGGGTGAGATGGAGGAGAAGGAAGAAATCGGAGGGACGTCCACCTGCCCGCCCTGCCTGCCCAGCATCAAATTAAAGTCACACACGACGCACATTTTTCCCCACACAGACTTTTCCCTCCCCACCTGCTCCACGTTCCCTCCCACCCAGGAAGGAAGGAGGGAGGGAGGGAGGGGGAACACGCGTTAGCTCGACGGACTTCGGGGTCCCCACGGGCTGGCGAGCGGCTTCGGAAGGGTTCGAAGGCACGAGGGGCGTTCGTGAGGNCTCCTCCACTTCACCAACCCTCGGCTGTCTCCTCCGGACCTGGTTGAGGGGCGACGCACGAGACCCACCGAGGAGATTGGGCGTCCCGAAGCCAACACCCTCCCGCCCACCCTCCCTCNCTTTGAGGGACACCACCGATGGATGGGTCACCAAGCGTCCTGTCCTCTCCTCCCCTGGGGTGTTTTAAGGACTTTGGAGGCACTCAGGGACAGATTGTCCTTGCCCCTCTAGCTAGGAGGTAGACGTTCAACCAGACAGGATGGACCGGGAGCCCCAAGGAGATGGGGTTAGCTCGGATTGTCCTTCATTATCTCGTGCTCTCTGCCTCTGACTCAAGGCTAGCTGAGGCGTTTGGAGAAGGGCACTGGGCGAGCTCCTTGCAGAAGGGATGTTTTGGAGGGAGCTGGAGGTGGTGAGGGTGGGACCTTCCGTGCTGAGGTTGGGAACAGACCTGCTTCGGGGAGAGAGAAGAGGTCTGCACAGGCTGGAAGGGTTGGAAGCATCTCCCAGCAGGGCAGCACGGAGTCCTCCAGCTCCGCTGAGGAGCTGATGGCTCCACTGCCTCTGGGGAAGGGACCAGGGGAAGATCTGCCACCCAGGAGGTGGAAAAATTCCATCCAAACGATGAGTCAAGGCCATCGTGGTAGGACACGGGGGAAGCGAAAACTTCGCACGTTTACGGACAAGCTCCAGGTCCCAGTTCTCCACCCACCGACCTCTCGGGAGCCTACGGACAGGGCAAGCTTGGTGGGTCCCCGGGCAGGACCCCCCACCCCAGGTGGGACGTTGCATTTGGGTATTGCCGGGTGGTGGGAGGGGAAGGAAAGAGGAATCCCCCACTTTGGTGGTGTCCCCAGGGGGTCATGCCACCCCAAGAGCCATGCAGGGTGCCCAAGTGTCCTGTGACGCTCTCCTGGACCGATGCCCCAGGATGTGCCCCCCTCCCTCCTCACCAGGCTCTCACCTTCTCCTGCAAGCGCTCCAGCATGGCCGCTAAATGGGCCTCACGGTTCTCCTTGTTGGACTCCATCTTCTGCGCCAGCTTCTCTTTGGCCATTTTGATGAAGTTGTTGTTCTCCTCGATGGCCTTCTGGATGACCTCCCGCTCGTGCTCCCGCTTCTCCGCCAGATGCTTCAGCAGCTCAGCCTCTTGGTACTGCACGGGCAAAGCGGACTCCGTGACCGTATGGACCATGGGTCCCTTCCTCTCCTGGCCAAACCCGCCCTCTCCATCCACAGCGACATCTCCAGCTGCGTGAGCACCTCAAGGGCAAGGTTGTGTACCCCCGCGGCACGTCCCCATCGCTATAGGAGTCACCAGACCTACCTTCCTCCTCTCCTCCGCCGCCTCCAGCTTCTTCTGGATCTCCTCCAGGGATGGGTCGCGGCGCCGGGGCAGCGAGGCGTTGAACTCGGGGATGCCATCAAATGATGGGGGCTTCAAGATGACCTCGAAGGACTGCCCCGAGGTACGCTTGTTGAGCTCGATGACTTCCATGTCGGAGATGACGCACCAGGTGAGGTCTACCGTGTCTGCTGGGAGAAGGGCATGGGTTGACCACCATCCCACCCCTTCGGGCAAACCATCCTGGGGTCCCTCACCTGCAGACCTCATGATGGGCCACAGTCTTCCCTGGTCTCCCATGGGTTTCACCAAAATCCCCACACCTCAAATTCACCCGTGTGGCTCGACCCCAACCTCCTGGGTTGGGCTAAGGACGCCAAGAGGGTTGAGTTGTGAATATTTGGATGGCTTGAGAAATTCATGAAGGACCATAAAGCCTTTTTCCAGCTGCAGATCCTCCCTCCCCCAAGCCAGGAGGAGCCCCCCCAAGGCTGGGCATCCCCCTCCATCTCTGCTGTTGCCTCTGGATACGAATCAGTCTGGTTCGCCCGGCGCCGTCTGCCTAAAAATACCGAGCCCACGCTCAGCGCTACGTGTGGTGGAGCCACGATGGAGGGAGATGCTCAACCACCCCCACCCCAGACCCCAACCTGGCCTCCTGTTCCCAGTCAGGGCCAGGAAATTGTGGAGCTGGTGTGAGGGTGACCCCACTGGCACCCAAGGGTCCTACCTTCGTACGTGTACGTTGGCTTGCTCAGGGGGTCCGAGAGGAAACAGGAGCAGAAGAGGGAAACCAGAGGCAGCTCCTTCATCTTCTCTTTGTAGGCTGGGAAGAGATGGTGGGATCGGGGTCAAAGGTTGGGGTCCTGCCAGGCGTCCGCAATGAGGGGTGGCACATGCCAGGGAAGGGCCGGGGTGGGGATAGTGCTGAAGTTTGTCCCAATATTGCAAACAGAGTGAGCTGGGTGGGGGAAGCAAAGCGTGCAAAGGGGAAACTGAGGCACGTAGAGGTGGGGTGTTTATTGGTCGCCACCTGGGTTGGAATCCTAAAGTCAGGGAATCATAGAATCAGAATTGTCAGGGTTGGAAGGGACCTTAAAGATCATCGAGTTCCACCCCCCCTGCCACAGGCAGGGACACCTCCCACTAGGGCAGGTTGCTCAGAGCCCCATCCAGCCTGGTCTGAAAACTTCCAGGGATGGGGCTTCCACCACCTCTCTGGGCAACCTGTGCCAGGGTCTCACCATTTTGGTTGGAAGAGCCCTTGAAGGTCATGGAGTCCCAGCGCTGCCCCATCCCTGCCAGGGCACCCCTGAGCCCTGTCCCTCAGCACCACATCTCCACGCCTTGGAAACCCCTCCAGGGACGGTCACGTCCCTCCTGGTGTGTTAACCATGTGCTGATCACCATGAGGATCCCAGGACAGGAATTATGCCAGGGCCATCCCCAGGGTGGTTTGGCTGGGGCCCTGCTCAAAGTCGGGAGGTGCCAAGGTTGGGTAGATGAGGCTGGACAAACCGTGCTGTCCCCCATCCCCGCACGTGGTCCCGTGATGGTGCCCTACCAGCCAGAGTCATGGTGTGAAGATCCTTGGGTGACTGCAGCAAGAACGTTCCTGGGGAAGGAAAGAGACAGGATCAGTGTGGGGTGTCTCATGGGATGGAGGCATCACATAGCACCTGCGCACCCCCGGCTGTCCCAGGGGTCGGGGGGACATCACCCAGCCCTGTCCATCCCCTGTGGGACATCTGCTGGCACGTGGGCTGGTGGGCATGGGATGGGCACAGACTGGTACGGTGGGATGAGCAGACACTCGTGAGATGGGCACATACTGGGGTGGTGTGATGGGTACACTCTGGTGAGGTGGGCGCGTAGATGTGGTGTGATGTGATGGGTACGTGCTGTTGGGATGGGCACAGACTGATGTGATGAACCCAAACTGGTGTGATGAGCCCAAACTGGTGTGATGGGCACACAGATGTGGTGTGATGTGATGGGTACATGCTGTTGGGATGGGCACAGACTGGTGTGATGAGCACAAACTGGTGTGATGGGAACACAGTGGGGATGGTGAGGGACATATTAGGGTGGCTTGATGGGCACTGCCATGTGGTGTGACGTGCTGAGGACACTCTGGGGAGGTGTGATGGGCACACAGGGTTGTGGTGTGAGGAGGACGCTGGGCTGGTGTGATGGGATGGGTGGACACCGGTATGCTGCGGTGTGATGGACACACCCAGCTTGATGGGACACACTGGTGTGGTGGACACCTACTGGGGTGATGGCAGCAGCTGGTGGGATGTTCTGGGCTGCACAACCCCCACCAACCCACTTCTACTACCACCCCCATCTCCCACACCTAGAGACCCCCAGTCCTCAGCTCACCCATGGCCAGACCACACACACACTGGAAACCTCTCCCACATCCCACTGGGACCCCTCTCTGGGTGTCTCCATGTCTGAGAGGACACCCCAGGGACCCCTTCCACCCATCCCTGGGGTGCAGAGCCCTTGGGTAAGGGTGGGACCTGCCACGGTCTGCTCATTAAAACCCGGACAAACTGCGGCTATGCCGCTTCCTCAGGGTTTTGAGGGACACAAACGGGGTGTTGGTGGCATCAGAGGGGGGTTCCTGGTGGAAATGAGGCCCCCCCCAAATTGGGTACTGACGTTGTTTTTTGGAATTATTCATGGGGGTTTTTTAATTATTCATGGTTGTTGGGTTCTTTTTCTAAGGTGAGGGAGGAGCAGGAAAAATCCCTTCTTAAATAAGGGCTTTAAAATCCTTCCAACTTCATTCTCAATCTCAGGGAAGACAGCATCCCAACCACCCCACCCCCACCATGGGCATCCCAGGGCCATCCACTGCCACCTTCTGCAACCACAACACACCCCAACCCTGCTCAACCTGGGGGCGTCCCCACAAATCCCAACCCCTCATCCCCCCCATCCTGGTGGGATCTGATGAGGCGATCGCCCAAATAACTTGCCCCGGTCCCTTGTTCCCCCACATCCCACTGGGATCTGATGTGCAGATCACCCAAACAACCTGTCCCAGCCCCCCATCCCCCCCATCCTGCTGGGATCTGATGAGGGGATCACCCAAAGAACCTGCCCCAGCCCCTCATCCCCCCGATCCTGGTGGGATCTGTTGTAGGAATCACCCAAAGAACCTACACCATTCCCCCTCCTGATGGGATCTGATGAGGGGATCACCCAAAGAACCTGCCCCAGACCCTCATCCCCCCCATTCCACTGGGATCTGATGAGGGGATCACCCAAATAACCTGCCCCAGACCCTCATCCCCCCCATCCTGGCGGGATCTGATGAGGGGATCACCCAAATAACCTGCCCCAGCCCCTCATCCCCCCCATCCTGCTGGGATCTGATGCCGGGATCACCCAAATAACCTGCCCCAGCCCCTCATCTCCCCACCTCCTGCTGGGATCTGATGAGGGGATCACCCAAATAACCTGCTCCAGCCCCTCATCCCCCGCCCCATCCTGCTGGGATCTGACGCTGGGATCACCCAGATAATCTGCCCCAGCCTCATCCTGCTGGGATGCCCGCAGCTGCCAGGGGGAAACAGGGACAAAATCTGGGGGCATTTTGCTGGGGACACCATCCCTGGAGATGTTTTCCCCCTTTTTTTAGGTAATCCCCAGGGCTGGTTGGGTTTGAGGGATCCACAGGGATGTCCACCCCCCACCCAGGGCTTCCCACCACGCCTGGTTTGGAGCCGTCTGGGCGGCTCTTGCCAAGGCAGGGTGGGCGATGCTCCGGCGGCTCGTGCGCCGACACGAGGCTGTGCCTCGAGCTCCAGCAGCCCCCACAACCACCGCAGCCCCCCAAATCCTCCTTTTCCTTGGGATTTTGGGGGGTGGATCTGAATGGAGGGACCTGCAAAAACCTTTCTTCCAAGCATTTATGCCTTGGCTGGGGGGTAAAAGGCAGAGATGGCCCCTC
>VWZK01004802.1:0-60138 GCA_013396935.1 Baryphthengus martii
GGGCATACTGGAGAGAGTCCAGTGATGGTAATGAAGAAATCAGAGCTTCTCCCATGTGAGAGGAAGCTGTTAGAGCTGGGACTGTTCATCTGGGAGAAGAGAAGGCTCAGGGAGATCTTATCCATTTGTCTTCCCAGTGGTGCCCAGTGAGAGGACAAGAACCAATGGGCACAAATTGAAGTACAGGAAATCTCATTTTATCATAAGCGAAACTTTTTTTACAGTGAGAATGGTTAAACTGTGGGCCTGGCTACTCAGAGATGTGGTGGAGTCTCCATCCTCACAGATAACCAAACCTCTACTGGACATAGAATCATAGAATGTTAGGGTTTGGAAGGGACCTCTAGAGATGATCTAGTCCAATCCCCCTGGCTAGAGCAGGGTCTTCTAGGCAGGCCACACAGGAACTCACCCAGGTGGGTTTTGAAAGTCTCCAGAGGAGACTCCACAACCTCTCCAGGCAGCCTGTTCCAGTGCTCTGTCACTCTCACAGTAAAGAAGTTTCTCCTCACGTTAAGGTGGGACCTCCTATGTTCTAGCTTATACATGATCAACTCGCTATTCCTGCTTGAACAGGAGTTGGACTAGGTCATCTCTAGAGGTGGCTTTCTGTCTCTCTAATGCTCTTTCTTTGTCTTTGCCTGGTGCCCCACCATGCTGTCAGCTCAGGAGCTGGCTGCAGGCTGCCCATGGCATCCAACCAGGAGCATGGTCTGCCAGGCCCATGTGACACATGAGATGCCAGCAGGGCTGCATTTGGCAGTGTCCAGTGGGCTTTGAGTCCTGCCCTTGCCCCTCCAAGGTCTCTCCCTCATGCTGAGCACTCTCTTGGTTTCCTTTCAGGATGACACCTTCTTGGTTTGAAAGTCCCTTTTGCAATTCCCTGCTCACTATTTAATCGAGCTGATGCTCATCCTCCTCTTTAACATAACCAGTTTGGGGCAAACAGCCTTCAGACAAGTGTCTCCTCTTCATTACCACCCTCTTCTTTCAGCAGTGGTTGTTGTCAAGGCCATCAGCGGAGGATGGGCTGCATGAGACCCCCCCCAAGTTCAGCCCTGAAGAAGGTGGGTGGCTGGGGCAGGATTCATGGGGAACTCCCCTTCTCCAGAAAAGCACAACACTTGGTTTCCTTCCTCCCTCCTCAAAACTGCCTAAATCAAGGCAGCTTTCCCATAGTGCTGCCCATTCTTTGCCCACACTGGGCAGGCCCTGGACCCACTTTCTCAGGGTCCCAAGTGTGACAGGGATGGTGTTGATGGGATGGGACTGGATGGGAGAGGCCCAAGGGACCTCCCCTTCTCACCATCCTGTTCCCTCCACAGGGATGCAGTGGGATCCCTGGCCAGCTCGGGTGAAGGCCACAGAGGGGAGGTCTGCGCCAGCACAGATTGCACAGGAGCAGGGCCACGGCCTGGCCAGGTCCCAGCTGGGCTGCAGCCAAGCCCGGCCCCACAGCCATCCAGCGTGCCCTGGGGCTGGCAGCAGAGGACAGCAGAGGACAGCAGAGGAGGGACGTGCTCCGGCACCGCATAAAAAGCCCTCAGTGGGTCGAGGAGCAAGCAGCATCCCAAGAAGACTCCAGACCAGCGCTTGACAGAACTGTGGGAGCAGGGCCATGGAGCAGTACTTCTCAGCCACCCAGAAGATGGAGCAGGAGGTGATGTTCCCCAGCCTGCTCCGAGGAGTATTCCCGCAGAAGGAGGGGGCGGCCCCGGCCGCGGGCAGCCACACGGACCTCTATGAGCGTTACCAGCTCCTGAAGGCCATCAAGCCCATGGTGGAGAAAGGTCTGTCCTCTGTCAGTGACCGGAACCCAGCTGACACCAACACCGATACACCCCTAGATGAGGGTTCAGACAACAATCTGGAAGAGCGTCTCTCACATCATGTCAATGGCTTGCAGCAAGTTCTGACTGACCTCACTAAAAACACCAAAGCTCTCACCCGGAGGTACAGCCAGATCCTAGAAGAGATCAGCCTAAGTGAAGATCAGTCCAGCTCTTGAGCATGCGCTCCCACCCTCTGAGGTAAGAGCTTTGGGTGATGCAGGGACAAGGAGGAGCTGGCAGAAGGGTAACATACTTTATCCTCTTGTCTCATCAGCGAGGTGGTTTTTCAATGTTTGCATCATGCCCCCAAATCCCAGGAGTACTCATGCAAGCTGTGCCACCAACAAAGGTCACTTTGCGAGCTCTGCATTGTGCCCAAGGCTCTCCAGCTTGCAGCACAGGCAATGTGTGGCTGCTGTTGGGTAGACACAAAAGGGATAAAAGGGCTGGGGTTGTTGGAGGACTCTGAGCTCTGGACTCCAGGAGCTGCCATATGCCAGAGCTCCGGCTGTTTTTGTTTGGGTTTTTTTGTAAAATGCAAGAGAGATATTTTTAGGGAGCATTTTGGCACTTTGATATCTCCAGATGCCTAAATTCGACACATCACCTGCAAACAGCTCTGATACTTCAATTCTTCCCTAGCCCGGGGAATCGAAACCCATTCTCCAAGCTAGTGGGACTTTCATCTCTGAGAACGCTTGGGGAGATATGCCTATGCCCCACCAGAGATGGGGCTCATAGCCAAGCTCCTTGTAGTGGAATGGGGAGTGTAGAAAGGTGACAGCAACATAGAGGACCATTAACTGAGGACTTCGCAATGTTAACCATTGTTTTGGGGGAAACATGGCCAGGAATGAGGATGTCTCAGATGAACTGTGTTGGTTATCCCCACAGGGTGATCTGTTGCCTGCAGCCCAGCGGCACTTTTTCTCCTGTGCCAAGTCCCACCAAGGAACAACCTTCGTGAGCAGTGCAGAGCTTGGCCATCTGCCCACTGGGTGCTGCCTCTACCATCTGAATTGCACTGTGGCCAATCCTGCCAGTAACCTTGATGCTTCATTTCGCCCCTGTCCCAGTGGAATTTCTGCAGGGCAGAAATGAGTGTTTCTTGTTATTGCTTTGTAGAAGGCATCTGTAACTTCTTCGTGTGTCTAAACCCCCCAAACCCGTCTCTTTGACAATGTAAATAAAGCACAAAGCCTTGTGTGAATGTATCCTTTGTTTCCCACCAGCTGTTGCTTCTGTACAGACGCTGCCTCTCAGCCCATGAGGATGAGGGGACCTTGGCCGCTGAGGCCATGCTCCAGTGCAAGGAGGTGAGCAGAGTTTCTCTGGCAGGGAGTGGGAATTGAGTTTGCGTTGAGATGGATGTTCTCCCAGCCCTTTGGCCCTCATACCTTGAAAAAGCTTGGTGTGATCCTGCCATCATCCTATGATGGGTGCTGAGATCCCAACCTGCTCCCCAGTGTCCTTCCTTCCCTTCCTTGACATCCTTTTCTCTCCTGGACCTCAAATTTCTCAGCTCCCCAACCCAATCAGTATCTGCATATCCCTTTCCTTGAACCACATTCATCTAGCCCTTCAGACCCAGCACCATCTCCGCCATGCACAGGAGTCAACCTGCCACAATCCCCACCAGTCCCAGCAACAGTGGGGGGGGGCAATTCTGCCTCCTGCCTGCTTGGCTGTGGCACCCTCCAGAGGTGAGGGCAGAGGAGGAGGAGGTGGGGATGCTCAGCTGGGGTCAGTAAGAAGCAGAGCTTCACTTGCCTTCGATCCCTGTGAGCTGTGGGGTGAGCAGGGGCAAAGCCCTTGCTGGGTGGGTGTGCAGGGGATGCAAGCCCTTCACGGGGTCGTTGGAGCCCTCAGCATGGGTTGAGTGCCAACTCTGGGTGAATCCTTCCCTCCCAGACACACCACCTGGGGAAGTCTTACTGGGCACTAGAGGGAGGTGTCCCCTTGCATCTTCAGACCATTTTAAAGCAAATTCAGCTGTTGAAACAGCGCTGCTTTGGCTGAGCAACATTGGTCCTTCATCAGCTTTTCAGTTTTGATTAAAGAAACTGGAGAGCCCTGAGCATCTGTGGTGAGAAGAGGCTTGTGACCATACCCTGGGCTGCAGGCTCCCATTGTGCTGTTTGTGCTGCTGCACATTCTCTCCAAATCTGCCGTACCACAAGAGTGAAATGACATCCTTCACACTGAAATCAGAGACCCATCAGCTCTGAAAGTCTCAGTCTAAAATTAGCAAATGCTCTACAGACACTTCCCCTGTTTCTTCCCATCACCTGGAGGCAGCTCCACACCTTGGTCATGGGTTCATGTTCATGTTAACCCTCACAGTGGAGCCCTGCTCTCTTGGCAAGCACTTCAAAGCTCCACAGCACCATAAAGAAGCAGAAGAGCAGGAACTCTGTCCCTTGCTTTTATTTTAGTGAAACTCTAATAGCACAGAAAATAAAAGAGAAATCTTATTTCACAATCTGACAACGAAATGCACTGTGACTTCAGAGCGTTTCCCCACCACACTCTCTGTTCTGCCATCCTGAGCAATGGTAGATGCTAGCTCAAAATCAGTCACACTGAAATCTCTGCACAGTCTCAAAACCACCCCAGAAGTATTGACTAATGGTGCTGGGCAAAAGGCATATTTTGCCAATGTCCCTCAAGAGGGAGTGACCAGCCAATTGAACCCACAACACCACCTTAGTAGGACAGCTGTGTGACACTCAGCTCTGCCCTACACCCTCCACATGGCATGTCAAGAGTTGGGAGACAGATCAGGAAGGGAAAGAACATAAAGCAAGATGGGAAAGAAGAAAGCGTTGCTGTATCTAGTTTGGCTTCTTGCTCCAGGAAAGCCTATGAGCTAAGGTGAACTTGATACAAACACAAGAAAGAAGTTAATGGGTGTGAGGATAAGGAGGATAATTTGGTTTCTTGGGAATGTGGACACTGATGGGCTTGATGGGTTGTTTTATTTGATGGCGATGAGAGGTTAAGTCTGTATCCCAAGGACACCTCCCCCCATTCACCCACTGGGAAAGGCGCATGCATTTTCTTGGCCAGGAGGCACTTTACCTCCTTGGCTTCTGAAGTGTCTTGGAGTCTGTCCAAAGCCAGCTCAGAGTCTGATAGAAGCCACCAACCACACATTCCACAAAGGTGAGTGGAGCTGATAAATGTCTGGAAGACAGCAGGTAGAAATGTCATGGTGTTTGCACAGCACATGGCTGTTTGATTTAGGAGTGGCTCCTGGACTGCTGAGACACTAGCTCAGCTGCACCAGTGCAATTCCTGAGCAGAGATAAAGCAAACTCCTGAGGGTTTCACTTTTCAGTCATATCACACTTCACCCTGTTGTGCTAGAAGTTTGACCACATGTAGGTCTTCTCCTTGCTGGGCACTGCTGGCTTCAGTACAAATAAATTCCCAAGATCTGGCCACCCCAGGTACAAGAAGGAGAAATGTTAATGAGAGCTGATGTGAGAACAGTGAGCTCTTGGATCCCAGGTGCTCATGATTAGTGACAACGAGATGCTTCACAAATTTTGCGGGCTGGCCAAAGGTCACCAGAGCAACCTGGCAGTTAGCAGCAGTCAGTGTATGAGCTTCAAAAGACACCTGTGACACCTTCAAAAGACTTCTGATCATCTTTGTGAGAGACCTGGCTTGTCTTGGTGGATCCCCCAGCAAACTGCAGGACAGAGATTGGGATGCCCTACCAAGTCCCAGCTGAAGCGAATATTGTCCACATGGGAGTTCAGAAGAGCTATGTCACATGTGTTGCCTCTCCTCTTTGCTAAACTGTCCACCGCTGTTTTAGAACAACTTGCCTCATTCTGTAGCTTTCCACAGGAATGTCCTCCACTGACATGTTGTAGAGCAGATAGGTCCTGGGAATCAGCTTCTTTAGGTGCCTGTTCTATCAATTTATGATCACTCCCAGCAGTGACAATGCTAAGTGGCTGTAACACACCATGAAGGGTGGAGATCAGCTATGGATTGTCACCTCCATACTCCAGGCAAATGGTCCAGAGCAAAAGGGCTTTATCCCCCCAGAGACTTAGATACTGGAGAAGTGGGAACAAAAGGAAAAAGGCAAACAGGAACTGCTTCCAGTTACTTCTTCACATCTGAACTTCTCATTTCCCTTCCTCCTTTAGCCATAGCATTCTTTTTTCTTCCCTTGCATTTAATGTGTTCGCTTATCCTAGGTCATAAAATCCAAATCTGAATGTTGTCGATCTAATTTCATTAAACAGAAGCTGACAATTCAATATGTTAAGGGAATCTGTTAAAAATACTTCTATGGATAATACTATTTTCCAAACTGATGTATGTACCAGCACAGAGATGTTCCAATTCATTATTATATCCATATTTATATAATTTTCAAAAACCATTTATTCCTCAGAAAACCATTATCAAGCTATTCATTCTTTGGCAGACACAAAGTTCTCAGCATTAGTGTGATCATTCCTATGATTCAAACTATGACTCAAATTGTGTGCAGTTCTGGGCCCCTTGCTTCAAGAAAGGTATTGAGATGCTGGAGTGGGTCCAGAGGAGAGCGACAAGGCTGAAGGGACCGGAGGGAAGGTCTTATGAGGAGAGGCTGAGGGAGCTGGGGTTGTTCAGCGTGGAGAAGAGGAGACTCAGGGGGGACCTTATCACTCTCTACAACTATCTGAAGGAAAGTTGTAGTCAGGTAGGGGTCAGGCTCTTTTCCCAGACAACTAGTGACAGGACGAGAGGGCACGGCCTGAAGCTGTGCCAGGGGAGGTTTAGGTTGGATATTAGGAAGCACTTCTTCATGGAAAGGGTGATGAAACACTGGAATGGACTGCCCAGGGAAGTGGTGGAGTCGCCATCCCTGGAGGTGTTTAAGGAAAGATTGGATGTGGCACTTAGTGACATGGACTAGTTGATGTTGTGGTGTTAGGTCATAGGCTGGACTTGATGATCTCAGAGATCTATGCCAGCCTCCATAATTCTGTGATTCTGTGATTCTGTGCTTGTACAAGGTTGAGGCACAGGCTAATCATTTCATGCAAGGACAGAGAAAGGATGGTCCTTGCCTGAAAGAGCTTACAGTCTTGGAAATACTACTCTTCTGTTAAAAATACCCCAAACATGTGGGCAGAGGGAAACCTACTTTTGAAATGTCTATAAAAGAAATATCAGGGCCAGAAGCCACCCCAAGCAGAAAAGGCATAAGGCTTGAAGCCTCACTGTGCATGAAGAACCAGAAGAGGAATGAAGAACCTCTAACTGGTTCTTCTTCCTTTTCATTCTCATGGCTCCATGACCCATTTGAACAGCCAGCCTCTCCGATAGGTTTCAGCAGATTCCCATTCAAGGACAGGACCTTGCTGATTCTGCTTGATCTCCTCTGCAAACATTCTAAGAGCTCTCTTTCTCTGCTTGACGGCAAGCAGGTGGATCCTCAACAGACCATCAGTGCATCAGACACAGCTTTAAAAGGCCCAAAGGATGAAGGATTTCAGGGATTCAGGACAATTGGTAACAAACACAAGCCCAGCAGAGATACTGGGTAGAAATTCCAGATTAATACAAACCAAATCCTATTCCCCAAAGGGAGAAAACCAGTTAATCTCCCTGAAACAGCACAGCAGAGGCTAAGACCTCTTCAGACCGGATGGAGCAGCAGCTACAATAGAGCTGGTGGCTGTGGGAATCTCAGGACTCTGGTCGCCCAAGGCTATGGAAACTTCCATGGTTTGGCTTCTTACTTTCTTCTCAAGGGAAGAATGGAAGAATGGAATTCAAAGCAGCCTCAGCTAGCTGTTACCAGCATAGACTGCTCAGAGCTGCATCCTCTGATCCTCTCCAAAATCCTGATCCCGCTTTGGATTTTCATGGGTTGCTTCCCCACCCACTTGTTTCCTCAGCATGGCTTTGACCGTGGGGCAAAGGAGAACTGACAAACGACAGAGCGACTGTTTCCAATTAGTGCAGACACAGAGAGCTTTGATGCAGAGTTGGATGCCTTCCCAGTAAAGCCGTGACACCAAACAGGTCAGATGTTTGGTCCTAGCAAACCAGGACGCCACCTCTGGTGTGATCACCTGAAAAAAAAGGCACCAAATCCTCGTGGACAGACAGCAATATGCCAGCGGCCTGGGCTGTGAGAAGTTCTCCTAAGGCCTTTCTGATGAATTTGGCAGTTCAAATCAAATCCTTATTCAAAAGGGGGAAAAAATCCAACTGGGAGTAATTTGTATAGCAGGACTGAAAAATGCTATCTTAAAGCAGGTCATGCAATTGGTGAGATTGAATTCACAAAAGCACAAATAATAACAGACTTTTCACATACATGATGATTTCCAGCCAAAACACTTCACAGACTTCCAGGCTGATCCTTTGTCCCATAATGTGCCAGCAAAGGTGGTCAAGATATAAAAAAGGAGTAAAAGAGTTGGAGAACCAGACCACTGTGTTCATCAGACTGAAGTACTAGCTGTGGTTGGTCTAGCAGTAGAAAAGGATTGTGGACATCAGCTAACAAATCTTCCTTTTGCTGAAGTGGTAAGGATCTGCATTGTGGCCTTGAATGTTTGGCCTCAACCACCACTAGTCACACTTGATTCTGGTTTGGGGAAACCTTCCGGAGGAACTCTTGAATAAAGTAACCTCTTCTACTGCTCTCCACTCTTCCCTAGTAGAAAGCTAGTGTGAGTAGAGAGCTGACGGTCCACTCATCTATCCAGTTCTGAAGCTGCAGAAGGAATGGTTACCACCTCCAGCACTGAAGACATACTGGAGGTGAACTCCACCTCTGTCAGTTATTTATTTTCTGAAGCACCTACATGAACCAGCCCAAATAATAGGATTTGCAGGAACCAAAGGCACAGAAGATGCAGATCTTTCATCTCTCCCTGTTTCTCAATATAATAAAAAACAATTACAAATTACAAAACCTCCCAAGCAGACCTCATAAGCGCATCCAGCACTAATAATTCCTCAGGTGTGGCAAAGGGAAAATCCAAGCACTTCTACTCAGAGCAGCAGAAACAACTCAGACATAGGTTATTACTGAGGATCCCTCAGGACCCTTCAGAGCAGCAGAAGCAAAATGTAAGTTGGGTTCAATGAAAGGTTCACCCAAACGCACAAAACATTCAAAAGAATCTGGGTCCAGCTTTGACGGAGCCTTAGGTGAGGAGTGGAATAACTACCAAGGTGAGTGAATTAGTGAAAATTATAACACTTTTTTCTGGTCACATTGTTGTCGTTTTCTGGGAAGATACAGATCCAGCAAAATCCTTGGAGAATGCAGGTATCCATGAAGACAATGCAGATTTTGAGCAAATGGTTTCCTTACATACCACACTGTCATTTTTCATCATTAAAATGTCCCCTAGGAAGATTTTTTTTAGGCAGCGTTGTATTTGAGAGTTTCAGACAAATGATACCAGGAAGCACCTTGAAGTGAAAGACAGTGAGGCAAGGTTGGTAGCGAAGAAAACAGCTTTTATTGCAACAACAGAAACTGGAAAAAAATGGAGAAAACACCAAGCAAGCTGAAACAAAAGCTGACAGACCTGAGAAAGCCTCGTGTGTCCTAAAGCATGGATGCTTTTATCCATCTATATAAGCTGATCTAATAAAAGTTATTGTCTCTCTTTACAAACATTGACTTACAACGCTGGACAATCATGTCCATGGCGATTTTGCCACCGTAATGGAACAAAGACACAGAAGCGATGAGTGGCCTGAAGACAAATTTGAAAGCATCAGTGCACTGAGAAACACCTAGAACAAAACCAAGGAGACCCTGCAGGCCTGTGGTCTAGATCTGGAGACTTTTTTTAGGTTCACTCTGATTTGATCCTCTGCACTTAGAAAATGAACACAGACATCCTTGTGAGTGTTTCAATGTTCTGAGAAAGTCCCATCACTGCTAAACTTGTGGTGCTCTCCACTTTCAATATTTAGTGGATACAGGATATGAGAAAACAATGTTACGGAAAGACACTAATCAAATATCTATGATCCATTGAAAAGAATAGTTCAGGTTCAAGCAGAGATTCAGGTTTGGTTTTCTTTACCTTGCAGAAATTACTCAGTGCCCACAGATTGTATCGGCAAGGAAGAAAATGTCACCAGCTTGGACAGATTGTAGACACCCTGATCTGTCATCGATGAGTATGACAGATGGGATCAGTGAAATGGTTTTGGATAAACGATGCTTTCAAACAGCAGCACACGGAAGCCAAAAATCTGTGAAAATATTTACTGGTCTCGACGCAACCAGTTTGCGAGGCAGAAGAGGTCACACAGGCACACCTCGCGGGGCTCCTCAGAGTTGCTCCGGGCACTGGGCCTCCTTTGGAAAGGATTATTTGGCTCTTAGTCACCGCACAGATAGCATTACAGGAGGTGTGCGCTGGCAGCCAGCCCGAGTCCACCCTGCACCTTGCTGGTTGCCAGAAAATGGAGTAAATACTTCCGCTTTCAAGGTGTTCCCTCCCCTCTCCCTTCACCTGCTACCTGTACCAGGGCTGTGCCTGGAGCAAACCGGAGCTTCCAGGACAGCGGCTGGGCTGGGAGCTTGGGAAAAAAACCTGACCCGACGAAGAAAAACCAAGTGAAAGGGGACTGGAGCACGGTGAGGAGCCATCCTGCATGTGGGGCAGGACTCAAGCACTGAGCAGCAGGTTTTCCCACACCACTGAGCTGTCAGCTGCAGGAGGAGATGAGCATTTCATCGGAGCACAAGCCCCTTGTGAAGCACGTCACCAACAGCCTGCATACGGTGAGTAAACTACGGGCTAGAGACTACAGTTTTCTCCTGTGGGATCAAAGCATCCCTCTAAATCATATTTTAATTTGAATCATAGTATATTAGGGGTTAGAAGGGACCTCTAGAGATCATCTAGTCCAACTCCCCTGCCAAGGCAGGATCACCCAGAGCAGGCCACACAGGAACGCAGCCAGGTGGGTTTTGAAAGTCTCCAGAGAAGGAGACTCCACAACCTCTCTGGGCAGCCTGTTCCAGTGCTCCATCACCCTCACAGTAAAGAAGTTCCTCCTCATGTTGAGGTGGAACCTCCTATGTTCTAGCTGTTTGGGCTACATTAGAGGGTTTTTTTCCTCCATCTGTTATTCTGAAGTCACCAGGTCTTGCCAGATATGTGACCAAGAAGAGGACTCTAGGTAAAAACCTGTGTCTGACTCTCTGTTTGCACCAGCTTGCTTACAGAAGGACACGTCCCTTACAGGCATACAAGATCTGGCAACAGCAAATAACCAGAGCAGTTTTGTTTCTCCTTTGACAAGAGGTGGCATTAATTTAATACGAACTTTAATTGGTCAGATCCCTAAATAAAAGCCTATATCTCTAATGCAAAAGCTGCCCTGTGTTGTAGACTTGCAGAATCATCAGGTGGGAGAAGTAGTTTTTCTAGCTTTAAAGAGAACTAATAAATAGCAATCTCAGACAATCCGCAAGTTACTAGGCAGAAATCAGTGATGAGGTCAGATGACGTTTTCCTTTTCCTCTCCTCTGCCCTCAGCCCATTGCTAACTGCTTTGTCTTCTCTGTGGGAGCTCTACGGCCTCACCCCCCTAGACCTCGCTGTCTTGAAAAGATCCTACTTTGTTGTGTTGCACTTTTCAGGTGTAGACTGCAAAATGCTTTCCCAAGGAGGTAACTGTTTTGCAGATGAATAAATTGGAGCAAAGATAGGTGGAATGACCTTCCTGTCACCTCACTAGCTAACTACAGTACAGGGAATTAGCTGGTGCTGCTACTCCCAGTCTGCTGGACCAGTTCAGATCCAGGCCAAAACCGTTAATCAAGATCTGAGAACATGAGGTTAGTTGGCTACCGTACTAATGACGAACATGTTATCCATTTGTACTGGTGACAAACAGCATGAAACATCTGACCTGCCACCTGAAAAAGGAGCAAAGGCTCAAAAGCATGAAACCCTCCTGCAAAATAATCCAACAGCCAGGGAAAGCTGTTGTTACCACTTGCACTAATGGCATATTTCCTGACTGTGATGATTTGCTACAGAAACAGCCATGTTCTTCAGTGAGTGGAAATCACCAGATGAGTCTCAGACAGAGCAATTGTTATTTCTCCTTGGCCCTAGTGCAAATGATTGCCCTCAAAATGAAGCCACTCACACTAGGGCAAAGCAATATTCCAGTTGGGTCTTTAGCCTGAATCGTCTGTTGTTTCCCTGGCTTGTCTAGACTGTGAACAAACTTCTGCTAAATCTGATATCTTGCTGCTATTTAAAGGGCAGAATTCCCCCTGCCCTGTCTTGTCTGTTCCTAGTCCCTTCTTTTTGCTTGTTAAACCCTCTGGGAGTCAGTTCAGCTCAGTAAGACGAAGGAGAAGCAGAGCTGGCATGAGGCGAGCAATCGAAACATGTAGGTAGGTACAAGGACAGAAAGAAGAGAGGGCAGCAAGAGCTCCCCCTCCTCTTGATGTGAGCTGTGAGATCAGCTCACGTCATCCGCTGGGTCACTTACGTGCGGGAGCTAGCTAAGCACTTAAGTACACGCTTCACTTGAGGCATGTGACTGGCAGCGCTGAAGCAGATCTTTGCGTGATCAGATCCAAGAAAGAGCAGGTGAGCTCCTGGAAAAAAAGGTTGTTTATTGACTCACACCTTCCCAATGGCAGGTGTGGTCCTGACCAGGCACCCGACTTTGCATTACAGGAGTGACAGCGAGAGGGAAAATAACTGCCTCCTTTCTTCCCTCTCCTGGTTCTCTACTGGTTGTGATAAAAAATGACAGAGTGCAAAGGGAGGCTGTTAAAACTCTTCAGCACTCTGCTGACAGGAAGGTCAGACTGGACAATAGGTCCCAACTTTCTGGACACTAAGGCTCCTCCTATGCATTTCAGATAGCAGTGGTGTTGATGTCCTGTGAAATAGAATAAAACCAAGCAGAAATCCAAATTTTACATCCTTCCTTCTTAAGTCAGTTGCATGAATTACTTCCTTTACTTCCTATCTGAAACTACTATAAATTTTTTAAGTGCTTTGCTAAACAGCTTCTGGCCTCCACCTCGTGACATGCTGGATTTTTGTGTCTCACTTCAGTATTCATAACTCAACCCTCCGATGAATGGAAGCCTATTACACCGGTTTCTAAAGTTACAAAGAGCTTTAGCTCCTCCTTTGAAGAAAACCCACCAGCTCGGGTGAGAACAATGGAATTGCACAGCTTTGAGTTCTGTTCTTGTCCCTCCGCACATGAGGAGGGTGAGAGGTCACAGATGGCTCTCGCTATAAGGACAAGACCAGCAGGGACAATGCTTGTATAGGACTTACGAGATCGATGTTGAAACCTGTAGTCACTGACAGCTTCCCTGGGCAGGATGCTTCTTACTCCTCTTCCCCACTGGCAAAATGATGCTTTCCTGTGTCCCAAAGATGTGGTGAGGACTTAGTCATTTAGAAATGTTCACGTCTCTGCTGCTCTGGTTATGAGGGATTATTAGTAGGGCCTGTTCTGACAGGACAAGAGGTGATGATTTTAAACTAAAAGAGGGGAGGTTTAGACTGGATAGAAGGAAGAAGCTGTTACACTGAGGGTGGTGGGACACTAGCCCAGGTTGCCCAGAGAGGCGGTCAATGCCCCATCCATGGAAACATTCCCGGTCAGGTTGGATGGGGCTCTGAGCAAATCGAGTTGCAGATGTTCCTGTTCCCTGCAGGGGAGTTGTACTACATGGCCTTGAAAGGTCCCTTCCAACCCAAACCATTCTTTGAGTCTATGGTAATATCCTGCATCTGCTTTTAGCAATAAATGGGATAACTGTTCCTATTTGTCCCCAAAGAGATGTAGGCTCACACTGCTCTTCACACTGTCATTTTAATTTCCCACTGTAATTGCCTTTATTTTTTCCTTTTCCCTGACACGTGCTTGTTGACAGCCTCAGACAGGTAATGCACATGGCTTTTTGTCCCCTTTTGATACCTGCAGTTGTCACCAATTGTGGAGTTAAATGTTGGTGGGGAGATGTACACGACAACGCTGAGCACCTTAAAGAAACACCCTGGCTCCAAGCTGGCAGAGATGTTCACTGGCAAGCCCAAGCTCAAGACTGACTCCGAAGGGAGGTTCTTCATCGACAGGCCAGGCACCTATTTCAAATACATCTTAGAGTACCTGCGCAGCAACGAAGTGCCCACCCAGTGCATCCAGGATGTCTACAAGGAGGCGGTGTTCTACGACATCGCACCTCTAATCAAGCAGCTTGAGGACTCCCCACAGATCTTCGGGGAGTCTGTGGCAAGGAAGCAGTTTCTGGCCCGTGTGCCCAACTACAGCGAGAACATTGAACTGATCATCCGTATCGCAAGGGCGGAAGCGGTCGCATCTCGCCGGTCCAGCGTCATCGTCTGTGTGGTCAGAACCGAGGAGGACGCGGCCAAATGTCAGGATGCCTTGAACAGCTTGGACACAGATAAAAAATCTGTGGTGAAGTTTGGCCCCTGGAAGGCAGCGCCAAGTATTTCTGACCTGCTGGACTGCATTCAAATAGATGTTGAAGCCAAAGGGTATAAAATATCCTTTCAGCCCCACGTTGCTGAAAAGGGCTTCCGCTTCAAATCCCATGACTTCTTCTACAAGTGCCTGTTCACCTGGTGGTAGCAAAGTGGGGAATGAAAGAAAGCAATTATTAAAACAAATTAACTTGGGTTGTGGAGACTAAGCCACAAACTATCAGAGGGACAGGAAGAAATGGATGGGGCAGCGAAACAACCTCCTGTGGTTGTTTGCCAAATTAAAGAGCACTTAAGAACCACTGTTTACTTGGCTTTAGGGGATAACTGTACAATTTAAAAGGTATCAGGAAAAGGAAGAATTTTACTCTTTCAATGTTGCTATAAGTTCAGAGCCAGATCTGAAGGTAGAGCCAACCTCACTCAAACTAAGAGAAATTAATAAACCCAAATGTGTCTCACTGACATGCGGAGTTGGTCTCTCAGTGAAACAGGAACAGGTTGCATATGCACAGTTCCCAATGGAATCACTGACAGCTGCACTAACACACGCTCAAATTAAATTTGGAACTCTAACAAGAAGAAAAAGCTCTTTCTCTCGTTGTTTTTCATACTGGAACCTAGGCTATAAAAGATTTCAGCGTCTCTTGTTCTCATCTCACTCCTCCAGTAGGCAGCCAACCCTCTAGCCAATGTATTTATTACTGTTATTTATTATTTATTCTGAAGGAAAGTTAGAAGAACCTCAGCTATGGTCCAGGATCCGCAAAAGGCAGAAATACCATTGGCTGATCTGAGAAGTTTATAATCTAAGGACATGCACTCATCTCTCAGGCCACACTATTTTAATTTTTTTCTTATGACATTCATTATTATTATGATACTATTTCTAAATACATAACCTTCTAGAAGACGAGGGAAAAGCCACTGTGATTTGACGGGAAGGAAGCACTACTGAAGGCATAGTCTGGAGTCTCAGTGTAAATTCTCCTTTACAGATCACAAGTTGGGCCCTACATTGTGTTGTAAAATTGTTGGTATTGAAAGTTTATTTCTCATACTGGAGATGGCCATGAGCTTGGTTTTAATCCCTCTGAAAATAATAATGGCTAATTTGCTTATGATCTTATTTCCTTTATTTCTCAGAACATGGATTTGTTCCATTTATGGATGATAATCTCTGGGATGTTAAATAAGCAACTTTTAAAAGCTCTCTGAACGATACAAAAGTGCTTTATTTACTGACATTTCTCACCCCCCCCCCCCCCCCCCCATTCAAAAGACTTGAAGTTTTATCCTCATGCTAATGGATTTGGATCATTACCCATTAAGCCTGGTGTCAGCTGTGCCCATCCTAGCACAGATTTCCTACCAGTGAAGGTCAGAAGTCGTACCACCAATCTCATGGCAGTTCTGCTGTAAGCGTGAGGGGACTCTTTGAGGCCTCCTGCATTTATAAACTTGGGAAGAACTGATACAATCAGTGTCTGAGAAGGCAAAAAGCTTTAGGAAATAGGGTGTGTGATCATATCCATGATCATAACCATCCAGACAGTGGTGCTTAGCCTAGAAGAATCATAGAATTGTCAGGGTTGGAAGGGACCTTGAAGATCATCGAGTTCCAACCCCCCTGCCATAGGCAAGGACACCTCCCACTAGATCAGGTTCCCCAGAGCCCCATCCAGCCTGGCCTTAAAAAATTCCAGGGATGGGGCTTCCACTACCTCTCTGGGCAACCTGTTCCAGTGTCTCACCACTCTCATGGTGAAGAACAGGCATCAAGGAGGCCTCCAAACAGACGAAAGGCTGCTTTAAATAGATTAAAATCAGATATTACAAGAAAAAAAAATATGAAAAAATCTGATTATAGGCTAGTTAAAGCCTAAACTAGGACTCTGCGCCCGCCTGGTTGAGCAACAGAGAGCCCGCAGCCGCCATGTCAGGCCCCGCGTTCCCATGGCAACGGGAGCCCGACCCCGTGGAGCCCGACCGCTTGACCATAGAGAGCGGCCTCCAGCTGGGTAGAGAGGACGCTTCTTTTGCCACCTCCCTACGGGCGACTCTGTGGCTTCTCTTCCGGGTTACGCGTACGGCGGCCGCGCAGGGCACGGTGGTGTTATGGCGGCGCACCTGAAGAAGCGCGTATACGAGGAGTTCACCAAGGTGGTCCAGGTAACGCACCGAGACGAGCGAGGCGGGATGAGGACAGCGCCGAGCTCTGCCGTGCGGCAGAGCTTTGGGAAAAGCCTTCGGCCTAGCCCGGGGCCTAGCCTGGGAGTGCTGCCCGCCGGCCCGGACCGAGGGCCCTTGGGGCCGAGGCGGCCCGTGAGGGGCTGAAGAGGAGCGGGAGGGATTGCCCCCGGGTTTCGAGAGGCCGGAGCTGGCTGGAGGGAAGGGGGCTGCCTCAGAGTGTGTGTGGGGAGCGGAGAGAGTGCTGCCTTCAGGGCGAGGAGGGAGCGTCTTGGGGAGGGCCTCGACTGCCCAGGGAGGGAGGGCGCCACTTCCCCACCCCGGGCTGGGGGAACGGCTGTGAGTGTTTCGGATGCTATAGGCTGGTGGACATGGGAGAAGCCATATTTGCCCTAGGGTAGTTGTCTGGGGTTGGGGTAGGATTTGTGCTGGGGTGGTGAGAGGAGAGAGCGCATTTCTCAGCGATAGGGGTCACCTGGGTAGGATGGGAGGTGTCTCAGGGGGTTGGGGATGTGTTCTTTCCTAAAAGAGATGACTGAGGGGCCAGAGACTGACATGGGGCACAGGAGCTTTCTCAGCTGAAACAGTGTTCACTCTAGGAAGGAGTAGGTCTGGATTTCTGCTGTGTCTCTGAGCTGTCTTTCTCTGCCTGCAGCAGCAGCATGAGGACCTGTCCACTAAGAAGCTGCGGCTGACCAAGCCCAGCAAGTCAGCAGCGCTCCATGTTGACCTGTGCAAAGCCACCTCGCCCGCAGATGCCCTACAGTACCTGCTCCAGTTTGCCAGGAAGCCCGTGGAAGTGGAGAGTGTGGAAGGAGTTGTCAGGATCCTGCTGGAGCATTATTACAAGGTGCTGAACCTGGGAGTCAAGTGTGTTTCCAGAATCCTTCTGGTCTTGGGTTTGGATGTGGAATAGGGACTCACAGGTTCCTGTGTTGTTGACTCAGTTACCAACAGTCTAGGCTCTTGGACTCCCTGTGTGAGGAGAGTGTGTGACTGTAGTCCTTCGCCCAAGTGATTTCTGATCATGTTACTTGGTCCCTTTGCTTTGTTTCATTTGACAGGGATGTCACTCTGTTATCCCTGCAGATGCCCCCCCGTGATTAGTCTGAAATTAACAAGGGACAAAAGACAAGTTTTCCAGGGAACTCAACTGTCCAAAGCTGTCTCAAGTTTATCTAAGTCCTTCCTGACTGGTGTTTTCTTAACATCCTCTTGATTTGCTGTAACAGTCAAGAAACTTGTAAGCTACTGTTTATGCTGCAAACAAAGCATTTTTAAGGTGGTGCTTCTGAAAACCTTAAAAAAAAAAAAATCTTAACAGCAGAATAACAAATAAATAACAGAAGTACTATATGCTTTGTAATATCTAAGTATGGGTCCTTCACTTGATAAGGCAAAACTTCATTGCATCTGACAAAGCTACATTATATGCTGAAACATTTCTCATAAATGTCCTTGTGCTGTTCTGTCTTTGTTTTTACAATTAAATCTATTTATGGGCCTGATAGAGCGGGTCCAGAGGAGGGCCACGAAAATGATCAGGGGATTGGAACACCTCTTCTACGAGGACAGGCTCAGGGAGCTGGAATTGTTCAGCCTGGAGAAGAGAAGGCTCCGGGGAGACATGGTAGCAACCTTCCAGCGCCTGAAGGGAGCCTACAAGAAATCTGGAGAGGGACTCTTTACAAAGGCCTGTAGTGACAGGACAGGAGGCAATGGTTTTAAACCAGAGAACAGCAGATTTAGATTGGCTATTAGGAATAAGTTCTTTACCATGAGGGTAGTGAAACACTGGAATGGGTTGCCCAGGGAGGTAGTTGAGGCCCCATCTCTGGAGATATTCAGGGTGAGGCTTTGACAAGGCTCTGGGCAACCTGATCTGTTTGAGGATGTCCCTCCTCACTACAGAGAGGTTGGACTAGATGATCTTTAGAGGTCACTTCCAACACAAACCATTCTGCGATTCTATGATTCTATTTTACTTTGAACTTGCACTAAAACTCTAAGCTTCATTTTATCTATTTCTGTACTTTAGCTTGTGTGTTGAGACTGTTTTACATTTTTCTGATGAAAACTTATTTTCGTCCTTGGACTGGTCCCCACTCAGAAGAGAGTAGAACTGAAAAAGACAAATCTATTTGTTGTTCTGTGAAGAAAACTGTCGTTGCTAACCAAGTAATGCAAGTTATTTGTGTTTGAACTTTGTGTTGTAGCCTGTATTAGAAGAGAGACTTAAACCCACGGACGAGGTCACATTTTCAAGTGCACAGCCTGTTACGGAAGCCAGCTTTTTAAAAGCATTGTAGTCCTGTAGCTGACGTTATTTTACTTAACCAGTTCTTCAGAAAATGTGTTGCTTTCTTAGTATATTGAGCTCCAGAAGACTTGCACTTGAACTGATCTTTCAGAAACCTAACCATGAAAGCTGTGACTGCCCTGAAAGTTGCGTGATGATGTATTCGTTTCTAGTGGTGTTGTTTTGCTTAAGGTGGTGCTGTGACCTCCTACTCCTTCATTACTTATTTTGATGATAGGACAGTCCCCAAACACTCCTGAAATGGGTCAGAAATACAATCTTAGCTTTTTCTTTTTCTCCATTTTTCACTCGTAGTTCCCACGGCCCTGCTGACAGTTGAATCAACATAGCAGAGCAGATGTGGGGAGGGAAAGCCAGGGGGACAGGATAGCGTAAACTGGCGTTGCTGTCAGGGATGATGTGTCCTCAGAAAGTGGCCTGAGACGATCCTGAAAGTTCCTTCCCCATTCCTGAGGATGGTCGGGAGGAGGAGTTAGAGGCACCTTCACTTACTGGTGTTTTGGTTGTGGAGATGGTGATCAGACCTGCAAATTAAAAGGATAACTTTCTCTAACTTCCTGCTTGTGAACCATTAGAAGGAGAAGATATCCTCTGGGGTGGGAGGCTGCTCGTAACCTGGTAATCATAACATTGCAGGCATTACTCGAAAGGCTTTTTAAATTGCCTATAAGTGTCCTTTTCAAAATCACCTATTTCGTCTGTACTTGTGGAAAGGGTTGTCCTTTTATTAAAAGAATGTGAATAATGTTGAGTAAACACCAAATCATAGACTCCTAGAATTGTTTTGGTTGAAAGAGACCAGTCCACCACTAAACCATGTCCCTGATGATTGCCACATCTGCTCCAGAGTTGATCACTCCACCACTGCCCTGGGCAGCCTGTTTCAGGCCCTGACAACCCTTTTGAGGAAGAAATTTCTCCTAATGTCCAACCTAAACCTCCCCTGGTGTAGCTCAAACCCATTTCCTCTTGTCCTGTCACTTATTACTTGGGAGAAGAGACCAACTCCCGCCTGGCTCCAGCCTCCTTTCAGGGGCTGTTGAGCTTGAGAAGGTCTCCCCTGAGCCTCCTTTTCTCCAGACTCGACAAGCCCAGATCCCTCAGCCATTCCTCTTATTACTTGTGCACTAGACCCCTCAGCAGCTTCATTGCCCTTGTTGGGACGTGCAGTGTAGCGTATTATGAAAACTTGTGTACCCTACCACTGCTTTAAGTAGTCCAATGACAGCAGCCATTGTTCAAGAACATAATTTTGACCCTGAACAGATAAAATGCTTCTCAGCTTGGCTGAGAAAGGGATTAGTCCTGTGAGTTATCGTATTTGTCACTTAGGAGGGGGTTGTGACACTGAAGTCTCTCCTAAACACTGTTGAAAGAGATAAAAATTCTAACTGTAATGTTTCTGCACCTGCTGAAAGCTGCAGGATTTGTAACTAATATTTCTACAGCTCTGTGTTCAGTGTTGCACAATTGCACGGGAAGATCTAAGTATGAAATCCAGACTTGTTTTTATCTTTCTGCCCTGCATTTGGTATCCTTGGCAATATGATGAAAGAAGGAGCTTCCAGTTATGACCAGAAGTCTTGTGGATATGAATCTGTAGAGGACTCAGAATAATAACTCTGAAATGCATGAAGTTTAAAAAAGAATTAAAAATTAATACTAGTTGGTGAAGCTTATTTCTGTAATTATCACCTGTCACAGCTTTTGCTGTTGCTTAAATGGGCAGATATATGTAGCTAGTACTTGCATCTGTTATTTGTTTTTTACCTTGCAGTGTTGGGTTTCTTTCTTTTTCAAAAGTTTGACAGGATACCTTCCCGCTGTTAAGAACAACAGTTGTTTTCTGTAGCCCGCAGACCCTGCTGCTTAGTGGAGATCAAGAGACCATCAGTCTCAGTTCATATTCTAAAATTCTCCCATTTGTTCCTTAAAAACTTGCAAAGAAATGAACATTATCAATAGTGAGTTTTCCAGCATCTTGGAAACTTGATTAATTAAACTTTAAATTTTCAAACAATATGAAGGTCATTTTGAGGAATTGTGAGTAAAAATCGTTTTGAAATGTACTGGAAGCTGCCACCTAAACAGTCTGGGTATGGTTAATTTTCTGTGGGTTGTGCTGTGGATGTATGGGGGAGGAAGCATCCTGACAGCAAAATTCAGACCCTTGTGCTGAATTATGTATGGATCTTGTCTTTGTGTCATGTTTTATGCTCTTTAAGCTGGGAAATGACTGAGGGGGTGTCTGTTGTCCCCTTCCAGGAGAACGATGCCTCTGTAAGATTGAAGATTGCTTCCTTGCTGGGCTTGTTATCGAAGACTGCAGGGTTTTCTCCAGACTGCATTATGGATGATGCCATTAACACACTTCAAAATGAGAGTAAGTCTCACTTTTCAGGTGGTGCTTCACATTGAGGCAGAATCACTCTGTCTTTTAAGCACTGAGGGCAGTGGCAAGGCCCTGAAGTGTATAGCTGGGAATTGTTGCTCAGAGTATTTATTTTCTGCTTTTGTGAACGATGACAGACAATACTGTGTTCTGAGGAGAAGAAAAATGTTCCTCAGACCTGCCTGCTGTAGACCTTTGTTTTAAGGGAGTACAGAGTTTGCTTTTGCATCTCTGTGTGAGAGCCGTTGCTTCTGAAGCGCTCCGTTTTGGACAGTCTTGCTTCATGTGGAGCCTTCTTTGGAGTATTTTTCTTGTGCCTGGGGGCCAGCACATCGGAGCTAATCCAAGATGGCATTAGTTTACTACCACAGGATTTGTAATAGGAAAGTCTAGATTGCGTTGTTTGTGGCTTCATTAAAGGCCATTTTTATTTTCTATGTTTTATTCACAGTTTGTATGGACTTTACTTGATGCAGTTTGATTTTATTTTAATGTCATTTATAGAATCATAGAGTGGTTTGGGTTGGATGGGACCTTTCAGGGCCACCTAGTCCAAACCCCCTGCAGTGAGCAGGGACATCTGCAACTAGAGCAGGTTGCTCAGAGCCCCATCCAACCTGACCTGGAATGTTTCCATGGATGGGGCATCGACCACCTCTCTGGGCAGCCTGGGCCAGGGTCTCACCACTGTCATTATGAAACATTGCTTCCTTATATGCAACACAAACCTCCCCTCTTTTAGTTTAAAACCATTGTTCTTTGTCCTGTTGCTAAAGGAATTTGTAAAAAGTCTCACTCCATCTTTCTTATAAGCCCTTTTTATATACTGAAAGGCTACGATAAGGCCTCCCTGGAGCCTTCTCTTCTTCAGGCTGAACAACCCCAACTCTCTCAGCCTGACCTCACACCAGAGGGTTTCCAGCCCTTGGAGCATCTCTGTGGCCTCCTCAGGACCTGTTCCAATAGGTCTGTGTCTCTCCTGTGCTAAGGACTCCAGAGCTGGACCCAGCACTGCAGGGGGTTCTTACCAGAGTAGAGCAGAGGGGCAGAATCCCCTCCCTCGACCTGCTACCCACGCTGCTCTGGATGCAGCCCAGGATGCCACTGGTTTCTGGGCTGTGGGAGCACGTTGCTGGCTCATGTCCAATTTTTCTCCCCCCAGCTCCCCCAAGTTCTTCTCCACAGGACCACTCTTCATCCCTTCATCTGCCAGCCTGGATTGATACCAGGGATTACCTCGACCTAAGTGCAAGACCTTGCACCAGGCCTTTTTGAACTTCATGAAGTTCACACGGGCCCACTTCTAGAGTTTGTCCAGGTCCGTCTGGATGACATCTTATCCCTCAGGTGTCTCAACTGCACCACTCAGCTTGGTGTCATCTGCAGACTTGCTGATGGTGCAGTTGATCCAACTGTCAATAAGATTGATGAAGATATTAAATGATATTGGTCTAAGGACAGGCACTTGAGGGCCACCCCTCACCACTGGTTTCCACTGGGCCACTGTGCCATTGACACAGCCATCCAGCCAATTCCTGATCCATCTAACAGTCCATCCGTCAAACTTGTATCTCCCCTATTTAGAAGTAAGAATGTTGTGGTGCTCAAGCAGGCTGAACGTGAGTGAGCAGTCAAGGCTCGTTGCGTACGGGGCTGTATCCACAGGAGTGTAGCCAGGAAGTCAAGATAGAGGATTATTCTGTGTTTTCTTAGCACTAGTTAGAGCACATCTGGAATACCACATCCAGCTGTGGGCTCCCCAGTGCCAGATAACTGCTGGTAAGGCCAAGAGAGTTCAGCTGAGGGTGGCTAGGGGGCTGAAGTATGTGATGTGTAAAGAGAAACTGAGGGAGCTGGGCTTGTTCTGACATTGACAGGAGAAGTTTTCAGGAGACCATTCAAACCTGGATGAGCCTGTGATCCTGTAGCTGAGTGAAGAGGTACCTGGTCTTTCACTGTTCTGTTTTGCAGAGTCTCACCAAGTCCTCGCTCAGCTGCTGGACACGCTGTTGGTGATCGGCACGAAACTCACAGAGAATTCATCTGTCAGGATGAGACTGGTCGAGGTAGCCTGCAAGGTAAGGTGGCCTCCCTCTCTCTGGCAGGAAACTTTTACCCCTGCCACAGGAAAGAAGTATGCAGACAGTGTTTAAATTATTCTATTTTTTCTTAACAAACCGTTACAATACTAATTTTTTTTTTTTAATTGCTGAGGATCTTAGTAAGATCACTTGTTTTAGAGGGATGAAAGAACAATAGGAATCCAGTTAACATATCCTCTTCTCTTCCATTCCACAGCACCTGACAGATTCTTCCCACGGAGTAAGAAATAAGTGTCTGCAGTTAATTGGCTGTCTTGGACCAGTGGAAAAAGGTGTTGCAAAAGAAGTTGAAAGCCAGGCTGCCAAAGATGTCCAGAAGATAATAGGAGATCATTTTAATGACCAGGACCCTCGTGTTAGAACTGCAGCTATAAAAGCCATGGTAGGTGTTGCTGGTACAGTGGAATTAACATTTTGGGATTACATAAGGAAGCTGATAGGGGGCTGCAAACTAGTCCAGAGAGGTTTGGATTAGAGATGCTTTAATTTAGTAGAAATCCATTTACCATATCAAAATTACCTGGAAAAAATAAGCTAGTTCTCGAAAGATGAGAGTAATGTGAAATCTCAAAGGGCATTTTAGTGATTCGTAATAACTCTTGTTTCTGCTGTAGCTGAAACCTTGCAATTTGTTGACTATTTTAAATATATGTTGACTCATACTTACAGAAGTCTGTTACCAGAATTACAAGAAACATGCTCCCAACATGCAATAGAAAGCTGCTTCCTGCGTGACGAGTCCAGAGAGAATTTAGGTTTTAAAAAATGTTTCCATTTTGCCCTGTGATCACATTCATTAGCATTCTCTGTTTATGAGGTTTACTGGTTTTCATGTGGGCTGCAGCGTGGGAACCCTTCAGAAGCTTTTAGCTTTGCAGAAATGCAAAGACTTTGCACTTGAGAATTTTGCTGATTGTGAGTTCCTTGTGAGTATGTGGGGTACAGAAGTTTCTCTATTACCCATAAAGATTGTAACAATAGCCCATGTATCATGATGGTCAACAAGGGTATTTGAATGAAGGGTATTTGAGTTAATGATTTTAAACTCCAAAGGAAGAAGCAGGATGCATTTGAGGAGATTGGCTTGCACTTCAGCTTGTCTGGGATCTCCCTCTGCTGGAGGTTGCACTCATCCTTCATTTTCATTCCATTTTGATTTTTGCCGGCACAGTTTTTGAGTGACTTTTACGATGTCATTCGACCACACCTGGAGCAAGATTTGTGACCTAGAATTTGTGATTACGGCACAAAGACAACTGCGTTTCTGTTGTTTGATGCGCAAAATCATCCTGAATGAGTTCATAGTCACTAACCGCTTTGAGAGTTCTTGTTCATAGTTTTTCTTACTCCTGAGTTTGTTTGTTTTTTCTTTAATTTTGTCACTGGCTTGTTGTACTTTGAAGAAGTGGATACAGAAAAGCAGCTGTTTCTTGATGACTGTATTCAACCAGATATTATCCCTTTGTTTAACTAAGATTCATGATACTACCTTATTCCAGGTAGAAAAAGTGTTTAATGGGACAGTTTTTGCTATTCCTATGGTTTGGTAATTGAAAGAATTACAAAGCATTAAAATTCATTGGCAATGGCTAACACCAAACAATTGTTTGAAGGTTGGGAGAGTGGATAGACAGTGTGTTTATATGAGTTACTTTTTTTTTCTTTAAATATGAATGGCTGTGAAGTTCTAAAAAATAATACTGAAGTCAAGATGATTATTTAAAGTACTTACGGCCAAGACAGCAAAATACTTCAATTATAGAAGCAATCAAGAAATACAAGCAACTAAGTTTACTCAAAGCAGAAAAAAAAAGCGGTGAAAACTCTGTCTGTGTCACTTAAACCTATAGTTATACTTTATTGTGTGTTGTTTTTTTGTTTTTTTTTCTATAGCTGCAGCTTCATGAAAGAGGATTAAAATTACAGCAGGCTATTTACAGTCAGGTAAAACTTTTTTATTACTTTGTATTTATTTCATGCCTGTTTGCCTGTCTTTCTTTGTAGATTGTGTGGCAGTGTGCTTTGAGAGGAACGAACTGAACTGATGTGGAGCATTTTACACTTAGGTCGTCTATATTCCTTATTGTCCTATTGCAGTGGAATTAAAAATCTGTTTTGCGTCAGTTGTGCTTAAACACACGAAAGCATATGCTTTGCTATATATTGTCTATTGGAGGAGATAATGCGACAAGGGGGGATTCAGACTAGATATGAGGAAGAAGTGTTTTATGCTGAGGATGGTGAGACACTGGCCCAGGTTGCCCAGAGAGGTGGTTGACCTGGAAACATTCCAGGTGAGGTTGGCCGGGGCTCTGAGCAACCTGCTCTAGTTGCAGATGGCCCTGCTCACTGCAGGGGGTTTGAACTAGATGACCTTTAAAAGGTCCCTTTCAACCTAAAGCATTCTGTGATAGTCATGGGGGAGGGCAAGGCATTACATAATTACTAGACATCTGTCAATCTCAAAGTCTTAAACCCTTGTTTATTGGAGAGTGCACATGAAACATATATTTGTTATATCAATAAGGTTGCATTGCTGAAGCCTGTATCAAATAAGTTCTGGTGCAGAATCGCAGAGTGATGGAGGTGGGAAGGGACCTCTGGAGATCATTTAGTCCAACCCCCCCTGCTAAAGCAGGGTCACCCAGAGCAGGTTGCCCAAGATCCCATCAAAGGGTGTCTTGAAAGTCTTCAGAGGAGGAGACTCCACAACCTCTCTGGGCAGCCTGTTCCAGGGCTCTGGCACCTTCAAATGAAAAAAGTATTTCTGTATGTTTAGGTGGAATTTCCTGTGTTCTAGCTTGTGCCCATCGCCTCATGTCCATTTATTGGACGCCACTGAAGAAGGTCTGGCTCCATCCTCTTGACACCTACGCTTTAGCTATTGATAAGTGTTGATAAGATCCCCTCTCAGTCTTCTCTTCTCCAAGCTAAACAGCCCCAGGTCCCTCAGCCTTTCCTGGTTAGAGAAATGTTCCAGTCCCCTCATCATCTTTGTAGCCTCTGTTGGATTACAGATTGACGTTTTGTGCTTTCTGCCTAATACAAGCACTTCTGGAGTTTTACACCATGTGCCTAATTGACTTTGTTAAGTCGAGTCTACCTCATCAAACTTGGAAATACTAGAGAGTAGAAGGGAAGACTGAATTCATCCTAATTTTTTAATCTGTCCTAACTGATTTTTGGTCAGGATCCTACATCCACTGTGAGTTGTGGATGACAACTCAGGTGGTGATGTTTCACGTGTATTGGACTGTGAATCTTCTTTCAGGCCTGCAAGCTGTTGGCAGATGATTACGAGCAAGTCCGCAGTGCTGCAGTTCAGCTAATTTGGGTCCTCAGTCAACTTTATCCGGAAAGGTATGTGCTGTATGCGAAGTAACTCCAAATGCTGGCTGAGTAATAACCCTAATCCTAGGAGTTTTGTGCTGGGAAGTCTCAGGAGTAGCTGTTAGAAAACTCAGGTGTAGAAATTGCTGTTGCCTTGTAAGAGTGAACTGATCCGAATGCAGTTTCGATTCCTAATGTTTGTTGCACATCTATAGATATTCAGCGTAGCTGTTTCTTACTCGATGCCATCCAGCGTGGCGTATCATCAGGAAACTGATTCATGTTTCTCTGTGTTAGCATCGTCCCGATTCCTTCTTCTAACGAAGAAATCCGCTTGGTCGATGACGCATTTGGAAAAATCTGCCATATGGTTAGCGACGGTTCCTGGGTCGTTAGAGTACAAGCTGCTAAGTTATTGGTAAGTTATTCTCTATCTGAAAATACTTCATTTTATGTTACTTTACTTTTCATGGGAGGATGTTTAAAAACTGTATAGGTAAATTAGTACCAAAATCTTGAGAAGGAAGAAATGGGAAAAGTTGCAGAAACCCAAAAGTTTCTCAGCTGAGCTCTGCAGTTATTCTTTCCTCGAGAATAGAGGGCTGAGTATCCAAGAAAAAAAAAGACTTGTCATAATTCCCTCCCCCTGCTTCTCCAGCACAGGACACGTAAACCAATTGAACTTGAGAAAGATCATATTAACCTCAGTGGGAAAATAAGATGTTCTGACTGCCTTAAGTAAACTTCTTTAGACTCGGACATATGGTAGGGTCAAGCATTGCATAAAGCTGTTAGAATGAGTAGGTAAGATTGGACTCTGTGTTGGGATAAATCAGGAAATTACATGGTGTAATTTGGAATAATCCTGTTTCTTCCATTTGTCTTTTTTTTTCCTTTATTTTTTTTCTTTAGGGTTCTATGCAACAAGTTAGCTCCCATTTCTTAGAGCAGACCCTCGACAAGAAGCTCATGTCAGATCTGAGGGTATGTAAATGTTTGGGTTTATTTTTACAGTGTATAGTGTACTAAAATCACACAACAGGTATTTTAACGTTGAGTGTGCTTGTTTACCCTGTCCTTGCCTCAGGGTTGCTGAGAGTTAATTGGTGATGACAGGTTTTCTTTTAGATTAAAGTCAATGAAGCAATTGCTGGTTTTAGATTTCATTAGCTGAGCATATGATAAACAGCTCCAGGCTATTCAGGTTTTGCAGATGAGAGGTAAACATTTGTGTTCTTTTGACAGCCTTTTGACTAAAAACTTTATTTATTATGTATGGAAAGATTGCATCCTAGTTTTAGGAGCAAGCTTATAGAAAAATCCTGCAAGATCCAGCCAGTAGACCTAGACATTCCAAGAGACATGAGTAGCTAAAGGCTGGGACTTCTGAGCTCTAGCAGCAAAACTTTTCAGTAGAATTTCTTCTTTTAAGCAACTTGCTTGAGGTATTATGTTCAGTTTTTCTGTCTGCAAAAGACTGATGAAGCTAGAGCTACTAGCTTTTTGCGGGCTGCTTTGTAAAGGCTGTTGAAAGAAAGTGCTGCACAGCTTTCTTCACAGTGTAGGGGGAAAGGAGATGGACAAGCAGGCGTGCTCAATGACCATCACGTTCTAGGTTTTGCTGAAGTCGGTGTAGTATTGACAGTCATTAAAGTATTTAATTGCTGTTTTAACAAGTTGAACTACAAAGTGATAGCATCTGGTTTTGCAGATCAGTTATTGAATATTGCACTAGACGGGCCTTTGCTCTCACTCAATTTGGCTGGTGTTATAATGGGTGTCTGAGAATATGTTAATTAAAATATATTAGTTATTATCCTTTCCCAGCATCAAAAGTACAAAGAGAGAATACTGCCAATTAGAAATATTCGTAGAAGAAGAGATGCTATTTGCTCTTCTTAGCATTTCAGTGCATCTGTCAATGTCTAAGCCTCTAGCTACATCTGCTTTCAAATCTGGGAAAGCCATTTAATATTTTGTTCTGTCATCTTTAAAGTTTACTGTGGTTGTAACTGAAAAACTTGTTTGGACAGAGGAAGCGCACTGCGCATGAGCGAGCCAAAGAGCTCTACAGCTCCGGGGAGTTTTCAAGTGGCAGAAAGTGGGGAGATGATGCTCCGAAAGAAGAAATCGATACGGGCGCTGTAAACTTGATTGAATCGGGAGCTTGTGGGGCTTTTGTTCATGGCCTGGAAGATGAAATGTATGGTAAGTGTTAACTTACTGTACAATGACTGCAGGAGGGGAGATGTGTGCTGGCTAATGAGCTTTGGGTTTTGTTTTGGTGTTTTGTTTTTTTTTCTCAAAAAATAGATCAGCTGGCAGTGTGGTTTGGGTTTTTTGTTTTTAAACAAATTGTGGACTTCAGGTTAGTGGGGTTTTATTCCATTATGATCTCTGATATGGCAGTTGCTTCGAAGATGATAGGCTCGTTTTGGTTGGAAGAGACCTTTAAGATCGAGTCCAGCTATTAACCCAGCACTGCCAGGTCACTACTAAACCGTGTCCCACAGCACCACATCTACAGAGCTTTTCAGTCCCTCCAGGAATGGGGACTCCACCACTGCCCTGGGCAGCCTGGGCCAGGCCTTGACAACCGTTTTGGTGAAGAAATTTTTCCTAATATTCAACTTAAACCTACCCTGGTGCAACTTGATGCCATTTGCTCTTGTCCTGTCACTTGTTACCAACTCTCACCTGGCTCCAACCACCCTGCAGGGAGTTGTTGAGAGTGAGAAGGTCTCCCCTGAGCCTCCTTTTCTCCGGGCTCAACAACCCCAGGTCCCTCAGCTGCTCCTCACAAAACTTGTGCTCTAGACCCTTCTTCAGCTTTGTTGTCCTTCTCTGGACACTCTCTAGCTCCTCCATATCCTTCTCAGTGTGAGGGGCCTGAAACTGAACCCAGGATTTGAGGTGCGGCCTCACTAGTGGCCAGTGCAGTGTTGCAGAGAATTTCGGATAGAAACGTTTCATTGAGTAGGAAAAAAAAAAAATTAAAAAGCTTCCTATAAATGTTCCCATAAACTAAAATCAAAGTTCCTATAATCTAAAGTTTTAGTGAAATATCTGGTAGGATGTGGTTGCCTATATTATGCAGAAACTTCAGTGGGTTATTATAATTTTTTTATTTACTTAAATTTAGCAGTTGCACGTGGCTCTAAATTAGCAACATTAGTTGCTGCTGTTTGAAATTGATGTTTTCTTTACAGGAAGGAAAACCAAAATTTTTAGAGCTTCTTGTTTAAAACAGGGCACCACAAGGACCCTGTCTCCATGGAGTCCAGTAATCATTCATTTCGTAAACACAGCGGCTTCCATCCTAACAAAGGTTAGAACTAGTGACACATACCCACATATTTTTCAAAATATTTCAGAAGCCTCCAACAAATACACTTTCTTCTTCTCATTTCCAACTCAGTTTTATCCATAGCCAGTTTATACCTGTTTGTTCTTAGCCAGTGGCAGGTTTCAGGTTAAATAGTTGTTATTTTTCTTGGGGGTTTCCCTAATGAATTAATAGCTTTAATTTTGTAAGAAGCAGAATAGACGAGGCTCCTTTTGGTCTCTGCTGCTATAAAGCTTTCCTCTTGGCCGGCTAGAATGCCTTATTCCTGAAGAGTAGTGCCTGGATCTTCGTGTTTCCAGGTACTTAAGTGTCAGGTGGGTTCCTGCTTACATCTTTAGCAATGTTATTTATACATATTTCCATTAAAGGTAAAGAATTATATTCTAAGATCACATTTACCTGTTCCACAGTGCTATTGTAGTGGTCTCTTGGGGTCTTCCTGTGATGGACTTGGAGGCCATAGGTTCTTTTCAGCAGATTCTATCGGATCTGTTCTTTTAAAGAGGATGAATTGTGAGTGTCAGACTGGAACACGGGCATTCCTGAGCTCCTAGGTTTGGCTGTAGCATTGACCATGCTGATGACCTCAGGAAAGTCTGTGTGCTACCCTTCCAGCCCAACGTTCCCATGGGTAAAGTGAAGATTTATGTTTCTTACAGCTGTTGAGAACGACTGGTATTTGCATAGAACTGTGAAAATGTCAAGCTCAGAATATTATTCCTGAATTTGCTTTTAGTATTACTGGAAGGATGAGGCTAAATTAGAAAATACAAAACTAGCGTAGCAAAAATATTGCTGTAGATTTGTGTTGTAAAAGTTGGCTTATTGCTCCATGACTCCTGCAAATAAAAACATATTTTCCTAATAGCTAAACTCTCCCTGAAGCTTTAAAATGCAGCTTGCTTTTTTTTTGTTTGGTTGATTTTTTTACCCTGACTAGCAGAAAAAAAATTTTTTGCTGGCTCAGTCCATTGACCTGTGAAACATGTTCTCCAGTTTCTTGTGCCATAGGTCTCGTGGCAGTATGGTGTTGATGGGGAGTGTCAATAAAATGGACAGCTGTGGAATATACACACATCTTTGAATAATGTAGAATTCTCCCTCCACTGCAGCATTTTTTAAATACTGCTGAACTTTCCTCTTCCTTACTTGCAGCACTGCTTCATTTCTTGAATTCCATGTTGTAACTTACATCCAAATTAGAGCGTCAGCTTATGAAGGCGATATTGGCCAAATGTTTTTCTCCTATTACCTCAGTCTTAATGACCAGGGAGGCTCGTCGTTGTGGCAAAAGCTTCGTTAGTGAGTGCTCAGGGGTCTTGCTGTGTTTGCATTTTTCTGCTTAATCAGAATCATCAGGAATCAAATATGTTGTTTAAGAACAATAGGCCTAAAAGCTACACATGAGTTTAAGTAAATGTTTTCAAGATGAGCTAATTTGAATGAAAAATAAAAGTATGTTTAAAACAATAAAGTTTGCAAGACATCAGATTAGTTCTTATTTTTATGGTCCCAGCACATAAATGTTATGGAAGCTTGTGAGGATGGCCGCAGGGAAAAGAGTCTTGTCACCACTTAAGCTTGTTGTATTTGGGTATTCTTCAAATTCCTGTGATGTTTTACAGCATAAATAAACTCTGGACACTTTTTGTTTTTATTTTATTTCTTTGCTTAAATTCTGAGTCCTTTTAATAATCAGGTAGCACCTTTTTCCTTTCTTTTGAGGAATCCGAAGTCACGAAGCAGAGGAATTTCATTCTGTTTACTGCCGGGGTGATGATACTCTAGGGCTTTTCAGCAATTCATAAAGTGCTACATAGCAAGTTAAAAAAGCAGTGAATGCTCCAAGCAATTAAAATGTCAGGAAGAATAAACCAAGCAGAGTTTAATTATCTAAATTAGTTTGCTTAAGATACCAGGATTAATGCTACACTTGCAAAATGCGCTATGAAATACGTCATGTTTATTGCTGGGTAGGAAACCTGTTATTCACCTGAGAGTCCCTCTTGCAGATGCTTATGACAGCAGCACGCACTGTGTTAGAGGTGTGAGCCTTTTGATTTGAAGGCTTGTCTGCAAAAGGGTCCCCAGTGTCATGGGTCCTTGCTTTGTCTCCATCCTCAGGGGTTCCTTCACACCTCCTGCCCTTAGCCCAGTCCTTGAATCCTATGAGGCCTGGCTGTTGGATGGTGGGTCTTCTTAAATAGCACTGACAATTAATTCCTTTTCTCTTTTAATAGAGGTTCGGATCGCTGCGGTTGAAGCCCTCTGTATGTTGGCTCAGTCCTCACCTTCTTTTGCGGAGAAATGCCTGGATTTTTTGGTGGACATGTTTAACGATGAAATTGAGGAGGTGAGATTGCAGTCAATACACACCATGAGAAAAATTTCCAACAATATTACGCTGCGGGAAGACCAGCTGGATACTGTGTTAGCTGTCTTGGAGGTAAGGAATTCCTAAGGGGGAAAAACTTGCATTCCTGCTTTCTTTGGGGTGTTATGATTACATAATGCTAATCAGCCGCCTCCTTTGATCTGAAGTTGTCTGCCTTTTTTGTTGTTGTTTTTTTTCCTCTTCTTCTAACATCACCAGGGGCTCCTAAGGTCTAGTAGCTTGTAATCTTCAGGACAATGGAATGTATTTGAAATGGAGTCATAGAATGGTTTGGGTTGGAAGAGACCTTAAAGATCATCGAGTTCCAACCCCCCCTGCCATTGACAGGGACACCTTCCATTAAATCAGATTGCTCAAAGCCCTGTCCAACCTGGCATTGAACACTTCTAGGGATGGAGCATCAACAGCTTCTCTGGGTAACCTGTGCCACTATCTCTCCAACCTCACAGTGAAAAAATTCATTCCTCATCTCTAATCTAGATCTACTTTCTTTGAGGTTGAAACCATTACCCCTTGTCCTATCCCTACACTCCCTGAAGAAGAGTCCCTCCCCATCTTTCCTGTAGGCCGCTGTTTAAGTACTGAAAGGCTGCAATAAGGTCTCCCTGGAGCTTTCTCTTCTTCAGGCTGAACAACCGCAGATCCCCCAGCCCAGCCTCACAGCAGAGGGGTTCCAGCCCTCATATCATTTTTGTGGCCTCCTCTGGCCCCACTCCAACAAGTCATCCAACAAAAGATCAATTTCAGATATGAATTCTTCCCTTGATTGTTGTGCTGTTGCCTCCTGTGTGTTACCTTCTGTCTCATTTTCTGGGCCAGCACTCTGCACCACTTCGTGTTGAATGCAGCTTCATTTGCGTTCCGTTTCCTTTGTTCAACTGCTTTGGCTATACCTTTGCTCACCACACAGAGCCAAGGTATGGGCCTGAGATCTCTTCTGACTGCTCAGTGGGTTTGTTGACACACTCTGCAGTATAGATTTGGTTTTTCTAACCAGCATCCTCCCAGTCAGTGCTCAGCCAGGATCCAGGGACAGCATGAGTCAGCTGCTGCTCCTGATTGATGAGGTTGATCCAGGAAGGGGAGGAGATTTTGGCTGTGTGAACGATGTTGTGCCAAACTGCTTCCCCTCAGACTTATTTGCTGAGCTGTAGCCTGTGAAGTGTGTTTTTATGATTCTGCTACATGTGGTAGGCAAGTTTCTGCTGGTTTTGGGAGATCTTCCAGCCCTGGCTGGTGCTGTAAATCTGCTATTTCTGTCTTTTCACCTGCTGTTTGCTTGACCCAGGGCAACGGTAGCTTCTTTCGGTTGTGCCTCAGGAAGAAGCAAACTGCCTGACCTGTTTTATCAGCCTGTAACATGCTATGGAATGTTATCTGAATTTGCAAATGCAGCAGTGAGTTTTAGGTGCCTCCCATTTTTATGTGGTTGATTTACATTTGTTCAAGCTGTACATCAAGGTATAAAAATGTCCTAGTTAGACCGGGCTTCTGTCTTGAGCTTCTGTGCTGAGTTACAATGTATGATAAATCATACGTGCGTTATGGTTTACATTATCATAATTATCATAAGGTACTAGCATAGTTAAAGTGTGAGAATCACTAACATTTTAATGGATTTGTCTGATTCTGAAAGGTTCTTCCTTGTTTTCTGTAATATCCATCTTCCAGCATCAAAAATAAAAAGGATGTGGAAAAATAGCTTCGATGCCTGAATTTGTTCCTAGTGGGGGTAACTTCTGTTTTCACCTCACCTCTTTGACTTTATCTAAATAACTCTTACAAGCTACTCCTTGCTTTTCTGGCCAGGCTTTGGATTCTGCTTTCCCTGTTATCCATGATCTACATTTCTATTGAGTTGTGCCCCTCTCTGTCCCTTCATAGCCTTCTGCCTTACTTGTCTCTATGCTGCCCTTCCAGTGGTCTGTGCAGCTCTCCTGGAGTATTTCATGTCCGTGGTCATTTCATTCCAGTCCTTAGAGCATGTCTTCCCTTCTGGTCATAGTCTGCCTTCCACCAAAATAAGGAACGGCTGAGCGGCCCTGCTGTGCTTTCCTCCTTTGATCATTTGTGTGTGTTGGCTGTCACTTGAGAGCTTTTAGAAGAGGACTGCTCTTTCTCCTTTTGTGTAAGACAGCGATGAATGAGCTGTTGACACTTAGCAAGTTATAATTAAAAAAAAAAATTAAAAATCCACCATTGAAACTCATGCAGTTCTTATATCCTGTCAAATTTTCACGTTCTATCCAGCAGTGCCAGACAAATGCCGATAGCAAGGATGTATAATACATTGATACAGAGCAGCAAGGTGGGTTTGGGCAGAAGGAATGTAATTAGTGAAGCTGGAATTCAGCCACAGCACTTCTGAAAAGTACTGCTTGGAGATTGCATAAGCTCCTCTGTACCTTGGCCTAAAAAATAAGTGCAATGTGACTTTCGAAGTGGTGCATTAGGAATCCCATATGATCCCAGCAATGTTACTGACTGAACTTGTGAGTGTGTGTTATGCTGCGCTTTTTTTTTATTTTTATTTTTATTTTTATTTTTATTTTTATTTTTATTTTTATTTTTATTTTTATTTTTATTTTTATTTTTATTTTTATTTTTATTTTTATTGTCCATCTGTAAACCCAGTTAGGTCAAGTTCCTTTATCCTTTGAGTGATCACTGTTGTCTGTCCAGCCATTGACCTGTCAGCGCTTACCCAAGCCCAGTAGAGGCTGGGGGCTGGCTTAAAGGCTTGTGGAATTCAGCTTTGGCTATTGAATGATAAAAAGGCTTCTCCAAAGGTGATAAAACAATCTGTGGTGATTGTTTTGCCAAGTTCCCCAGTGCCTCCTTGTTTCTGTTACTGCCCGTGTGTTAAGGGTACAGCATCGCTCAAACCGAACAGTGATTCTTGCTCCACTTGAGAAGGTCAGCGGTGAAGCCATTTCCATTCATCCCAGTAAATGAAGCACGTGGGTGGATGAGATCAGCAGGAGACCCTGCAGCAGTTGCCTGGTCTGTCACTTCATCTGTGCATATTTAATGAAAACTAGAAATGTGCCCTGTTTTCCAGATGCCTCCAGTACTCTCTCGGCACTTGAAAGTGTTGGGCTTTTTTTGTTGTTTGGTTTTTTTTATTATTTTTTATTTAGGACTCTTCAAGGGACATTCGGGAAGCGCTTCATGAGCTGTTGTGTTGCACCAATGTCTCAACTAAAGAAGGCATCCATCTTGCACTGGTAGAGCTGCTGAAAAACCTAACGAAGTATCCCACAGACAGAGAATCCATATGGAAGTGAGTGTTTTCAGTGTCTTCTGTGTG
Source organism: Baryphthengus martii (assembly GCA_013396935.1). Classification (NCBI taxonomy): domain Eukaryota; kingdom Metazoa; phylum Chordata; class Aves; order Coraciiformes; family Momotidae; genus Baryphthengus; species Baryphthengus martii. Next base: position 35,718 of record VWZK01004802.1, read on the forward strand.
TACTTATTTTCCTATACTTGTTAGTGATTGAGGCATCAGGCAAATATTGAGCCAGCTAAGGACCTAAGAGGTACTGCAGGCATACAGTCCTGTTACTCCATAAATATGGAGTGGCTATACTAGGCATCGTAACGTATTCACAACTGATGCAGCAACTTGGTGGTGTTCTTGCTTGTCGATGCTTGTACTGGGAATGCAGAGCTGATACCCTCTCCCGGAGATAGCCCTCTATTACGAGCACTCAGAGCATTCCCAGAAAAGCTGAATTGAACCTTTGGTTTAAAACCTCATCTCTTCTATGCAACTAATGTTTTGTGCTTACTCAGCGCTGCATTAAATAGTAATATTGACCAGCAGTTGATTATATCCCTCGTGACAAGTGGATTGGCTATGTGGCTTTGTGCTGTTCGAGGGACTTTTTCTGTTTGAGCAAAAATGATGAACATTTATGTGGGGTTTTATGATTGCTTCATGGAAGCAACAAAGGAAGTGATGCTCCAGCATACGTGGTTTGAAATGGAATTCTTGGGTATTGTTGGAAACATTTATTTTAGCCTGCTTTATCTTCCAGTGTACTCTCACATTGGTTGTGGAGTTTGAAAATCAGGGCTTTTGGGTTTTGTTATTTGGTTGGGCTTTTACCTCCTCGCTCCTTTATTTCAGGAGAAAAAAATACGCTCCTTTGTTAGCACTTAGTCCAAAAGCTTCTCTTGGGTTGTATAGCTCCTGGTGTTAAGTATTTCTTTGACAGTTTAAATCAACAATTGTTATTACTGCTTGTTTTTTCAAGCCGTCCTCTCAGTTTTCATGGATCCTATCAAATATTAATGCAGATACTCAGCCATGAAGAGACAGTCAGCTTGGGCAGTAGGGTTTTGATGCTGACCAGCATCTCAAACTGCCATTGTAAGATAAAGTAATAATACTTTAAAATGTTATATTTTGCAGTGTAAACATTTGCTAAGAAACATTTCAATCTCTATTTTCAGATGCCTGAAGTTTTTGGGAAGCAGGCATCCCACTTTGGTGCTTCCGTTGGTCCCAGAACTGCTGAGCACGCATCCGTTCTTTGACACTCCAGAACCAGACATGGATGACCCAGCCTGTATCTTTTTCATGAAACCAGTTGATCTTTTTGAGTGTAATAAATTTTGTTCATATTTTCCTGATGCTCACATTTGTTGAACCATTTCAAACTAGCAGACAATCCTGTAGCTATTTCTGCATCTCTTTGCTGCTTAGTTTTATTGCTCGCCAAGTGATTTAATGACTGTTACCTGAAATCGTTTTCATAAATGCCAACGTGGTATCATTGGCCTTTTTTAATGCTGTGATAAATAGTCTGCTTATCAAGCAATTTGTCAAGGTTTAGGCTTTGCAGGTGAGTCCTTTGATGTGAAAACATTTGTCTAGTTTGCACTGATTTTGAAGCTGCTTTAGTTTTTAGATAACAGTAGTTTTCCCTGTCCTTTTTTAGGTGAAACTTCTGCTCTCCTCATTATTGTGCAGTGTATAGAACAGCACCATCTTAGTACAGCAGTGACTGAATGCCCCAAATGCTGTATATTTGTCATCATTTTGAAAGAATTCAAAATCTGAAATCCTTATTTTAACATTAGCTCTTCTAGTGCTTTAGAATACAAACTATTATTGTTATACCATTATCCTTAACAACAGGAGATGCCTTGGAAATACAAAATACTGTTTTTTCCATTGTTAGCTCTCCGTGCTTCCCTTCTGTGCCATTGCAGAACGTAATGTTATTTCTGATGCATGCTGAGAGATGGTGGATTGGAACAACTCTATTCCTCTGTGAAGCTACTCCTTATTTCTCTCATCAGTCACAGGCCATCAGCTAAAACTTCTGCACAGTTTAAATAAATACCTCATGAGAATTGAAAAGAGGTAGAATCAGATAGAGAGAAAGATTAGTCCCTAGTCAGGTAGCTAAATAGTAATATGAGTAAATTTGTCCTATGAGTTGAAAATTGAAGAAAGATTGCAGGGAGGAGAAAACTGTTATTTAGCTTAATGCGCTTTCCTGCCCTGAAACAATGAATATTATTTGAGAGAATATTCTGGAGGTAACTTGCCACCATATTTTATTCAGACAAATTCTGTAAAAGACAGGCCTGGGAGCCAGAAACAACAAGGTAGACCTGAATGATATGTTTCCTGTGTAAACTGTTAATTAAAAACGTGCTTTTCTTTGATTCAAAGCATTTAAGAAATTTCAGTCAGATTAGTTGAATAGCTTCAGCTAAAAATTTGGAAAGAATTTTGGGCAAAGAGGAGAAATCGGCTTGTTAAGTGGAAGCTTGACAGCCTATGGATGCGGAACATTTTTCAGGAGGTCAGAGACGTGAGTTCAGTCTCTTAGGTTGCTGAATCTACTTCTTGCCCGTGCAGACGAGAGCCCAGATGGTCTTAAGCTTTGTCTTGGGATCGTTTTGCACTCTCCTGTTAGAGGTCTTGCACTTGAAGTCAGCCTGTCGCAGGTAGTGCCCCAGCCTTTGGGCTAATAGATTGAAGCCTTTAGCTGCTCTCTGTAGTTCTCTGGCTCTTACACTGTGAAAATGTGTTGGTTTTTTTCTATTCCAGAATTATCTTCCTGTATTTGATGCTTTAGTTTGTTTTAAGCCTGTGTAAGAAGGTTGTTTTTTCAAGGCATCACAGGAAATACAACGATTTTCAAAACTCAGGGGTAAATACTTAGTTTTAGATGGTGTTGGGTACCAAGCCGATAAGCACAGTGTAAGTTTTGAGGAGAACATGCTCCACCTAATAAGCACGTTCTGCATTTATAATCCCTGGCTCTTGTCATTTGTGTCGCCTTTGAGCCATCCCACGTTGGCAGTAACGTCCTTCCTCCAGTATGGCCCATCCTGTAGTGTTTGTGTACGTTGTTTTCATCAGCTCGGACAGCTGCCTCTTTGGGTTGTGCTCAGCATTCTCCAGTTGTACAGAACTTCCTAAACAAATCTCCGGCAAAGAAAGGGTCGTTGAGTTGTTGGTTTAACTTGCCGTCCCCAAGGAGCTCTTCTTGCTGTTGTTTATTTTTCTTTAACAATCCACTTCAATAGACATTGCTGTTCTGGTTCTGATTTTTAATGCTGCTAAAAGTTGCCCAACAATGCCTGCCCTGTTCTCTGATCACACATTCAGACATTACGCCTATCTTCGGGACAGTCTATCGCATCTGGTCCCTCCGTTAAGAGTAAGTTGAACCAGCTTGGTTTTATGCTTTGCCGCTCTGTTATGAGTATTGCTGGTCTCCTCCCTGGCTGGCTGTCTGACACTTAGATTCCGATTTTCTCCCAGGAATGAATAGTGAAATGTACGTTAAGTGAAGAGAGCCAAATATTGACTTGTTACAACGTGGATTTTGTAACATTTGGGGGAGAATAATGTATTGCTCTCAAGTGAGACTAGCACATGGTTTGCTGGTTGGGAAAGAATACTTGGAGGGCAAGATTCCTGGAGCTTTCTCTAGCTCTGACTGTGTGGTGTAGGGGACCTTAGCCTTAGTGGCTGGAGAGCTGCCTGGCGGAAAAGGACCTCAGGGTATTGGTTGACAGCCGGCTGAACATGAGCCAGCACTGTGCCAAGGTGGCCAAGAAGGCCAACGGCATCCTGGCCTGTATCAGAAATGGTGTGACCAGCAGGAGTAGGGAGGTGATTGTGCCCCTGTACTCGGCACTTGTGAGACCGCACCTTGAGTACTGTGTCCAGTTTTGGTCACCACAGTATAAGAAGGACATTGAGGCACTGGAGCGAGTACAGAGAAGGGCAACGAGGCTAGTGAGAGGTCTAGATAACATGCCTTTTGAAGAGAGGCTGAGGGAACTGGGGTTGTTTAGTCTGGAGAAGAGGAGGCTGAGAAGGCAATGAGACCTCATTGCTCTCTACAGCTACCTAAACGGAGGTTGTAGCGAGGCTGGTGCTGGTCTCTTTTCCCAAATTACTAATGACAGGATGAGAGGAAATGGCCTCAAGTTGTGCCAGGGGAGGTTTAGATTGGATATTAGGAAGAAATTCTTTCCTGAGAGAGTGGTTAGGCACTGGAACAGGCTGCCCAGGGAGGGGGTGGAGTCACCATCCCTGGAGGTGTTTAAGAGACGAGTAGATGTGGCACTTGAGGCTATGGTCTAGTGGTTAGGGATGCTGGGATGAAGGTTGGACTAGATGATCCTTTCCAACCATAGTGATTCTATGATTCTATGATCTTCCAACATTTGACTTGTGTCCTACCTAAATGTTTTACTCATGAGTGAGATGTGTTCCCTGCTGCTTTGAAGCATGTTTTTCCTGTATGGAAGTACAAGTGGGACTAAAGTTGGTCATAAGCCTTACTACAGCTCATAAAATGAATGGCTGTTTGTATGGTCATGGACTTCCTTTGACTTCACAGTGTTATGGTTGATAGAGGAGGAAGATGTTTTTCTCAAAGAGATATTGAAGTTTGACCTGAAGATCTCTAGCTGCAAGTGGGTTATGAAATGGAGAGTATTAACCAAAAGATATGCAGACTTGAAAGCCTTAATTTAAATTTTGAATTTGAGAAATGAATTGGGAGCTCTCAGTTAGTTGTTAAATAACACGGTAGCATTTTACAATGTTGTTACTTGTATTAGACTTTCCTGTATGCCTTGTGTTTCTTCTTGCTTAGTTGCCAGGTAGAAAGCTGGTGTCCTCCCCTGTCTCTCCCAGTATTATGCCGCATGAAGATGCATCCCAGCAGTTCTTGCATCAGAGCCTGGAGAGGGTCTACAACCTTCAGCACCTTGACCCGCAGGGCGTCCAGGAGCTGCTGGAGTTTACCATCCGGTAAGGCTGTGAGCTGACCCGTTCATGGGAAGATCAGTTAGGAGGAGTCCCAGTTTCTCTGGAGCAGGTGCTTTGCTTCTAAGTATCAGTGTTCTATTTTGCCATCAGGCACTTGGCCTGAGCCTTGTTCTGGAGAGCGTGGTGATAAAACAGCATTCATGGCCTTCTTGAAATAAAACTGATGGTCTCAGCTCTGGCTCTGCCCCACTAAATAATCACTGTACAGTTTGGGGGGGCATCTTGTCAGAGCATGGTAAGAGTCAGATAAGGGTGCTCTTATTAACTGCTTACTTATGGTAAAATTCACTTTCAGTTTTTATGGATGGCAGCCTTCTGTGTCATTCTTAGTTCTCTGTTCCTGTATAAGTCCCTCATTTTGATCATATTATTTGTAATGTGTGTGCACAACGTTTTTTCATTTGATTTTGTAGGGAGAGAGAAGTCCCCCTTGCTCTTTGATTTTCCAGTTCCCATGGTCTTGCATTCAGCAAAAGACGTGCTTCTGGTGCTATGTTGGATTCTTCTCACCAGTCCCACTTACAAAGGACTTTGGCATCCTTCATCAGTTTGGAGATCAGAGAGAGGTTTTCCTCGAACAGACAATATTACAGCGTGTTGCTGTCTGTTGTACAGATAAGGGGGTGTGATATGGCTTCTGAATGTGAGGTTTATGCTGCCTCTTCCATTTCATCTCTAGACTGATTTAAACAAACAAAACACTTGCAAAGGATCCTTTCAGTGTGATTCCTCTGCTTGGAAAGAGGAAAAGAGCTTTATTTTGAGAGTCGGAAAAACAATCTAAAAAGCCTGGTTAGGAATATGGACTTCCAAAAAGCTTGATTCTTTTCCTTCTCCCTGAATAGCTGTGTATTCTGCATGTGTAGCTGTGAATGGCTTTCACAGCCACCTGCAGTGGCGAATAAACAGTGTGCTTCTTGCTGTGTCATCTGTCTTCAGCTGTTTTGAAGCTGCTGTGGCCAGCCTCAAACATAGTCTCAAAGCATTTCATGCACTAAAGGCTTGAAATGTCATCTCTTGGTAGAGCATCCGGAATCTTACAGGCACAGTAAAGGTCTGGAAACCTTTGTGGCCATGAATGTTTTTGATTTTGAGTGTAGGAATTGTGTCAGAGATGGGTTCAAAGGTAACTGGTATGCAGTGAAGGACAATAATGCTTTGGCGTTGGTGGAAATTATTGGCTTGGCTGTTTTCCTGCTGGGATCACCACCCAGGAACTGTGCTAAACCAGCTGCTCTTTTCCAGCCTTAAGAGAAGGGAGGATTGAAGACAAAACCAAAATAAGCGTTAACGGTTATTTTGCAGAGGGCGAATTTCCCACACCACCGACTGGGTTGCTGAGAGGAGAGGGATAGAAGATGGTCACAGCAGTGGGTGGTGGGACATGACTCCCTCCTCCTTTATCATTACTGTCATGGGGCTGGTGTCTGCTTGAGACTTAATTCCTGACCATGCTCAAGGCCAGTACTCTTCCCCCAGGCTCTGCAGCTGAAACTGCAAGACAAGCTTTTTTGCAAATTGGTCTTTGTGGTTTTGTGTCTCCATCTATACAGCAGGATTTTTTTTTTTTTTTAATTTTTTTTTTTGTCTTGCAGGGATGTTGAAATCTGTTTAAGATTTGTAAGGAAATAGAATTAGTGGAATTGGGAACTGTAGAAGGCTGGGAAGTGGGATATCTGCTGAGCTGTTAGCTAAGAAATGATGTCCTGTTTCCCATTAGTGTGTTGGGAGGCATTAAGTATGAGATGGGAATTAAGCACCCAGGGCTCTCTTCTCTTTGGATGAGTGATGATGAAGTGGAGATGAAGCCATGTAAGGCTCAGGCTGGCTCTGCTGTTGTTCCATGGAAGGAAGGCACAGCCCCTCTTCTTGGGAGAGATGTTCTCTGGCTGCAAATTACACAGATAAACTCATCGATTTTTATTTTATTTTTTTTAAAAATGTATCAGCGTTTATCAGCCGAGCCAAACTTTGGCCGAGCCAAAGTTTCAGAATTGCATCATAAATGCAAAGATAAATCGAAAATAAACAAAAGGAAAGGGCCATCTGAAGAAAAATATATTCTTTTTAATAATACAATAGGAAACACAAAAGTGGAGTGACAATTTTAGTAGATTTTAAATCAAAGCAAAATGCAGAGAAGAACAGATGTGTTGAATCCACATCATCCAACCTATGTTCAGTTCTGTAACAAAAGATGAGATTTTGTTTTCTTAATACACCCTTTTGATTTTAAAACATGTCTAAGAGTAGAGAACTAAAACATTTTTGGGTTCCATTAACTGTCTTTTTTTTTTTTTTCTGTCAAGTTAAAAACTATTACTGTTGCTCTGTGATTTACAAGAAATACTTCCACCGGACAACGCAGAACATCTAGTTGGGCAAATATGAGTACATCACATTTCAGCCTGGTTTAAAAAGGCAGCTATATTTCAAATACACTTGCTTGCACAAGCCTGACATGTTCCAGGCAACCTTTCCTAGCCAACAGGACTAGTTAGATTTCCCAGCAGTATAACACACATGAGTTGTTAGCTACTATAGAAGTCTGGAGTGTTTTAAGTTAAACCTGGAACTGCTACGCTCTAGGGTTCCCATAGGGCTGCAGAGTAATGGGGGGTGACAGACTTCCTGCTTCCACTGCTGTGCTCACGGCAGCCTCCAGGAAGAAAGGAGCTGCCAAGTCCCGAGGTGCAAACTGTTTTGTAGCACGTGTTTTGCTGCCCCTCCTGGTGCTCATTCTAAGGATAAGAAAAAGCAAGATGCAGGAATTCATCATTGCTGCGTTTTGAGTGGATTTAGATTAACCTGCTTGCTGCCTCAACATTGTTTTTTCTTTTTTTTCTTTTTTTCTTTCCCACATGCTTCAGCGATCTTCAGAGGCTTGGAGAACTGCAGTCAGAGCTGGCAGGGATGGCAGATTTCACTGCAACTTACCTTCAGTGTCAGCTGCTCCTCATCAAGGTTTGACTTCACCTGTGGTTTTTGGGCTGTTCTTCAGAATTGCCCTCAGTCCAGCACAGTGGTGCCCTTTCATGTTTTGGTGTTCGTGCTGAAAACTGGTGTGTGATTAAAGTGCAGGTTCTAGGGGTTTCTGATATTCCTGCTTCCCTTCTGTAGCAAATAATTTATGCAGTAACTTTGGCAGTGAGTACGCCAGTGCAGATCTCTGCTGGTGTACCGAGGGTTTGCATCAGTTCATGTGCATTTTGCCAGTGCAGACCTTATTTTCTAACAGAAATGCCAGTGGAGGCAACTACTCAGTAGCCGTTCATGTTACCAGAGTAACTTTTCTCTGCTAGTGGCCACTGGAATGTTTTTTTTTGCTAGACTGCTGCTAAAAGTGAAGTTTTTATAGACAGTGTTTTGCAGACAGCTTTTTTGGCACCAGTGCCAAAGGAATTCTTTAGACTTGATTGAGCAAAATATCAGTTGTGCTTCATTTTACAGTCCTTAAAGGGGCCTGCAGGAGAGATGGAGAGGGACAGTTTATCAGGGAGTGCAGGGATAGGACGAGGGGTAACAGTTTCAAATTTAAATAGGATAGATTTGGATTATATATAAGGAAGAAATTGTTCACTGTGAGAGTGGTGAGACACTGGCACAGGTTGGCCAGAGAAGTTGTGAATGCCCTCTCCCTGGAAGTGTTCAAGGCCAGGTTGGATGGGGCTTGGACCTCCCAACCTGGTCTAGTGGGAGGTGTCCCTGCCCACGGCAGGGGGATTGGAATTAGATGACCTTTAAGGTCTCTTCCAATGCAAAGCATTCTCTGGTTCTATGAAATGTTCTGTCTGTTTGGTATTAGCAGATGAAGTGGATACTTGACACCACAGCAGCAACCCTTTTCAAAGTCAGCTTCTTGGTGTAAACAGGAACTAATTTTTTGCTTCACTTCTCAAGCTAAAAGCTGGCAGTAGGGTTTAAGTGGGAGGTGAGACACTGACCCAGTTTGCCTAGAGAGGTCATAGGAGCCCTGTCCCTGAAAACATTCCAGGCCAGATTGGGCTGGGCTCTGAGCAACCTGCTGTAGTTGCAGATGTCCCTGCTCTCTGCAAGGGTGTTGGACTAGATGACCTTTGAAAGGTGCCTTCCAGCCCAAACCATTCTATGATTCTATGAAGTTAAGTCTCCTGACATGCATTCGGTGTTTCAATGTAACTTACACACCTATAAAGCAAGAACCAAAGCAAGCAAACAAACGCATTTCCAGAAGGGACTCAAGAAAAGCTTTGTTATGTAAAACCAAGAAGGGATTTGAGTTTCTTTGCTAAATGTGTAGCTGCCAGTTAGCATATCTCATGGCAGCCCTCAAATCCTTGGAACACGTTTATCAACCAGAGAAGCTATTTAGATGGGCGGTGTTACAGTTCAGTACAGTCCTAGCTAAATCCAAAACTTTTACCAAAGCAAAATGTGCTGTCCAGTCAGAGGCCCAGTGTTTGGAGGTGGCTTTGTTGCACTTCTCCAGGGTTTGAACCAGATGGTTTTGTGTGTCTGGCAAAGAGGTGAGCTCTATTTGGAAGAAGGGAATAACCACTGCACTAGCCATTCTTGTCTCAAGCTGTAGAACGGTCAGTACATCAGCGATGTAGAAGAGACAGTACTGTGGCTGAAATGAAAAGCAACTTGTAAGATCATACGATTAGAAATTCCAGTGTGACAGAGAGAACCTGTGTGTCACTGCAGCCCTTCTCAGGAGTTTTCTTTCTGGTTACTTCTTTCCCAAACAGAGAGAAGCTTTTGTGGAAAAAACTATCTTCATTTCCCAGCCTCTCGAGGCTCAAAAGGTTCCAGACCTTTGAAGGCTCTATATAGCCTGTGATTTTTATGGGTATTTAGCTGAGATTCTGGAGCTAGCTTAGGTGAGGGATATAGTCTGTGTGTTCTTGAGCTTTGGCTACAGCCAGGTTTGTGTGTAGCTGTATCTAAAAACAGGCAACTTCGAAAAGGGGACAGTGATATAAATCATCTAGTTGAGCTTTCTTGATTTTTTTTTTTTGTTTGTTTTAACATACATCAAAAAACAAGGTGTGGTTGGGTGTTGGTGGATTTTTCAAATACAAGTATCAGTAGCTGATTTTTACACTCAGTATTTTTAGCAATTCCAGGATCTTTGGCGGGGTGGAAATTGTCAACAGGAAAGTTCAGAAATATAACTATGTAGGTGTCTTTCTAGGGACAGTTGTTGCTGTTTCCACTTTTTGCTTGCAGTCTGAGATTGCCCTGATCTTGTCTCGAGGAGATGATAAAGTGGCGAGCCGCTGCTTTTCTAATAAGTGACCTCATTCTGCATAAAGTTCTCCTTAAAAGTCCTGAAGAGTTTGGCTCAGCCGGTCTCTAGTTCACAGCTTTGTTAATATTATTCTCATCTTCTGTTTTACATTTTCTAGTTGTAGAGGTGTCTCTGTGTATTTCTAGAGCAACACATATTTCAAGGCCTTGGTTCCCTGGGTTGTATTTAAAACATAAAACAAAACTTTGAGCTGCTTTTTCAACCAAGCTGGTGGTGTACAGCTGAGAGACAGAGCATCTTCCCTGCTCCCAAGCCCATCTAGCGCAGGGTTAGAACGTTTAGACTAAATTGGGTATCTCTCCTTATTACATGTTTTATTTCTGTAGGCCTTGCAGGAGAAGCTGTGGAACGTGGCAGCTCCTCTCTACCTGAAGCAGAACGCATTGGCATCTGCAGCGGCAAAACAGGTGAGGTAGAAGCAGCTGGATCTGCCTGGAGGCAAGTCCTTGGATACGAGCCCTTCCTTGGCCATGCAACAATAATATGCTTCTGACCTTCCACTGCCATAGTCTGTCCAAGTAAATCTTAGTTCCCCAAAGCAGAGTAACTTCTCTCATTGTCAAAAGATGAGTGGCAAGTGGGGGAGGTTCATGACAACTGTAAAAAGGCAAACGTTGCACCTGTCTTCCAGAAGAGCAAGAAGGAAGATCCAGAAAACTGTGGACTGCTTGGCCACTCCTCATTCCTGGGGAATATTGTGGACCAAATCCTCTTAAAAAGCCATTTCTAAAGAAGTGAAGGTCAACGAGGTGATTTGGAACAGCCAAAATGCATTTCCCAAGGGTAAATTCTGCCTGACCACTGCCATTACTCTCTCTGATGAGCAGACTGGTGTCATGAACAAGGAGAGGGCAGTAGATGTTGTATCTCTTGACTTCAGCAAAGCCTTTGATGCAGTCTCCTGTCCTTTTCACCAATCTGGCAGGATTCTGGCTGAATAAGTGGGTGATAAGGCTCCTCCAAATCGAGGAACCAATTGATATGCTAGAGGGCATGGCTGCTGTTCAGACTGGTCTGGAGAGACTGGGAAATTGGGATGACAGGAACCTTGTGGTGTTCCTCATGGGCATCCTGGTGGACAACACGTTGAACAAGAGGCAGTCAGTAAAGAAGGCCAACAGAATCCTGGGCTGTCTTAGGAAGAGCGTCGCTGGGAGGTCTGGGAAGTGATCCTTCCCCTCTGTTCAGCTCTGGGGAGATCACATCTAGAGGGCTGTGTTGTGTTTTGGCTTCTGCAGTAGAAGGAAGATCTTAATAAACTGAGCCAAGTTCAGCAGAGAGCCACCAAGGTGGTCAGGAGCTGGAGCACATTCCCTGCAAGGAGAGACTGAGGGAACTGGGCTTGTCCAGGCTGGAGAAGACTTCAGGGTGGGTTTACTGCTACCTACCACTACCTCATAGGATAGAGATGAGACAGAGCGAGACTGCTCTGGGCAAGAGACAATGAACATAAATTGGAATATGAGAAATTCTGATTAGATACGAAGAGGGGAAAGTTTACTGTTAAGGGTGATGAAATACTGTAACAGGTTGCCCAGAGAGGTGGGGGAAATATCTGTCCCTGGAAGTGTTCATAATTTGATGTGGCCCTGAGTAACTAGATCTAACTAGACCTGCTCTAAACAATGGACCAGACTAGATGACCTCTAGAGGTCCCACCTAACCTGAGTTATTCTGATTCTGTGATTATATAAATGATCTGATCCTGGAAAAAAAATGAAGCTAAGCCCTAAGAAAAGATAAAGGAGAAAGCAAGCTATTAAATAATCCGGAAATAGATCTAGGGTAAAAGCAAGTTTGTGGATCTGCTGGGAAACTACGCTGACATTTTGAGTGTTCAGTTAATGAAAATGTAATAAGAGACAGGTACTGCTGTGCCTCAAAACCTTCTATGCTATTGACAGTTGTTCCCAGGAGGGAGTCAAAACAAAAGCCTATCAGCTTTTAAATTTTTTCTAATTGAACTGTCTGTCTTGGGCGCCCTTCTCAGTAGCATGTGAACCCCCTGGGAAGTTTTATCTGTTGTGACTGTGAATGTAGATCACTTCCCGTCAATGCAAGGTGAGGGAATATTTCTTGTTCAAGAACTTGCAAGTTCTTGGCTTCTATACAGTCATACTGAACACAACTGTGTTAATTTGAGCACTTCTTTTGTCTACTTAAGCCCGTTTATTCAACAGATAAAGTATGATGAGTAAAACTGTGCAATGTACTGTCTAAGCTTTTAACCGTGTATCTGAAATCACCAGAATGATGCTTATCTTGTGGTAGTTCCCATCTTCAGCTGCAGTACGTGAAGCATTGTTGAATACAGAGTTTTTTCAAGACAACTTGACAGATCTAGCTCCAAAATTGCGAACCCGAGCAGGACCACCACTGAGGTTACTCTGTTGTGCTGCTCCACATTTTGTATTCCAGTGTAGCCAGTGGAAGTGGGTGAGTGCTCAGCCCCTGAAAATATCAAATGTGATGCCAAAAGAATGGCTGCCCATGGAAGGAGGACTTGATTTCAGGCCAAGTTTCATGAACTGGTTCTTTAGTATAGCCGAGATAACCTTTTAGTATAGGTGGCACTTCACGCCGTGGAGAATTTCACCAGAAGATTGAGACTCGTGGATTAATGTGTTCCTCAGCATGAGGAAAAAAAGCCAGAGTCTTGTGATCATGCTTGTGCATAACTGAGTCTGATGGTTTCTTACCCCTGTGGTGTCTACCTGACAGATCTTGGAAGAAACGTATAAAATGGAGTTCATGTACAGCGGCGTGGAGAGCAGACAGGTGGTCATTATTCACCACATGAGACTGCAGGCGAAGGCGTTACAGCTTATAGTGACTGCACGTACCACCAGAGGGTAAGGACGGCCTTCTTAGGGTTAACTGTCAGCTGAGTTTCTTCAAGCTTTATTTAAATAACCAGCAAGGGTAAATTAGACACATAAACCATCAGAACGTGCCAATAACCTTTTGTTTGGTGTAGCTGTAGAGCAGCACAATGCTAAACTAGACGACAGAATTATTAGGAAGACGTGTTTAGGGGGTTGAGTTCTCTCAGCTAAGAACATACGTAGGTTAAAAACTCTGTGGAGTGTGTCTTAGAGTTGATATTGGGGACCTGTTTAAATGAGGAAATGTCCTGTATCAAAGAACTCACTAATCGTGTTTGCTTCATTAAGTAGTAGTTACTGGGGTTTTAGCATCAGAAAAGGATTGTCTTTTTGACTGACCTGCACCTAATGTTTGTGTAACTCAGACACAAAATGCTCATGTGTATACATGGCTCAGGTAACACCAGAGGCTCCGTGTGGTTGCTTTTGGCTGCTGAGGTCGGTGAAGTTACACGTGGGTTTGGATGGTTGGAGAATTATAACTTCATTTGTCAAAGTGAGGGCAAGGTGGTTAGCGTCCTAATTTGTTTACTTTCTTTCTGAGTTTGTTGCCATCAATTTACGGTGTTGTCCTAGAGGGCCACAATATATTTGTCTCTTCACCTCCTGTTTTAAAGGCGGAAAGTTACTATTTTTTAACAGTGGCCTTGGGACCTTAGTTGGTGCCTGATGCAAATGATTTTGGGGATATGGGTGTTGGGAAGGTGGTGGCAATTTTTTTTTTTTTTCTCTTTTGTGGGGAACACTTTTCTGGCCTTAACATTGTATGATCTTTTAGTTTTTAGGAGCTTAAACAGATTCTAAAACACCTAAATGTTTATAACCGTAGAGCCAGTTTTCTTTATTCAAAACAAAACCAAGGAACATTGTCTTCGTTACAGCGTGGAGCCCCTTTTCGGGATGTGTGAAAAATTCCTACAGGAAGTCGATTCCTTTCAGAGGTGAGAAACTTTGTTCCTTCTTTGCTGTCTGTTAGAAAGTCCTCCCATCGTTGCAATCAGGGAATATTCCATTTGTTTTTCGTCTCTTCACCTCGCCCTTCCCCTGTTGTTGTCATACATCGGCGACTGCTATCATAATGAGAAAGCAAGAAGTAAACTCCCTTGTAAATGTGTGGGATCAATGGAAAAACTTTCCTGAGAGTATGAGAAAGAAGGGAGTTTCCTTTTCTTTATCACAAATTTCTACATTGTAAAGGAGTGACCGAGGGAACTGTCTACATGCTCAGGGTGGGAGTTAACTCATCCGGGTATTGGCATTTGCTTTGTAGACCGGTGCTTCAGGAGCACTCACCCAGCTCTGCTCTCACTGGAGAGGTGCTTCTTTCATCTTGCCCTACTCTAAATATCTAAAATAGATCACATTAGGGATGCCCAATTTTTTTTTCTGTCGATTCAGAAGGGAATTGGATAGCTAGCCCAGAAATATAGGTATCCAGCGTTGGCTGAGCAGAATTCCATCTCTAATGCCAACTGAATTCCTGTTTATTCGTGGCCCAATATGATTGGCAATTGTGGCTGGTTAAGTGATGAGAAAAGGGAGCCAAATCTACCCATTCCCTAATGTTGGCCTTTTTTGGTAGCTAATGACTAGAACTGTTCAAGATCATGGGATCTTGGCTTGTATCAGGAATAGTGTGGCCAGCAGGAGCAGGGATGTAATTCTCCCCCTGTACTCGGCATTGGTGAGGCCTCACCTCGAGTACTGTGTGCAGTTCTGGGCCCCTCTTCAAGTAAGATATTGAGGTGCTGGAGAAGGTCCAGAGGAGAGCGACAAGGCTGGTGANTTTTGACCTTTTCTTTGCACTGAGTCTTAGGTTCCACAAAATCCATCACTGTTTCTCAGGAATGTAACTGCTGGGGGCAGTGATGAATTCCACAAAGGGAATCTGGATGGTGGTAGATCTTGTCAGCTGCAAGATCATCTATAAATGCACAGATAGGTACAATCCATGTGTCTAGGCTGCGTAGCCTCAGTGTGCCAGATTTTAGCTGGATCCCGTGACGGAGTGATTGAAATTTTGCTGTCTGTGTAGTGGCAGCCATAGGAACATGAGGATGAGGATGCATGTTCCTGAGGATGTGTATTCCTGTGTAGCTCTCTTAGCATGTACGGAGGAGACCGTGATTTTTCTCCATCCTTGGCAAGCTGGTGGTAGAGGCTTCTGTGTATGGATTATGAGCTCCTGTAGAGCACCACCAGGATCCTGAAAAAGAACCATTCCTTTTAGGGCTTTAGGACCTGAAGCTGTTTGGTGGTTGTCTGATATTCCTGTCCAGGCTTTATAGACTCAACAGTAGGTGAAGATGCAGCACAACACCAGACTCGACAAGGAGGGAGGACAGCCCATTTGTTCAAGAGGCTGTTCATCTGCCAAAATGGTGCATTTTTTTCATCAAATTGCACAAATACTTGCTAGGCTTACAAAACTGTCTTCCTAAACACTACAGGAGTGTTGATGATAGTAACAGATAAGCTACCAATGACTCAGTCTAATAAAGCGCCTTCTGCAGGCAGTGATGTAGGGCAGTGGCCCAATTTTACTTCTACATAAAGAATAAGTGAGGGTGGTGAAACACTGACACGGGTTACCCAGAAAAGTTGTGGATTCCCCATCCCCGGCAGTGTTCAAGGCCAGGCTGGATGGGGCTTTGAGCGACCTGGTTTAGTGCAAGGTGTCCTTGCCCGTGGCAGGGGGGTTGGAACTAGATGATCTTTAAGGTCCCTTCCAACCCAAAGCATTCTATACTTCTTTGAAATGCTCTTCTTGTGAGAAGCTGTTGTCCCAAGCTATAGAATGGATTCTGTTCACCGGTCTTGACCTCTGTCTCTTTTGTTTTTTTCCCTACTGGTTGTAGTTCCGCTATAGGAGGAATGGCTCTTTCATCCAGCTGAGTTTCTTTGATGAGATGTCGAGATCGAATGTGGAGCATGGGAACTGCCTGTAGTCTCCCGTAATTGGCACCTTTACTAGTCTGAGTGGGCAAACCCCTACAATATCTGCTTCTCATCAATGTCTTTTCTAGCTTTTTTTTTTTGTGAATTTGGATTCCTTTGCCCGCTAGGCTCTGGATTGATGAAGGACCTAAGAAGGGAGTGCTGCATGGCCCTTGATGTTGTCAGTTTGAGCCCAAGATAGGGTCCCAAAGTAACTGGTCCAAATCATCTTTACCTTATGTGCAAGACGTGCATCAGCAGTGGAATCTCCATACCTAATTCTGTCATTATAACTAAATAAAAGGATTAAGTAGCTTGGTTGAAAATAACAACACCGTTAAACATTGAAAAAAGTATTTGACTTTTAATTTCTTCTTAACATAGGTGTTTCATCTCTGAGCTCCCACATATGCAAGGCAGTTTTGTCGACAAATTGCTGGACTTAATGCCCAGACTTGTGACATCCAAGCCTTCGGAAGTGGTCAAGATTCTTCAGACAACACTACGACAAAGTACCTTCCTTCACCTTCCTCTTCCAGAGGAGGTCAGTTTAACACAGAGAACTAAAGCGCAGTATCTTTGCAGACTATGCCAACCTTTGACTAGTTCCTAATATGCTATGAAGCTTTTAAGATTCAGGATTTTGGTCAGTCCTAAGTGTTATTTCTTCAAAGGCTTTCTTCTTACCTAGCATCCTCAGGACCACTGCTAAAAATACAGAAGACTTAGTAATTCCTGGCAGTATCTGAAAGCATCCAAAATTCCTGTGCGGTTTCTCCATTAAGAAGAGTAACAATTACCTTTTTTTCTTTCCTCCTCCCCCTGCCTTATTTTTGCCAACCGCTTTGCCCCGTACAGCTCCATAAAGCTACTGCAAATATCATTGAGCCTACCGGTGAATCTGATAATCCCCTGAGATTTACATCGGGGTTGGTAGTGGCACTGGATGTTGATGCAACTCTGGAACATGTGCAGGATCCCCAAGGAACCGTTAAAGTTCAGGTGAGCGGCCGCTTGACGTAAGTACAAAGAAGGTTGTATCAGAGGGGGAGTTTGCTTAAGGATGTCAATAGCTCTAAATTGCAAATAATTGTACACTTTTTTAGTAACAGGGTTGGATTTTTGTGGTTTTGGCCACACATTCAGAAACTTGCTCCTATATAGCGTGCTGAGTTGACTTGTGGACAGTTTGTGCAAGTTTACTTTGAGCACTTTGGTGCCGTTCTGTGCTCCACACACTCTACCCACTGTTGTCACATGCTCAGGGCACAAATAAATGCTGGTGAACTTCCAGTTTATTGTGGAAGGAGGAGCAAAAGAAACTGTTCTGAATGGTGCATTAAAATTGAGAAGTGAGCCTGTGTGATCCTCCTGAGGTTCAACAGGACCAAGTTCAAGCTGCTGTATGTGGGTTGGGGCAACCGCTGGTATCAACCCAGGCTGGGAGATGAAGGGATGAAGAGCAGCCCTGTGAAGAAGGACTTGGGGGTGCTGGTGGGTGAAAAGCTGGACATGAGCCAGCAACGTGCGCTCACAGCCCAGAAGCCAATGGCATCCTGGGCGGCATCCAGAGCAGCGTGGGCAGCAGGTCGAGGGAGGGGATTCTGCCCCTCTGCTCTGGTGAGACCCCTTCCCCTGCAGTGCTGGGTCCAGCTCTGGAGTCCTCAGCACAGGAGAGACAGGGACCTGTTGGAGCGGGGCCAGAGGAGGCCACAACAATGATGGGAGGGCTGGAACCCCTCTGCTGTGAGGCCAGGCTGAGAGAGTTGGGGCTGTTCAGCCTGGAGAAGAGAAGGTTCTGGGGAGACCTTCTTGTGGCCTTTCAGTACTTAAAGGGGGCTATAAGAAAGATGGGGACAGACTTTTTAATCAGGGCCTGTTGTGTCAGGAGAAGGGGTGATGATTTGAAACGAAACAAGGGTAGATTTAGACTAGAGAGAAGGAAGAAATTTTTTACGCTGAGGGTGGTGAGACACTGGCCCAGACTGCCCAGAGGGGTGGTTGATTCCCCATCCCTGGAAGTGTTCCAGGTGAACTTGGATGGGGCTCCGAGCAACCTGATCTGTTTGCAGATGTCCCTGCTTGCTGCAGGGGACTTGAACTAGATGGCAGTGAAAGGTCCCTTCCATGGTTCTGGTCCATTCTGTGATTCTGTGCAGGCTTTCAGCTCTTTGTAATTACATTTTAACTTTCTTCCTGCTGCTGAATCCCAAGTTTTAAATGCAGCTGAGAAGACGGGTGTGATATGATAAGTAAAATAGGCAAGTTCACTGCATAACAAAGAAATTAAACCCTCTGTTTACAATGCAGAGGAAGGAGCTGATGTCAGTATATTTTTTTTTTCCACGTGTGCTCTGGGTCTGGATGGCCAGTGTGTGGCTGTTGCACCTAGGGCAGCTGGACTCCTGGCTCCAAGATAAAGCACATTTTTCTGCCTTCCAAACTCCCAACAGAAAACACAAAAATAACAGACACTCTGCAAATCCCCACTTCAGTTGTCTTTCAGTTGTTTTGTTTGTTTGTTTGTTTTTCTCCCTATAGGTGTTGTATCCAGATGGACAAGCACAAATAATCCATCCTAAGGCAGCTGACTTTCGAAATCCTGGTCCTGGGAGGCACAGGCTGATAACTCAGGTGTACCTCTCTCACACGGCCTGGACAGGTAATGTTAATGATACAAGTTCATGTGATTGCTGTGGTTTCCTGAGATAGGAGCGTGCCTTGCTCGATCCCAGTCTCCTGCACCTGAGAGGTACATGCCCACAGTCTTGGGAACCTTATGGTTCCTGAGCTGCTGTTGATGTTCAGATTTCTGTTGTCACAGCCTCCGAGCACTTCTGTCTCTCTGCTCGACAGGGCACTGCTGCTCTGTAGGCGCTGTCATGGGAGGGAAGGGGCTTGCACCACACTGGGGGCTGCACATGCCATCTTCCGGCACTGGGAGCCTTTACGTGGGAGCCCTTCTTCAAGGTGAGGTCACCCGTTTGTGTGCAGGGCAAGCTGAGCTGTGGGAGTGAGGCCTGCATCCTTATTTAAAGGTGAGGAGTCATGGTAAACTGACTCATTGTAATTCCTCGGATTTGATCCAACGGGAGTTTGAGCAGGGCAGAGAACCTTTGGAACGGTGTGTACTCAATAGTAGAATTTCACTCCCGATTAAACTTTCACTATTTTAATTGCCCTAAAAAACCCACCCTTTAGCTCTGATGAAACGTGCGACTCCGACGTTCCCGTTCAGTCGCTTCCCGTGGAAGTGCTTCGGTAATTGGCTTGTGGACTTCAAACAACAAAAGCAGAAAGCATTTCTTCACAGCTCCCTTTGTCTTGTTTTCTTTTAATCCCTTCATATTCATTCAAATGTGGGCTTCTTTCTGAACAATTTTTCTGAGCGGTTATTTTTTTCTTTTTAAGCAACAGATTTTTGTTTACTGCCATATTCTTCCCCTTACTCCTCCTTATATAGCATTATGTAGCATTTCCGTGGTATACTCGCTCATCCTGCTACCTTTTTGTTTTGTTTTGGAGAAGAAAAAAAGGCATTGTTTCTATGGCCGGAAGTATCTGGATTTAAAGGTTCAATCTTGTACCAGAGGGAGCTGATTCAAGTCCTTATTTCTGCTTCTGCAGCGTTTGCTAGAAGGGCATTTTATATATGGCCCTAAAAGAGTCTGTTCTGGTGTCTCCTCCAGCCAGTATTTTAACTATTAACTTTGACATTGGCCCATGGGCATAGAAAATGGAGGAAACTAAGCTGGGAGGGGTTCAGGGAATGGGATTAAAATTCAACCAGAAAAATTTCCTTGAATTAGGCAATAAAACTACTGAAGGCTGGTAAAAAGTGTGTGTTTAGGAAGTGCCCAAATACAAGGCACAGGTTAACTGGCGGGCGTATCACAGAAGTGACAGAGGTGACTGCAAGCTACAAATTAGAGTTGACAGGATGGTGGAAGGGTGAGTCACAGGGAGGTGCTAGCTGAGCTGCGGGATAACTGTGGATAAGGTTCTGTCTGCTGCTGCTGACATCTCGGCTGGAATAGCGCTGCAGTTCAGGGCACGGCATCTCAAAATGATGTGAGTTTCAGTAGGTTTCATTTAGGTTCCAGTCATGCGGTGCTGTTGCGAGTTAACCCTGCTACACGGTTAAGCCCCGCACACCACCCGGTGCTCGCTCACTCCTGCCGCAGTAGGATGGGGGGGAGAATCTGGAAGGTAGAGGTGAGAAAACTTGTGGGTATTGCACTGTTCAGAAATAGCTAAATCATCCCTGTGTTATCAACACCGTTTTGGTCACAAATCCGAAACATAGTACCATGAGAGCTACTGTGAACGAGAACTAACCTTATCCCAGCCAAAACCAGTACAAGTCAATATGGGAAACTTAGAGGAATCATTTTTCAGTCTAGAAAGGAACAGTTTGATGGGGCTATAGTCCAGCGTGCTGCTCAGAAACATACTATGTAGACGGAAAGCCTGTTTTTGTTAGACTGCTGGGAGAAGAGCAAAGTGAAATCGCTGTATGAGCAGTGCTAGGAATATCTCTCTGGCTGCTGAGCTTGTGAAAAAGGGGAAAAGGTGTAAAAACTTCCAACAGAAGAGAATCTTCAAGTGATGGTCTATGCTGTGAGTCTTATCAGACATCATCTGGATTTACTTGATCCTGCCATAAAAATAGAGGTAGCCAGACCTGCTAGTTCTGTGCTCTGTTAGGATTTTATTATTGTTTGGCTGGAATAACTTTGAACAGTTAGTTTTGAAAGTTGCTATTTTTCAGTTGTTATTTATTAAGTTTTATTTTTTAAGTTGCCGTTTGTAAGTCAAGAGATTCTTTTCCTTAAGCTATGCCAAATGGGTGGGGAATCAAAAATGGTGTTTAATTCTGCTCTGCTGAATGTAGCGATGAAGTTGTATTTTCAGACAGCAGGCTGGATTCTGGTCAGCCCAGAATAGCTCTGTACTTAACCCAGCATACGTGAGAAAAGATATCATCCAGTGCTGGTTCTTCATGATGTCATGCCAGTCATGTTTGGGTTGTTTTTTGTTTTTTTGTTTTGTTTTTTTCTCTGCAGAGCCATGTCAGATTGAAGTGCGGTTGCTGCTGGCCTACAATTCCAACAGGAGCAAGGCATCTGCTAAAATTCCTAAATCTACTTGGAGCGAGAGCTTGGAGGCTCTCCCGCAATCTGAAAACGGCATAGAGGGGACCATACCCTTCAGCAAACCGGTCAAAGTTTATATAATGCCCAAACCTGCCAGGCGGTGAAGTCCATCTCAAAAAGAACTTATTTATGAGCTTGTTGGGTGACGTGAAAACAATACCCAGTATTCCAAGATAGTGAACCAAACAAACCCGTTTGATATTTGCTTAAAAAAATGTCAACCACAGAAATACAGCTGCTGAAGAACAATTGGCCTCCTCTGTTCAGAAGCAGATAGACCAATACAGGAGCTATTCAGGTAGTTTAAGGGTAGTTTCAAGAAAATGCAGCTGTTTCTATATTGAACCAACAAAATGGAGACAGTTCTTGATTAGCATTCCAGTGGTGATTTCATTGGGCCCCATCTTCAGTTTTTATTTATCAGAAGTTTCTCTTCAAGGCCTCTAGGTTTTCTGCGATGTATTTACTATGTAAATGCTTAGGCAATTAAATCCATGTTATTTTCACAGTACTCTGAAGCTAAGGAGTTTGGAGGTTTTGTAGAGGTTTTTTTGTTTGTTTCTTTTTTGTCAGTGTCTAAAACTTGCATTTGTGCACTGATACTTAAATTCTTAGTTACAAAAAAAAATTTAAAAATTCTGAAGTGCTATTATTCTTGTGTAGGAACAGCACCCCAGAGTGAAACTGCCACTTGCCATAGGCTAAATCCTGAGCGATTTTACATCCTGTAAAGCTGCACTGAAGCTGGTACGGTTTTGGGGAGGGCACAGGTTGTTCCTGTTGTGGTGTAGGGGGAGGAGGAACCACTGGTGCAAGCAGCAGAACTTCAGTTAGCAGGGCAGGGAGTTTGAGTTACAGCAAGAAAACAGTGTGTTACTTCTTTTGTTTGTTTACAAAAAAAATGCAGTCAAACGTATTATGATTCAGAGATTAACCCAACTCTCCTGTTGCACAGTTGTGTGTCTTCAGGAACAATGTGATTAAATACCACGGATCGGAATATTATTAACCTCATCCCCCTAAGTTTTACAGAATCTGTTTCTGCACAGTGGTCTTGGCCTGAACCAATCTTACTGAGATAAGAAAGTTTGCTATGTTTTCTTTTTCGATTCAGCAGCAGTTTTTCTTAGCAGTTATTAATAGGATTCGATAATTTATTATTTGTTTTTAAGCAACAGAGTTTTGTTTAGTGCCATATTCTTTTGCTTACTCCTCCTTATATAGCATTTCCATAGTGTACTCACTCATCCTGCTACCCTTGCTTTGTTTTGGAGATGGCTTTCCAGTCATCTGAAGTAGCTGAACACAATCTCAGTTAAGCAGCAGTCAGGCAGTTTGTCAGTGTTTCCCTAAGTGGGCAAGCCGGGAGTACAGAGGGTACTGAAAACCTGATCCTTCTGGCATTCCTGTCAGAAAGCATCTGTGCAAGGCTTTGGCGGACTGAGGATCTTCCTGTGGTATGTGGCAATCCTTTGGTATGATTTTTTAGCAGCAATTGATGTGTGAAAGTTTCTAGTGCAGCAGCCAAATGTTACTTGTGTTCATAAATTAATTGTATAAAAAAAAAAAAAGAAAAAAAAAGTATTTTCAGCAAGTAAACAAAGCAGTGAAGAAATACTTTCCAGTTGTCCAGAGATTACTGTAAATAATAACCAGCTATGTGCTTTCCTACAATAAAATTGGAAAACTCATGTTAATCTGTTTCCTCTTTATTGTAGAGTGAACATGTGCGTCTGCAGGGGCTGGGCTAGTAAGAGGTTATTGCAATCTTTTTGTCATTTTAATTTTTTATCACTGACATATCCTGGTCCAGAGACTCATAACCATGAAACTGTTCAGGTGCTTTAGGTGTTCTTGAATTAAACATCCTTCCATAGCAATACTGTTCTTACAAACTGATTTTTGGTGTTTCACCAGGGCACTGCTTTAAAATCTCCCTGGATGTGTAACAGCGACTTGTTACCATCTGACGTCTCTGTGGCATCCTCAGTTCAGTTCCCAGCAGACAGAGGTCGATGTCCTTCTCTTACTGTGAAGCTCTGCCCAGGCAGATACTCGGTGGGTTGCGCTCATTGCTCACAGGTTTTTGTTGTTTTGGGTTTTTTTTTAGCCCCTCCTCGATTTTACACTTCACCAGGATTTCTGCAGTTTGTCATCACCATAAAGACTTCTAATTTCAATGGTGTCCGTGTGCTTCGGGAGGCAGAGCGGAGCCCTGGGGCTGAGGGAATGCCCGTTCAGTCCCAGATGCCGCCCTTCTCTATCAGCACAGTGCAGTATCGATGGGCGGCACAGCGAAGCTTTCATGCTCCTTCTGGGACTGCAGATAACCCACCCAGGTCCTGGCATTATCCAGCTGTGGTGAGTTGACCTTGGCTGAGTACCCGGTACCCACCAAGTTGCTCTATCACTCCCCCACTACTTCCCTCAACACGACAAAGGGGAGAGAGAATGAGATGAAAAGAACCCGTGGGTTAGATAAAGGCAGTTTAGTGAAAAAGCAGAAAAGCAAGGAGCAAGGCTGCGTGCAAAGCAAAGATTTATTTTCTACTTGCCATCAGCAGGTGATGTCTGGCCCGTCCCTGGAAGCAGGGCTCCAGTACGTGTAGCGGTCGCTCAGAGGACAAGCGTCTTCTCCAACAGATGCCCCTGCTCCTCCTCCTTTGTCTCCCTTTTATACTTGAGCTGACGTCACGCGGTGTGGAATATCTCTTTGGTCAGTTTGGGTCAGCTGTCCTGACTCTGTCCCCTCCCAACATCTTGCCCGCCCCATCTCAATGGGTGTGGGGGGGAAGACGTTGGAAAGATAGCCTTGGTGCTGTGTGAGCACTGCTCAGCAGCAGCCACAACACTGGTGTCTTTTCTGCCTCCCAATACAAAGCCCAGCACCATAAGAGCTGCTCTGGGGAACATTAACTCCAGCTCACCCAAACCCAATACACCAGCTATCTGGCATAAACTCTGCCTTTCCTCAAGGTAGTTTGGCTGCTCTGTTGTTATCCGTGCTTGAGATTGGGTTGGATATTAGGAAAAATGTCTTCCCCAAAAGGGTTGTCAAGGTCTGGAATAGGCTGCCCAGGGAAGTGGTGGAGTCACCATCTCTTTAGGGATGTAAAAACCATGTAGCTGTGGCGCTGAGGGACATATTTTAAGGGTGGACTTGGCAGTGCTGGGTTAATGGTTGGACTTGATGATCTTAAAGGTCATTTCCAACTTAAATGAGTCTGTGATTTATCATTTGTTCCCAAGTGACCAAACAGCTACTCCATTCAGGGCATTTTTATTTTATTTTTATTTTATTTTTA
>VWZK01004803.1:0-77126 GCA_013396935.1 Baryphthengus martii
TTGAGATAAGAACAGTTTAATAACTAAAAGAAAATACAATAATAACAATAATAAAAATATATAATAATTGTAATGAAAAGTAATGCAACAAAAAGAGAGAAATAAAACCCAAGAAAAGACAAGTGATGCACAATACAACGGCTCACCACCTGCTGACCAATGCCTAAGCAGCGACTGGCCCCTCTGGGCCAACCCATCCCAGTTTATCTACAGAACATGATGTTCTATGCTATGAATATCCCTTTGGATATTTTAGAACTGCTGTCCTGGCCATGCTCCCTCCCAAGTTTCTTGTGTACCAGCTGTCAGAGCACAGGAAACAAAAATCCTTGATTTAGCTTTCAAGCACAACTGAAACATCAGTGTGCTATCAACATTCTCACACCAAATCCAAAACACAGCACTGTACCAGTTACTAGGAAGAAAATTAACTCTATCCCAGCCAAAACCAGGACACACCAAAAGAACAACAAAGCAATACAGTGAGAATAGGTAACAATGCAAAACTAAATCAATCATAAAGCAGAGATTCGGCTATGATAAAAGTAATGACTTCAGCTGACTGCCCAAACACTATGAGAGACTACTAGAAGATTATTATGTAAGTTGTAATACAATGATATATTTATCTTCAGTAAGTAGTTTAGTTTTTTATTAGCTCTTCCTTTCCATTACTACGATTATTTTTTTCTTTTTCACACTAGTTTAATTTTCTTCAAATATTAGCCCTTAAAAATATTCTTCAAACAATCTCCATTAGAAAAGTGAAGTCTTTTGTTTTTGTCTTTAACTCCCATACCAAAATCAGTTTGGCACCACTTCCTCCTGAGCGATGGGTTTTTAGCTCTGCTAACCACCACAGAAAAAGCTTTTGCCCTATAATGGCTTTAAGCTTTGCTACAATGTTTAAGATGTTTTCTCTAACTGATGACAACTTACTGTTGTACAATTTCGAACTTATAACTTCAGTAGATCTAAAAAACCAAACAAACCAACCCCCCCAAAAAAAACAACAAAACCACAACCTAACAGATTCTGTATGGGTTTCTCTATTTGGTCTTTAGAAAACCCAAAACTTTCTAGAAAGGCATTAAGTATTGAACACTAAGACAAGGCACCTTCAACTAGAAAAGACGACTCATACCTGGAATGCTGGCACAGATTACAGAATGTTACATGGTGCTAGAGAGCAGTGACCCTGAGAAGTACTAGAGGTGACATGGTGCAGGACAGCAGCATGCCTGGGAAGCACTCACAGTTTAAGCTGAGCAAGTAACTTGGGATCAAGTCACAATAATCCTATGGCAAAAGGGCTACTGTGCTTATTATTACAAAATTGTAAGTCAGAATAGGAAAAAAAAAAAGTTACTTCTGCACACAGCTGAGACTTGGAAAGAGGGAAGTGGGTAGTTCTGTAAACTAATTAAATCTGGTACAAACAAAATCAATGGCAAGATGGCAAGGCCAGATCCATCTGGAAAATACTTTGTATTTAAAGATTTCCATATTTTCTTCAGTTTAAGATCACACAGTAGTCTAAGAAATGCACTGAAGGGTAACACAGATTACTAAAATAATAAAAAATAAAAATACAACTCATCAGCCAGTGTTACTCATGAATTCAGACTGATCAACTAATGGTCTCTTCTGGTGTAATGTCTAGGGTCAGGAATGCAAAGTAGTCATTGATATCAAGGGATGAAAATAAGTCAGAATTTGAGATTTTAAGAGAAAATATCAGTATCTGCTAAGAATAAACCAAATCAGATAAAATAAAACAGAACTAAAACGACATGTTTTTTAATCCATTAACTTTTGACTTTCCCAAATTATGAGTGTTCCTGCAGCCAGATATTCCCTAAAATAAAGTTAACTTTGCGGTAAAATCATTATATTTTATTAGACTAGGTGACGTAACTGCAGAAAGCAAAAAAAATATTTTTATATACAAATAAAAGCATTACAATTTGAGAGCTTTCCCATATTCTGTGGCAAGTTGAGGCAAACAGACCAAGCTAGAACTTCTGTTTCTATAGGACCATGTTTGTGGTTTTTTCCTGGCCCAAGTGGGGCGTTCAGCAATACTTTCTCCACAGGACATTATGCTGATCATTCTTCAGAAGATATTTTCCTGTTCTTCTTTACCAAGATGAAGAGTATCTTTCATCCAAGGGATGAGAAGAGGTTCTTACTCGACTCCTCAAAAAACTGAAGAAGTGAATACTGTGAGAAGAGAGAAACTATGCAGTCCCTTCAAATTTGTCCACAAGCTGCGACCTAATGGCCCAGGCTTTAATAAAAGGACTAAAAGGGCAAACAATTCCTCAAAAGCTACATCATGGGCAGACTTTTAATTAAAAGAGTTGGGGTCCCAAGCAGGAATCTCAACAGAAATCCATGTTAGCTACTTATTCAAAGAGATTTGGTGTCTTATTATTAGTTGTCACACTGCAAATCAAATTGCAACTTTTCAACAGAAAATATAGAGAAAACATACCTAAAACATCAGCACCTTAAAGTTGATACAAGATATAAAAGTTGCACTAGGCTTCTAACACAGCAGTCTAACTTCCAAAGGGAGATACACCCACTCAAGTTACTGGTTATTTCGTTGGCTGTGTAAGAAACTAAAATTAAGACTAAATGCATGACACAAGGTGCAAACTGGTAGTGTGGATAAAATTTTCTGTATAGAGTACATTCTCTGCCTGCAATTTAAAAACATCTGAAGTAATATACAACTAAGGAATGGAACAAAACTCATAAAGACATTTTGGCAAATAGAGATCAAGACTCTTAATTACTTATGGGGTGCATTATTCTATCTACAATTCTTTGTCTCTCTGTTACCAAAAGGAAGTAAACAAATCCCAGATTTTCTTGCAATCTTGTTACTGAATTTACTAGATAAAGTAAGATAAAACTCTTTTTATTCTAACTTTCCTCCTGAAGGAAGTTAATAAATTATGTTTTAAGCATGTCTTTGGCAAGTTAGCTTAAATTTTCAGGAGAAAATTTAAGGGAATGTGACAAAAAGACATGGTGTAATTTTCTCCCGAGCAAGAAAGAAGCAGAGGAGAAAGCATCTGAGAAGGAGTTGCAGAGGCAGCAAGATGATGAACCCAGAGAGCCTGTCAAGACCGTCATATCATGCAGTTCTATTGCAATTTAAATGGCTTTCTGCTCACATTTTCTCAATGTTGCTAAAGAGAAACATATTTAACTTTTTGATCTGAACAGATACCACTTTTATTACTGGCAGAGTTGTCAACCTCAGTTCAATGTGTCAAACAGTTACAAAGCTGTATCAGTATGAGTAGTTGAAAACAACAGTGCACTGACTGATTCAGCTCCTTGACACACTAATGTTTTTCTAGAAATCCAGAATTAGCTGCAAGTGAAAGAAAGGAAGATGGAAAGAGGTGAAACAGAAGAGAAAGTAGTGATTCTCAAACAGAGAAAATATCAGTGATAACATATGCAATAAGGTAAGAGACTGATGACTAATATTTGGACGTCCACAATATCATTATGGCAGGACTTCACTGTACTAAATACCATATGAAAACACTATCAATTTTATTTTATATATCCCTGTTTCCTTCCAGAAAATCTCTCGTGCCTTCAAGTAAATGAGAATCTCACTTTTGACTTCAGTACAATTTTCCTGCAAACAGGTATCAACAGGGAAACATGGAAAGACTGTAAGAAGGAGGTAATTAACCTTATCATTGAACACATTTGATGCAGAATCATGCTGGTTTTTACAAGCTGCTTTATACATGTTATGTAGAAGTCTCTGCCCTGTAGAATTTATAATGGAACAAAAAGCTTAATATAAGATGCAGTAGCTGCACACCGGGACAAAAATATCTGCCTGCTTCAATGCTAAGCATTTTTCTATTTTGTTAGATTTGTATTATAGTGTCAGAAAAAGAGTCTACTCTACATTATTGTTCAACTACCCGTAAAATTGTACACTAAAAATGAAACCTTTCAGAAATGACATTGAAAAGGATCTAAAACAATTTCACTTCTCCATTTGTAGAAAAAAAAAATCAATTTAAAGGAAATTTTTTCTGTATAATACTACAGTTTGAAATGGTATAAAATAGAAACTTCTGGAATTTAGTGGTGTCGCTGGAGACCTATACTTTTAGAAAATATCTACTTCAGGTAAGTATAGAGGAGGAGTCTGAAATGATTGGCAAGCTGTAATCAACATTGTAGGTTAATTATGCCTTAACTATGCAATGTGTGATGTTGAAGCTGCAGAATGGTGACAATCAAACACTATGCAAAAAAGTACAATTTTTACATCAGAAGTGTTGACACAGTAACTCTTTGCAAAAATAGTACAGTAGAACTTGGAAGTTCTGGGCATTATTCAATCTCCTACTATGTTAAAGAGAAAAAAAAAAAAAGGAATAATTGCTGTCACTGTAAAATGCAAGAAATTTATTTGGTTTTCTTCAAAGATTTATTTCAATATTTAGTTATCAGTTTGAGAATTACCTTAGGGATGGAACTCAGTCTGCCTCTTCTGTTCCTCCATTGACTACACAGAATTTCAAGCCAAGTTAACTATCCAGTTTGTACCCTCAAAGAAGCACAACTGCTAATCACATGTTAACACTGTCACGAAGTCCAACAGAGATTTGCTTCTGCACATTAGGGAACGAGATACAATCTGTTTTCTTTTCCCAAGAGGTGCATATGCAGAAGTTCTAAAAGCTTTGCAACCATTTTTATTAAATACTTTTACCTATATAAAATGAACAAACAAAACCTATGCAACCAAATTTAAAGACCACAGTCCTTCACAATCACGTATGTTATATTCCATGGATGTTCTGGAATTAACTAAATATTTTATGGTACTGGATATTAAACACCCTAAACGTTAATAAGTTTCACTTTACCTCACTACATTCTTGTACAGACTGCGTTATTTATGGCTTACCTCACCGAGTTCTGCTAACAAAAAAGCAAAGTATGGGATGAAATCCAAAGCAATATAGTATGATCTTAGAATACATAGCAGTTTGCATTCAAAGTTGTTTGAATGGATAATTTAAAATAAAAAATCCAAATACTATGGACTCGTGAAGAAAATAAGACTAAAATCAGTACTTCACAGTTGGCCCAGACATATATTGAACTGCAGAAAGACCAGCGGAAATCAATGCAACGTGATTCCATCCCACAGATTTGCTGTGGTCAAGTTTTCCAACTCAGGTCCTCAAAAAAGTCAGTATTAAATCTCCCCAGTATTGTATTTCTATGTTACGGCATCTAAATAAGTAGATTGCTTTCCTCACAGCCTGATCACCTTCAGTTGCATAAGAAAAACTAATGACATAAATCTTATTAGCACACTGCAGCAAAATACCAGCTGTGTAAATCCAAACATTATAGTGTTTTCATACAGTCAAAGCTAAACACCACTCAGACACCTCATCAAATTGTAAATTGTTTCCTATAGATGAACTGAAATTTAAAATGACTTACATGCTCTAGCACAAAGGATAATTCAAGACAAGCATCTGAATGACAGCATTTAACCTAAGTAGAGATGGTGAAAACTGGAACAACAGAGTTCATTAACATGTAAATCAGAAGGAAAAAGAGGTGATTGGAACAATTTGAAAACTTATCTGATTAGTCTGTACTAGGAGAAAAGAAAATGTAGAAATAGATTTTATGGAGGATGGTGCTGCAAAAGTTCAATGACTAAAAGCCAGACAAAACTGGACAGGAAGTAAAAAATAAAGCTTGACAAACCTATTTATTTTGGTCCATAAGCCTCTGCTTACAATGAAAGACTACTGTATCTAACTCTGATAAGACTTTTGTGACTTCAATTTGGCTTAAGGTATCAGTCTCATTCAATGAAAGATACCACAGTAAAGGTAAAATATTCTACTAGAAGATAAAAATCCTATTTATGTTAGTTGTAGCAGAGACAGATGAAGAGACCCTAAACTGTAGGAATTCAAAATAAAGCAAGGACTATGTTTTGCATCCTTACTGTACAGATGCATTTTTAAGGCCCTAGCCTTGAAAAGCATAATATGGAAGAGTTAGCGCTGTTGATTTCACTGCCCCTGTGGTATATTTATGAGAGTGGGAGCTCCTACTTTAAACTTTTAATAAAAATGCTTTTCACAAATCTTTGGCAATCAGAAGAGTACGTCGGCATAAAGAGTGGGAATAACATTATACAAATGTAAGTATTTGTACATGTAGAATGTAATATGTTCTTTAGACAATAGGAAGGATTAAGACTGTACAGGCAACCTTAGTTTCACGATTTCTTTACGTCAAAGCTCCAGAGCAAAACTAAGGAACTGTACGGGTTAACACAATTCAACACCAGACTTGAATACGAAACTGTATGCTGCATATTGAATATGCTTTACTTTTCAAATAATCACAAGTTTTCCAGATAGAAATCTATTCCCTTTTTCAGCTTTCACGCTACCATGGACATGCAAAAAAAAAAAAAATATTGGCTAAGAATGTTTGCTATTATCCATACAATTGTATTTAATCAACAGAAAAAAAAGACAGACAACACCACTAACAAGAAAAATTATTATTCCTACTTTTTATTTGAGAGTATATCAGCAAATGTTCATTTTCTAGTCTATGGATTTGATGAAAATGTAAAACCCCCATATTTAACACATTTTTCATTTTCTCTCCTCTTTGTTCCAATAAAAAACAAAATCACATATCCCATTTTCAAGCCAAATCAGCATCTATACTGACATGATCCATCATCATTCTCAGGTGTTTTGCTTTAAATAACTTGCTTATCAACCTTAAAAAGTTTAAGAGTATTTATTTCATGGACACAATTCAAACGTAGAACTTTTGTGTAGTTTGTGTTAACTAGAATGGCAAAGGCATTCAGTTAAGAAGCAGCACACAGAGTAAACAACAGGGAGAAACTCTAACTCACTTACTGTCTTTTTAAAAAAAAAAACATGCCACAAACTTGTGGCTTACTTGCTGTAAGTCACTACTCCTTCAAATGCCTCACCCAATATTCATAAGACTTCTACAAGCAATCTATTTACCATCTTCCACTCTGCAATTACCTTCCAACCTGACAATGCAATGTGAGTGCTTTTGATAAAGGTACATATTCCACAAGCTATGGAGTGTTTCATGAGGCTAGGTGCATTGTTGAAACTTCCGTCATTTCTCCAGTCGAGGTCAGAGTAAAAGTCAAAGTTTCTGTTCCTACAAATAGCCTTAGGCTTTCCTTTAGGCATGATAATTCTGCAACTCACCCATGGAAATACTGACAGTTTGTCAAAAAAAATTAAGACCTGAAGCCTAGAAGGAATGGCCAAATGTGGTTCGAAACAAACTTTCAGATAGAAAAAAAAGCTATCAATGATGCTGCAGTCCTTTTCTCTGCATCGCAATTCTCCAAGAACTGTCAGAATTACTGCTAACTACAGACAGGGACGGACCCTTTATCCAGTCAGTTTGCTTCCTCCTCTTTTATTTTCCTAATCTAGCCATCACAAATGGCAGTCAAGACATTACATGGTTGATCAAGACAATACCATAGCTGTATTCCATTTCTAAGGGCCACAGATAAAACTCTCTTTTGAACTATAAATTAAGTACATTTAAGAATGACTACCACTAAATCTTAACACACACTATGTCCTACAGGCTTTCCAAGTGATGAGCACCAGGAATGCACAAATATCTTTCACAGGCCCACCAGATATTTGCAGTATGTTTTGCATTCCGTAAATGCAAAACCTTGAGAAGAACCATGAGAATACCTTGAGAAGCCAGTGCTAAGGGCAACAAGGGATTCTCTGCTGATCTGCATGCAAGAAGAGTGAAGTTTCTAATGCATTTTCCAATGTAAATAAAAGCTTCCTGAATAACTCAATTTAAATCAATGCAGTGATAATTAATATGCAAATGATACACATCTGTTCCCTCAGGATATCACAATTCTGTGTTTTGTTGTTTTTTGTTTTTTTTTCCTCAATAGGAAAGTGCTGAATATGAAGCATAGTAAGTTTACTTCTATTTATCATTTTGTTGTTCTACAAAAGCAATCCAAGAAGTGTCTCTGCTTTCAGAAGCATTTCTATTGACAAGGACTAGCGTAGATACACATCATCTATTTCTCTTTCATCCCTTTATTTGCTTCTTTCATCTACCAACTCACAGAAATTCACAGTTCAGTTTTCTTTGCTCCTTTGGAGAAGAAGAAAGTATGAAAATTATTTTGCTTGGATAATTTTATTTGTGGATATTTATTTTTGTGCAGAAAAGAAGATCTGGACATGATGTCTTCAATGTCATGGGTATCCCTCTTTATCAGCTAAAGTAGATATGTTTAAGAATCATCATTGATTACCAGTAACAAGTTCCTTGGGAAGATTTTCAGCTTTATTTATTGGTTTAAGAAGCCCAAATTCCAAAAATGTAGCAATAATGTCATGGCTGTAATGTACATACTATGTTTCTTGCTATTGCATAGTGATTTCTAAAGTGAAATCAAATACTCTTTAATAAAAAATGTCTTTTCCAACTTGTGTAATGGCACAGGTGATGCCAATGAAGAATTTCATGATACTAAAAAAGAAAAATCACAATACTGTGAAATACTACATCACTGAGAGAACAAGGTTTTGAACTGAAGAGTTTCGCAAAATTTCTTGAAGTCTCTGCCCAGAGAACTCTGCTCCCCTGGACAACCCTGTTGCTCTTGAAGCTTACAATACAGTTGGGCTCCAGCACACTACTAAAAATCTCACTTCTTTGCTTCCCCACTTCCTTTGTGTTCTTACAAATTGAGCAATCAGACATAAATCATCACCATACTTAGTTTTTTGAGTCAACTTTAAACAATGTGCTGTAAATTATTTCAATTCCTTGGCTGAAACAAATTGTTTCCTCATATCACACTTTTTTTTTCTCCTCTAAACTAATTTGTAGTATTATAGTCACAGGTATTTTTATTATCCTCTCTGTGAGAGCTCCTTTTATCACCTCTGCTGTTCAGTGTATGCATTGTTTTTATACACATTTCCAAATGACTGCAAAGCTGAAGGATTACATCTGTCTTGTTGGCTAAGGGTGGATGCTCAAATATTGCTGAATAATCTCACAGTAATACAAAAACAACAAGACTAGAAAAAGAAACTTCCTCCTTCCTCTCTGACAGATAACCAGGAACTAAACTATGAAATCCATATTCAAACATCTGTTAGATGTCAGAAATGCCAATCGCTGAACAATAACCGCTTTTCTTCAGTTACGTTTGTTGGGTGGCTCAGTAATTCAGAAAATCTAGTCTGTATTAATTCTAGGCTTTCATTTCTTAAAATGTTGTTCAGCTTATAAACCTAGACAAACACAGAAATACAAAGGAATTTATAATTTGGACACATTCTACTGTGTTAAATACTACTTAGCTGAATATAAATATAAAGTCTTTTTATGTTTATGAGTTCACCATTATAATGGAAAAGGAGTTTTAGGAACTGGCTATCTCACATCCCATATCTCTCTCTGTAATCAAGGCGTCATTTCCTAAGGGCTTACATGTTGATTTATTTATCCGTTGTTCACTGGGTTGTAGCTCATAGTCTTATACAGGAAATACTGGTATTTAAAACTACACTCCTTTTTTCAATACGCTTCATATTTACCCTTCTGAACTTCTCTTCTCAGGCATTCTCTTTATTTTACCTCTATACAAGACAAGAATATCTCAGAGTATTAGGCTGAATTTTCAAAGTGTTGAAATAGCTTTAAGAACAAGTAGAACTGGAATCTAAAGAAAATTTGCTCTTAAAATACTTAAATACATTTGTAAAAATGTATTTTTACATTTAAAGGCTGTACATCTGCATAGTTCATGAACATATTGGTGATGTTCGACAAACGGCCACAAAAATGACTAAGGGATCTGAGGATTTTTGATGAGAGGAGAGGCTGAGAGAGCAGAGACTGGTCAACCTGAAGAAGCCAAGTCTCAGGGAGATCTTGTCAACATGTAAAGATACCTGATGGGAGGAAGTAAAGAATATGGAGCCAGAGTCTTCACAGTGCTGCCCAGTGACAGAACAAGAGGCAGATGGCACACACTAAAATACAAGAAATTCTTTTTCAACACGAGAAAAAACATCTTCACTGTGAGAGTGGACAAACACCAGAACACATCACCCAGAGGGCCTGTGCAGTCTCCATCCTTGGAAGTACTTAACACCCACCTGGATACAGCCTGGAGCAGCCTGCTCTGAGCAGGGGACTGAATCTCCATTGGTACCTTCCTACCTCTGCTGTTCTATGATTCCAGATTTGCTTTCATGTTTTGCAAGATTATTTTGTCATTTACTTGTATAATGGAACTGCTTATATATAGGTGCTAATCATCTCTGTTTTTCCAGATTTCCTTCCCTCCCCCCATTTTTTTTTTCCTTGTTGGAAATAATGCCTTCAAAGGGATACAAAGTAACATATACATTATATACATATATACGAACACTTGGAAGATCAATAGTTTCAAAAGCAAAAAAACCACACCTGTATCAGCTTAAAATAAAAATAATTCAGCTCTGCAAAGAACATAAAGTTGCAGATTAGAAGAGCACAAGAAATTTAAATGGTAATACTGAACACGAACTAAGACAGAATAAAGGGTAACTTCGTAAAGTCTAAAACCAAGAAGACCACAAAGAAGTACTTGCATTAACTCGGCAATAAAAGTATTTACCTTTTTCAGTGTGACGTTATAGCTAATAAAGTTTTAACAGACTGCACGTTTTCTCTAACTTGATGTTTGCGTACTTACAAAATGAACGGAGTGAAAGGAATTTAACATACTGGAATCACGGCTTCTACACCACATTACAAGACTAAAAACTTGTACGGTTGCAACATATGCACAATTCTGAAAGGCAGGCACTGTGAATACTAACATTACTAACAACATAAAAATCTGTATTTTAAGCTGTCACAGATTCACAGAATCATTGGAGTTGGAAGGGACATCTAGAGATTATCTAGCCCAACCCCTCCCCACCAAGGCAGGATTGCCTAGAGCACATGACACAGAATTGCATCCAGGTGGGTTTGGAATATATCCAGAGAAGGAGACTCCACAACCTCCCTGGGCAGCCTGTTCCAGTGCTTTGTCAGCCTCACATCCTAGACACCCTGTGTCTAATTATCTCAATACAAAGATTCTTTGTAAATGACCTAAAAGTGTCCCTTGGTCTCTAGAGCCTCAGCTGTTTGACTAGCAGCAGCTGAAAGGGGTATTAACTGCTCTGTAAGAATATCAAGCAAAACCAGAGTATTTGTAATGAGTTATATCTGTGCTAAACGGCACCAATTCTCTAGAATTCCAAAATACCTAATAATTAGAGATTCTTGAGAGCACTTGCACAAAGAAGTAGGTGGCAAGATGGCAACAAAGGACCATCTAATTTTCCCAGTATGCGTATGCATCAGCAGCTCAGTGGCCATCCCTGACAGAGTAGATAAGGCACAATGAAGACAGTGTAAGTACTGTTTTACATCTCCCCTAGACAAAACCATACACACTAGCATTGCTACTTTATGGAGGAAAGATGCTATTGATGTACAACAGAAAGAACAGAAATAACTGTTTGTTCACCTTTAAAAAAAAAAAGAAAAAAGAAAATGAGATTAAACATTGATGAAGCCTCAAAACTAACATCTGGTTTCCAGCAGTGGAATGTAATGTTCAGTTCTTCCATGAATGTATTATATCCCAACAGAATATTGTAATATGAGAGCATGGGAGAATATTTTACAAGTCAGGAAATGACAGAGCGAAAGTTTCTCATCCAAGCAAAGAGAAGATTCTGTTGCTACAAAAAGAAGTTACAGAATTGCATTGGGAATAAACAGAAGTATTTAGTCTTTAAAATCTCCACTATATTTTCAGCAGTTCTGCATGCAATTAGCTAGCATCCGTAACAGCATTTAAAAATATGATTTAACTAAACATGTAAGCCATTAAATATTATTTTGTTAATACTAGAAAAGGGCTACAGGCTTCGTACACACCTAAAAGTGCAGGGTCTCTGGACCTGTATTAACCTGAGCTGGTTTTAGCTGTGAAAGCAATTCTCTAGCCTTGGAATAGTCACACTGAGTTTTGCTTAACTTGTTCTAGCTTAGTTCTGTGAATACAATATATGTCAACAACCTAGCAAACTCATGTGCCTACTGAGTAACCATAAGTTGTGCACAGTAATTTCACATTGAGTATAGCTTTTCTGTAATAATTTTATTTGGATTGTGAGGGTTAGTATCATTATAACTGACATAATAACAACTGCACTGTATTTAAATTATACTCATAAAATATTTATCAGACTTAATTAATAAATCCTTGCATCTGTGTATCATTTATTCTGTCTTAGCCCATAGCAAAACTCTGACTATGAAAAAGAATGAAATTTAAGAATAAATTCTAAGATAGACTTGAGCCAACTGCATGTATCGTTACATGCTCTGCTATTGTATCATAATAAAGATATTGCTGAACACAGAACTTTAGCATACAATGAATTAAGACTGGTTTTACAAAGCAAAAAAGCA
Source organism: Baryphthengus martii (assembly GCA_013396935.1). Taxonomy (NCBI): domain Eukaryota; kingdom Metazoa; phylum Chordata; class Aves; order Coraciiformes; family Momotidae; genus Baryphthengus; species Baryphthengus martii. Next base: position 12,625 of record VWZK01004803.1, read on the forward strand.
CTGACAATTTCAGAAGAAACTTCAGATAATTTAATTCATATCAACAGCCTTTTGCCATTTGCATTAGTCCACTTCCACACCTGTACTTAAAGTAGTTGTGTAGACATTTTTCTTTCTGACATATCATCTCACATACAGTCTTGTCCCTTCATAACAATGACCATCTTATTCTTCTCCAAAATCTTTTCTCATTCCTTCCCAGAAAACTGCTACAGCTCCCAGATTTATTCATCCATATATGCCTCTAGAATCTATGAAAAACACACAAAGGCCCAGTCCCAAACTGAGGATTCAGTTCATTGGCTTGCAGTCAGGCCGATACCTAGGAAGATTATTTTTTGCTGAACAACTAGATAAAATTTTCATGTATTTATTTTAAGGTTTTTTTACTATGTATTGATAGGCATCAGCATTTATCGAATAGAAAACCCCTACACTTTCATTATAGTTTTCATTCTTCTCATACATGAAGACCATTGGAATGAGATGGAAACTGAAAGATAACTGTGATTTGATTCATAAGACATAATTACTATCTGATTATAGAGCATTTCAGCATAAATACGGGGTAATTAAGCAAGACTTAATTCAGACCTTGTAGAAATTCTGTTAACTGCCAGCACTGTGCAATACAGTCCAGTTTTGACTGTTTTTTTCTGCCTTCACTTCTGTACTGTGAAGGCACTGTCTTTAAAAGAACTCTGCATTTTACACTGAAATATACCTCTTTCAAACAAATCTAATTAAAAAAATATATATATTTTCACATGTCCTGGATTGTAGCAGTACCCAGGCACTTACGGACAAGCTTCAGGAGAGAGTAAAGCCCTGCACTAAAAAGCCAGAGAAGCAGATAGTACAGTTGAGGACAACAACATTTGGAGTCAAATGACACTAGAGCACTGGACCAGGTGCTCCTCATGTATTTTTTTTTACATACTGGGAGTCATTCACTAGAAGTATATGAAGTGTTCTTAGTGTACCACTACTACAGCACTGGACATTTCAGTATAAAAGTTGAAAACCACCCTATGAACAACCTAGAATGGATGGGACTTACTGGCTCTGATAAGGTCTGAAATAAATGTGGAAAATCATAGAAAGGTGGAAGACAGAAAAAAAAGGTTCCTTGGACTAAACTCTGCATTACACACTTTGGAAAGGAATTCTAGTACATGAAACCACATTCACAACACAAACTGTTGAAAATTCAATTCAAATGCCTATTATAAGGAGAAGTGTTGCTTAGTTTTGAGTCCCCAGCTGCCTCTTCTAAGGATAAGAAGTTATTGTCTGTAAAAGTAAAACAAGTTATTTGAAAAAAGCCACAGATCGTGGAAGTTTAACCACCATTTTACACTGCAGTAGAATGTTTGTTTCCCACTTAAAGGAAGCTCAGAACTTGAAGTCCATACTTTTAAATGAGATATCCAACTTCAAAATTTAAGGTCCAGATTTGTTTGTCCCCAAAAGCATGAGTACAATATTGAAGTAGATTGTGCAGTTTGCCTCTTAATGTTCAAATAAACACACCAGATAATGCAATTGAATTCTGAAATGTGGAAGTACAAAAAAAACCAAAAACATTTGTTCAGAACAACAAAAGATATGAATTTGTAAAGAAAGAAGCTAAATCTATCTGAGATGATCGGTTCATGCATTGACCCGCTTAGCATGTAAAATCCTAAGTTATAATTAAAACTGCTTTAGTCTCTCCATCTATGTGAACATCAGTTGATTGCAAGGGAAGAGTTCATTGGGATCAGAAAGAAACATTTCCATCTTTCTCCTGACATTCAACTGTTTGGCCCCACTTCTCTGGACATAACCTCTCCTCATAAAATGTTACCTCCTTGTCTGAGCTCCAGAAATTCCCACTGTTCTAAGGTTTGCCATCATCTCTCCTCACTGAGTTAGAGGCCAGAGAAACACATCATCTACTCTGCAGTGGTGCTGCTGACAATACCAACACTCACTATTAGAGAGCAAATTAAATCACCAGCATTTTTTCAAAACCTTGCTCCTTTGCATTATCGTTTGCTCCATTATTGTTCTACATTGATTACAAAGGCTGTGATGCAAATCAAAGTGTAATCTTCTGAAAAGGCTATGGAATCAGGTAATTAAGGGAATTACAGTTATATACTCAACTACCTAGTTTCATTATTTAAAAAAGTTATTGTGTGGTAAGAAATTCAACCCTAAATTATGAGCTGCACTAAAGTAATTCATCATATGTTCTTGATCCATTTAGGGTCAAATTAATTTGCCAATTAAGTAACTCATTGTTTTTTACTTTAAGTCACAAGATTGTGGGCAGCCCGAGAGTTCAGAAAGTAACTAGTTAGATAATGAAACTATCAACCTCGAGAAGTTCACATACATCTATAACCAAAAGATTATAATCAAAACAATTCCTTTGCTCCAAAATTTGAACGGTACCCCCTGCACAAAAATATTGTAATACAAGACTAAAGCAGCTCAAAAGGACTTCTACATTAATGGAGAAAAGCAGAAGAGAGTTAACCTTAGCTTTGTAAACTTACAGGTACTAAAGATGTAAAAGAAAGGACTGTTTAGATATAGAAGCTGAAAATTATGTTTGTTTTTATAAATTCTCCTGCTCTCAAAATACATTTCCAAATAAAACACCTATAAATATTTTTAAAATCTCTCTCCTTGAAAGTTACTTTTTTCCGTGCTTTTTTATTTTAACACTATTTATGGTGGAATTTTTGTAGAAAACATTGACATTTTATACTAGGAAACTGAAATTAGATAACCATTTATGTGAACCTCCATTGTTCCATGCACATGGAAGAAATTTAAGATTTTAAACTATTGTGCAGCACAGGAATTTAAAAAAAAAAAAAGGAAAGAAAAAAAAAAGAATTAAAAAAACCCCTTTGTGACCAGAAGTAAGGTCACCAAGGGACATACCTGCACTATCTCTTCCAAGCCATCTCAATATATACAAGAAGCCAGTCAGTTGAAATATTTAATAGCCTGGGCAACACCAGAGATTGCAACACAAGTGAGTTTCAAGGAGAGGATGACAGAAGTGTAACAGCTTTTTTAAGAGTGGGTTCTTTCATGAAGAAAGGAACAATAACAGTAAAAATCTTCCTTATTTTTTAATTTCCTGTAGTCCAGTGTTTCCTAATGTTAAGTATCCCGACACAGGAGGGAAACATTCACAGTCTAAGACTTAAGCGGTTCCTGAAGCAATTAGTGACAAAACACATGCATTATCCAACTCTTTAATACGCACTACGCTTCTTCAGTTTTATTGTCAGACACAGGTTTCTGTAAAATCTCTGCAAGGTCCTTGAACTTGAGAGCTACTTGAAGTGCATATACCAGAAACACAGCATCAGGATTTTCAGCGGCTCCTGATCCAACCACGGAATCGCCACCAAGAAGGGACATATTTTTCTCATGATCCCATCCGCCCATAAGGAGAGATTTCTGGTATCTGTTATTTGGAGATTTTTTTTAAGTGCATTTTACAATTTCCCATTAATGTCACGCACCACCTTTGCAGCAGCTCTGTCACTGGCCACTGGCACGCAGTTGAAGTGCACTGTGAAAACTAAAGAACCTCATTATCTACTTCTCAACTTGTTTTCCTCAAAGGACTTTTTTGCATCACCTGTATATACAAAAGCTGGGAATTTCTCAATAAACTGACTGTGCTAATGGTACACAGAGAAATGTCAATAGCCTTTGAATAGTTACTTAATCAAACCAGAAGTCTTTATTGACAGGGATACATATGTTCTTCTCTATGCATGAAATATATAGGCCATTCATACATTTCTAATGGCATATGATTTTCCCTTCATCGCACTTTCCAGCTTAACATATCCACCAACTCATGTCACATATTTCAAAAGGTACAACCCCTCAATTATTAATATACAATATTAACTTAGCTGTGGCAGTACTTCACTGTGTTTACAAACTGTTCATTAATCTCCTACACCTATCTTTTCCCATACCTGTTGTTCATTATCCAGTAACATTGTACCATTTTTCAACAGAATGAATTAGTGAAAGGAGAGCAGCAGCATAAACTGCTGAAAAAAACTATGAGTATTCCTTTAGATGCAAATGATGAAATTGAAATTACACGTTGGTTTCTTTCACGACTCCAAATATGTGTGAAACGTCTTTGCTACTTATTATCTAACTTCTTTTTTTTTTTTTTTTTTTTACATATATATTAATACATGTGCCATCTAAATTCCTCACTATAAGATACAAACATTTGTATTGGTATCTCAGCAAGCAGCTTTGTTGAAATCTTTTCAGTATAAATACCATAGATATTTTAAGAAGGTCAAGGAAAAGTGGTCTGAAGGTAGGAGAAAGGCATTTACTAGAAGAGAAATGCAGAAACCGCCTTGATATTTTAGTACATGAAATGCTGATACGCAAGTATACCTAAAGAACTAGGGGAAAAGATTAACTATAATTTCAGCTATTATGTGTGCTTTTGATATCAGCCTTTATTTTGGTGATTTACAGTCTTAGCCTATACACTATAGACTATAAACTATAGTGTAAGAAATAATCACCTACTCTACTGCTGTGAGAGACTCAATGAACCTGGCTACACAGAGACGGTTTGCTTCTTTAATTTTCTCTCTCTCTGCTTTATGGTCTACATGAGAAATATACAGACATATATCAGAATATATACAACAAAACAAACTATTACATAATGTATTTTGCAATTTATTTCACTGTGATGTTATTAGAGAAAATTATTTTGATTCTCAGCTTGTGGTATAACTTTATAGAGTTGTGCATAAATCAGCAGGCAGCTTTATGGAAATGCTAATCCTTTTCAAAATACCCTGTTTCAGAATAGCAAATATTAACAATATCCTAAATAGAAACTCCTCCAGTTTTCTCTGAAGCATTAAATGAGATTCAGCATGTCTAGTGTTTGTTAATGCAACAGAAAATCAACCTTAGATGAACTATGTTGAATACAACCATACCACCTTTTCTAGGATCTTTAATTTGTGAAGTGCAACTATTCCAAGTGACAGAGTTGAAGAAATATGTTAAAAAAAGTTAGCCATAACTTCTCTCTGTTCTGTTTTATTTAAGAAAAGACCTTCAATATCAAGTAGAAACATTACCTTGCCTGCCTGCCTGCCTGCCTAAGGAGGTAATTTGTCATTACGTGCCATATCCTGGCAAGTAAGACGGACAATACTCGGCACTGTGACTTGATGTGGACTCACTCTATGAATGCTACTGGGTTTGTGGCTTTTAGATTCAAGCTGAGGCACCAAGAACCACAGGACCTGAGATACTTTTGAGAAAACCTATCACACTATTCTTTTACTATACACAGTCCTTTGTCATAATCAACTTGAAAGCTGATCATCTCCAGTGAATTTAAAATGCTACCCTGCACTTTGGTAACCAAATCAGTAATAACGTATTCTTGCTTTATTTTGCTATCAAGCACTTTGTTCACATTTAATCATAGCAATTATTTGTATTCTGCTTAACCCTTGTAATTTTATGTTATATAGAGTGACAGTTATTTGAGCTAAAACAATTGCTCACAATAATTTGTGTGTTTATTTTTAATGTGATTATTTTCATTCCAGTTCTCTCATTACACTAGTAGAGCAACTACTAAAAACCAAAAAAAGACCACTATGCAAAGAACAAAAAAGTAAATGAAAATAAGTTATCTTATCCCATTTATAACTGCCAATTAAAATTGCAACAGTAACATGAAAAAATAGCTACTTTTTTTTTTCCATTGAACTATCAGATTTTTTTATTTTTTTTTTGTGCTAAGGAATGGATTTTAAAGATAGATATATTTACCAGCAGGTATTCATAAGAAATTGAATCCCACAGAGCTGAACCTGGTCTGAAGTCAGAGAGTATTTGCTTTACTACATATACTCTCTCTCAGCCGAGTACATCCTTGTGAAGATGCAAAGACCAGAAGTGCATCAATACTTAAAGCCCTGGGAAGACAAGTTTTACATGGCAGCAAAACAATGTCCTGTGTCTTGTTACCTGACAACTTCATTGCTCTTTTTGCTGGATACCGAGCTGATGGTTTCAGAAACCTCTTGACAGCAACTTCAAAAGGCCTTCCCAAGTTTTAATGCGTACTTTTTAGTCCAGCACTACTCTAAGCAGAATTTAAATTATTTTTCCCTTAATGCATAACCTAGCAATTTATCTAAAATGAATTTCATCTGTCAGCTATTCATAAGCTTCTCATTTTCTCAAGCTTCTTCAACAGTTCCTCACCGTTGGTATGGCATTCTACTACCCACAAGGTCTGATTATCTCCATCCCCACTAAACCCTTTTTTTTTAAAAAAAAAATACACCAAAGTTATATTGACAGCCTGCTGGTCCTATGGCACAAGGGTTATTTGCAATATTAGTTCACAAACATAGTTTCATTTTAGTACTAAGGTCCTTCAGGACTCTCAGGTCAATAAAGTTGACAGAGTAAAAAAGGAATACAGAATGAAGATAGTTCACTTCTTGCCATGGAGGAAATTCAGACAAATATCAAAAAATAATTGAATTCTCCTCATCTAGTGGATTAAAACTTATTTCATGGTACCAGGCGTCGACTCAACTGATGTAGATGTAAACACATGCAAGACAAACTGCATTCCTAGATACATAACCTTACAATAGTTAAAACTGGTTGAGAAGACTGTTGTACTTTATGACAAATTTATGCTTTGTGATTGAATTAAAGATATTGATACTTAATGTAGCATCCCTGTTACTAAAATGTAAATATAAATCTAGTGAGACTCATGAGGACCTGACTGGACCATTATATCCACCCTCCCCTTGAGAGTTTAAGTTCATTTTCAATTCACACATGAACAAGCATTGCACATATGCATCAGATAAGATCCTTGTGAGAACTTACACACCGAACAAAATACAACAAAAGCACTTCAAGAGAAAGGAGTGGGGAGTGGAGAAGCGCAGAACACCTGCAGATGTACCTCATGACAAAAGAATCTGCTCTGAATTCACATAAAGAGCTGTGTTACATTACATAATGCCAAGTATTCTGAAAAATCATATTCTAAATGTTTAAAATTGAGGACTTACAATGAAAGAACTACAATGAAAGAACACAGTTGACCTTAAGTTTTCCCAGCTTAACTCTCACCTTTCAGTTTACCTGTAGAAATTCTGAAAACATATCTGTGCTCATAATGCATTTAAAAACTAGTGTAAGGAAGAAACACCTTGGAAATTATTCAATTTCCAGACAAGATTTGAAGGGTAAGTGGATAATGCTTTGCCGTTTGTTAACAAAGTACGATACATAGTATCCCCTAAATGAGGGAAATATTCTGTAGAAAATCTACAATCTCAAAATTCCAAGCACGATAAATACAGTTGAGTCTTTAAAAACATCAGAGGTAGCTATGATAAATAGAGTATTTATGTAGAGATGACTCAGAGATGAGTAAGTCTACACATGCAAAAGAAATAAAATCTTAACCCAGACCTGCTTACCAGAAAGACCATGGAAATCTGTCACAGCGTATGTCCTTTATTAATTCACTTATGAAAAGCTCATAGAGACAGAATTAAAAGACACATCAACAAACAGTACATTATCTTCTCCACATTCTACAGTCTGGGCTATTAAATGAGTCATAAACAAAAGGAACAAAATTGGAATAAACAAATACTATTTTAAAAAACACAATAGTACCATTTTTCCCTAATATCTCATACAATTGAGCTATACAATAGGCCTTTACAAAAGAATTTATTCTTGAAATGTATTAGAAGTCAGAGCGGAGCTGTTGTATCTAATCTACATTTTCCTGGGGCAGCATCAAACTGGTTTGGAGCATGTGCAATAGTCACTGTAGGAAATGGGAAACTAGAGCGAGCAATTCTGACACCTGGGGAATGGGGCAGAGGACCCAGCCTCAGGACTCTTAGTCTAGAACGAATTTGCTTTGCTGTCCTGGGAACCATGACAGCTACCCAGGTGAACGTGAGCCCGACATTACAACCAAAAGCATTAACATGGTCATAAATACGAAAAAAATATAAATAAAAAAAAAAGAAAGTTACTGAAAATTCTGTTTTGACAAATGTGAAAGAGACTGCATGAGTGTTAGTATTCTTCCATATTCTGCATTAAAAAAAGACTGCATAAACAAAAAGTATTGGAAAATGCCTCCTACATTCAGTCTATTTAGTTCAGCAAAGAGTACACCAACTATAAATTAATTATAGCCTGCTTGCATTAACCTGTGGAACAAAAAAAATGTGGTAAGAAAGGATTCTTAAAAGTAGACAAAAGATAAGCAACCACAGTAGCTAAATGTTGAAACTTCATAAGTGCAACACAGAAAAAGGAAAATACACAATCAAAACAGCAAGGTTAGTAAGTCGCTAGATTCATCTTTATAATCAAGATGAATATGCCTGACATTTGAAGCAGATACAACTGGAGTTACAGGGGATGGCAGTTTCTTCTAGCAATTAAAGGGGTATAAGGAGAAAGAGTCATTCCTAAAACACCGACTCATGGAAAGGTGCCCGACAAGATCCAAAATACCAGAGACTTCTGGTCCCTTTTCTGCTACTGGACAAATCTTAATGTTGCCAAGTAATTCACAATTTCTCCTAATACCACATCAGACTCTTGTGCCCTCAGGAGGCTGGTGAATTTATCACTACTCCACAGTTTATTTGGCATAAAGCTGAATAAAAATTATATCTAAGATAGCCAGCTCAATAGAGCCACAAAAATGAATTATTTCTGATTTATTCATGACACTAGCCTCTCCTTAACCTCAGCTAGCTGCCTTGTAATTTCTTTCGAGGTCATTAAATATTATTTCAGATTCAATTTGTTGAAAAATTATTTAAATTACTTCACTGTACAGATAAGGCTTTAATTTAAGCAGTGATACCAAAAATGATTACTCTCTTTTCCCAAGAGGGACAAATCTAGAATATGTGCTTCTGCAATCAAAACTCACTCAGGTCTCAGAGCTGCAGATTAACTCTACTGGGTATTACCACAAAATATATAACTTCTAGATGTCAACCTTATAATAAGATCAAAATTTTAAATCAAACTTCACATAACTTTGGAACATATCATTTTACATTTAACTGAACAGCAAATTCTTTTAGCCTAAGATATATGGCTGAGCATCAGGTCTTAAAATTAAACTGTTACCGTATTCACAGTGGTGCACTTTGCAGCAAGTATTTGCAATCACTTTGCCTCCCCATTCCAATAAGAAATATAGTCTGTAACTATCAGATAAGGATAATTAAAGGAAACATAAACCACGTAATTGCAGCTCTCGTAGGCAAACCACTTAGACATTAGATATAGAATATATTCTGTCAATTACTTGTCACATAATAAGAGAGGCTTATTTCATGCATTTATACTAATAATGCTCCAGCTCCTTGTCTGACATTTAAGATTAACTATGTCAGACAATTAAAGTATAAAACGAAGGGAAAGGTATAAAACCAAAGATACTTAAAAGATAAAATAAATGAAGGAAAGTTACAAAACAAGACTGTTTCAGATACTGGTCAAACGGTGGATAAACACAGAACAATAGACACAGTGGCTATTCCAACAAGTAGTAAAACTGGAGGTAGAGATTTGAAAGGTTAAGAGGGATGCAGTTAGCAAGATCGTGGGCAGGTATCAGTAGAAGGAAAAAGCAGAAGTTCACAGACAGAGCTGAACTGTGCAGAAGAACAAAAATGTGGCATCTGACCCTAATCCAGCAAAGACAGAGGGATTTAGCAAAGGTTACAAAGGTAAAAGTGTGATAAGGCGGCAGGAATTCTGCTAACCTAGAGTATGAGGAGCAACACTAGGAGTCAGGGAAGAGGGAATGAGAGCTGGCAGCATGAGACCATGAGACAAGAGAATTGGATTTACTCCTAACAAGGCAGCAGTCAGACTTCTTTGTGATATATCAAAAAGCATATTAATAGTACACAAGGGACAAAACTGCCAATGGGAAAACAAAAATCTGATTTTTCTACCACATCACATATAGTATAGTGTATATATATGCTAGTTAAGCTACTGCAAAGTGTGTCTTACATTCCAGTTATGTTTATATTATACTATGAATGGTTTTACTTTTTAATAAAAAAAAAGAATCATAAAATGTAACTTCTAAAAATAGGTGAAGCATCTCCCAGCTGCATAAGATATATTCCTACTAGAAGGACTGTCAATGGATTGAAGAGATGAAAGAGTAACCAAACAGATAATGACTAGCTCTGTAGACTTAGCCAGTACTCCTGACCTCTCACATTCTGAAAAGTGCTAAAAGGGAAAAAAAAAATGCACAGAGATCCCACTCTTCCTTGTTCTCAGAAATGGCATCCTCCAGTGAGTTGGTCCAAATGCAATCTCTTCGTTATTGAGGCACAAGTGAAATCTGTTCAGATACTATGATTCAGAATACAATATAATAAATCACATAAGTAAAACTTACCGAGAGAAAAAAATTGTCCTCACCTACCCTCTCTCCCACCCTCCTTCCCCGCTCCTGTAGGCAGGAGCCAGATTCTGAAGCCAAATTTACCATCCTAGGGTCTTTGGATACAAGAAGTTATTCAACCCTGTGAAAGATTTTTCCTTTTTAAGATGTTTTTGTCCAACTACAAGTTTCTTATGGATTTACTTGATACTGGGTTTCGTTCATTTAATAGAAGTATTTGCACAGGTACAGTATTAGGACTTTTTGTTGCTGAGTCCAATCATAAGGTGCAGCATGCCTACAGCAACTTTCAACAGGCTCCCTGAACAAAATGCATAGCCATTCTTCCAAAGCCTGTAATCTATGGGCTGAGCTTTCCTTACAGGAGACATATTGCATGAGTAACCCAAAATGAAATATGCTACCCCAGTATTTTCCTGAAAGGAGATTGTACTAGTGTTGCCACTCAGCTTTCTCATGGATTTTTAACTTTTCTCCCCAAATTGCTTCCCTCAATTTCTCTTCCACGTGTCCCCACTGCCTTCCCAAAAGGCATTATGCTTTACTAATAGTGCAGTGTTGAGCATTCAGGTGCCGAACACCTAATGCTAAACAGAACACAATATTAAATTCTGCCCACCTTCTCAGCAGTGGGAATACCTGGTTGTCCAACCCATATTTCAGATTAGTTTTATGAAAAATTTGTATTAATTCAATCATCAGTCACACCACCAGCCTTCTTTCAGAAGCGGCTCAAAAAGTTTGAAGCTAGGCTAACTTTGAGCACAAGGTTGGACTAGATGACTTCTGAGGGTCCCTTTCAATCTTAAATCCTTCTGTTATTTTATGATTTTTAAAAGCAACTTGTGGGGGTTACATTGATGGAACAGTTGTATACACCTAATTCCTGTGGAAACCTGACTTTGAACCAACTATTCTTCGGTAGTGGAAATTATGTTTCAAATTGATGAGCCAATGTTTGTAAGCTAAATCATCTTATTTCATTAGACACACTTTTCTTGAAAACCTTTATTTTTTTTAATGTTTCACAGAATGAAGGCAGTAAGCTAAAATATAAATAACTCATTAGAGGTGGGGCAATGTAATTGTACAGAAAGAAACTGACTAGTATTTTCTCCTGTCCTCGATTCTTTTTTATAATACAAAACAATCTTGGCATTTGGTACATCCTTCTACTTTACTCTTTTTTTTATAAGCTACTGATACACCTGAACATAATATCTTGTACTTTAAGTAGAATGCAAATCACAAGAAGTCTCTTACTGACTTTTAACACTTCAAAAACTGTTATCATGATCTAACCCCAGCCAGCAACCAAGCACCAGGCAGTCACTCCCTCACTCTTCCCCTCTCCCACAAATATGTTAACTGCTTGTCAAATTCTACACAACGACGAATAAATAAATAAATAAATAATAAATAAATAAATACAGCTTTGACCAGCTTTTAAAAACATCCCTCCAAGAATGTTTCCTCTCCTACCCCCAGAAGAGATGAATGTCTGTCTTTCTGGCATGTCAAAGAAAGTACTGAACAGATACACAAGAAATGTACAGTTTCTTAAAGGCCAATACAAAATTATATGAAATAAACCATTGTTGAATATCAACAAAATTCTTAAAAGATATTTTGATATTAAATGTCTCCAATTTTCTTTCAAAACATTCAGGTAGGTAATACCAACAAATGTTTAATGCTAGCACAGTAATCATAATATAACTTCTTATATTTTCAGAGCATAGCACTGTCAGTAGAATTTATTTCTTTTTATCCAGAAAGAGAATATACGAGCACACAAATTTCTCTATTACCTGTATTGCAGCGGTCTGATAATGCATATGTGCACCATGCCACTGAAAGGACAGTAAACAGTTGGAATAATTCAAGAAAAAAATAATAGGTATAGCACACTAATTTAACTCTCATTTCAAATAGGTATTGGATTGTATGAAATAAGTAACATTTATTTGATATGGAACTTTCTCCTGTAAGCAATTATTTTTGCCTTAAAAAACATATCCATATTGAATGAGATGGAAGACGTTCCTCAAATTCAGCTCCCTCACATCTGTACATTCCTTGTCCTTTAAAGACTGCAATTTATTAATTACTTGGCCAGCGTCTGTTGAGTCTAGAGTAGACCAGAGGAAAGCAAGCCAGAAATACTGCACAGATCGTAACAAATTTTAAACCACTTCAGATCTGCATAATAAATATGTGCACTTCACTTAGATTTGCTTAGACCAATTACATCATTGTTTCCACAGTAATAAGCTTCAAAGGAAATAAAAGAGAGTATAAAAATACCAACAAGCAATTATAAGAACTGTGACACATAGACAGAGTGGTCAAGGTGAGAAGTCTTAGTCATATTGGTGATCCTGGTAGCCCTGGATAAGTGATTCTGAATGTCCAAGGTCTCACAATGCCCAAGAGCCATGGCCAAAATGGTAATTCGAGCAACTCCCTGACCTGCTTCATACCATGTAATTTACATAACATCCATTATGAAGTACCCCAGCACTTGTGAGAAGGCAGAGGACACCTCTGCCCAAAAAGCTAACTTAACTTTTATACTCAAACTGTAGAAATCTCAATTTGCTATCTTGCATCGACTATCTTTATGAATGATGCTCTGTAAAAACTACACAGCCATGCTACCCATCCTAACTGAAGCAATTTTGTTTCTGTAACTTAAGACATTACATTTATAGAACTGGTCTGAAATTTGAAAAAGCAACAGGATGAACACTAAAGAGTATCTGCTAAGGGAATTCTGAACTTGACTTGCTCCAAGACGACACAGAAACAGAATGAAATGATAGGTACTTTTTAGCCTCTTACTCCAAACTGCTGCCTCCTCTCTTTTCTTCTTTCTGTGGGACACAGTAATAGAACTCATCCCCTATGGTTAGCAATGCAATTATCTGCAACTACAGAACATACTAGATACCAACTTAAGCATGACAAACACCTTATGAGATTCAGCTGAAGGACAAAGCTTCTGAAGGTTAAAAAAATAAAAATAAAAATCAAAAGAACAATTTTAATCTTACTGTGACTCCTTATTGGCAACAGTGGAGAAAACTCATGAAACCCCACCCATCTGGAAGGTAACTAAACATATACAGGCTTTTCCCTCAACCAATCGGGACTGTGGTGAACAGAAGTCATCACACATCAATGCTCTAATCTGAAAATTTGTCTACATACTTCTTTGCTGGAAAACTGCCTTTAATATTAAACAGTAGTTTTTAGGATAGCACAGACAAACTTCTGATGTGGTTTTCATTTAAGCCCTCTTACTAGACTATGTCTGAAACACTGCCCCAAAAAATCAGCCAAAATAGTACACAAACTAAAGCAGCTCAACTTAAGTGCAGAAATAAAGCATTCAGCGTATCTTCTGCACTCAGTCACCTTGTCAAAACTGCCCTCTGAGAACACAGAGTATCAGTAGGTAGGACGTTCAGCTGGAACGCTGTGGAGTACAGAAAGCTTTAAAAGTAGCCTGCTGCAATTTTCAATCTTATAATTAAAAAAGGATTGCCTGATATGGTATGACTATCAGTTACATATGTTTTGTCTTACCACAGAAACTCCTTGATAATCAGTTACCATTTTACAGGACAGTTACATGATTCAAGGTATTTTTTACTGAAGGAAGAACTATAATCTAGATACTCTGACCAGAAAAGCCCATGTAAAATAAAAGCATCATTTAAGTTTGAAGAACAAGACATAGAATTTGTATTTTGCTATGTTACAGAACAGTTTTGATCAAAAAGCAATTACTGCAAGTCAAAACACAATATATTCCATCACTTGTAGAAAAATACACAGAACAGTTAACACACAGAACAAGGGGGTTTGTGCCGATTAGTGAATCCAATTTGCTCTTTTCTGATTGAATGGCATAGCCAGCATGAGAGAGAACATGGGATTACATGCCAGGGTAGGATAAAGAAAAACAGAGTAAGAAGATATTCTACATTTGTAGGCAGTATACTGTTAATTTGACTCCTGTATCATAAAATTGTACTGTAAATGTACTCCTCTTCCTCCACTAATCTCCTAAACTCTAGAATACAGCTCTTCTGGTTGTGCCAGGACAAAGGTGTGAGGGTCACAGAGCAAGTCATGTCTAGAAGTTCTAGATCACAGGGAGAAAAAAAAAAATGAAAAAGGAGAGAAAAAAAGAAGTTTACAGGATGCAACAGGAAAGCACAAACAAGGATTAAGAAGTTCATGGGATATCATTTGTGCTACAGCTCCCTTAGACTTTCTGTATCTGCAGATCAATGTTTCTCGTTAGCACCACACCTACCCTGTGGGACCTTATCAAGTGAAAAAATACAGATAAATATTCAACAATACTCAGATTAACCAACTAAGCATAGCGTGGCATCCTGTTAATTTTGGTATTCCCACTAACACAACATACCTTTTCAACTCTGTGTTGCTGCATATCAAAAAGGGAGGAAAGAAGACATATGCCAATCTCCTGAAAATAATGGGGAGCTTTTTAACAATGTCAAGCACCATTATGTACTTTCTCTCAACTAGGCACTAAGAAAAAGGTGGTTTCTTCCATCTGCGCTTCCCTTTACTTTCCTCTTAGGAATCTTCGGGTCGTACAGAAATTCAAGTTTATGAACCACTGGATGAGATGTGAAATGCATAAGGAGCAAATGCAAAAATAGCTGCTCTGCTCAACAAGCACGACAGAAAATCACTGGCTCATGTATGACGTTTAAGAAGGCACCCCATAAATGACCTTCTCTTCTAAGCCAATTCATGCATAGAAATAAAATGGGCTATATAATGGGCCTAAATAAGAGAGGGATACAAAGTCATGAACATATTGCAAACAAAGTTCACTTTCCTTGAGCTAGAGAATATACATTTTTTCGCTATTTGGACAAACAATTTTTCTATGCTCATTTCATTAGATTTGTAAGCATACAAATGGAAAATATAAAGTGGAACAAAAAATAAAAGTAGGCTTGATTAGTTTTCAAGTTATTGTTAGAAAAGGAAGATGAGACTGAATTGCAGGCAACTGAGCACGATATGGAGCATTGCTTCTCACTCTTCCTGAGAAGGATTCATCATACCAAATGCGAGATGTATTTCTCACCTATATGCTTTCCAATAGCGCAAAGAAGGAAACAAGAACTTCTCTGGCCCAGTTCAACTCGTCCAGAAGCAAATACGTAAAATAGATCAGGCAAATTGTGTCCTTCCAAGCATCTCTTTCTTTTTCTGACTTACAAGGAGTCTATCCAGTCTAGGATGACCAGTGCAGCTGTAGAAGTCCAGAGAATAGACTGCTGCATGCTGAACTAGATGACTCTCAACTCACGTAGCACTTTGCAACTTACGCCATGCATCATGTAAAAATTCAGAGCATAGACTGCCATGTAGCTTTATGTGGTAAATGATATTATGAATCTTCAACTTGCACTTCACAGTAAGTGCATAAATTTTGCAAAGGGGTCTGTAAAAGGAACCATAAATTTAAAACCCCCCCCACACACACAAAGGCTCAGCTATAATCCATTTTTCAATTAAAATACCATAATGCTTTTCCAGAAGAATTCCTGCAGAGTTATAAAACACATATTTAATGCAAACACTAAAGTGTGGCAAGTAATAAGGTCTGTATACTAGGAAATGATTACTGCCCTGGAATAGGATCGACTATTTCAGAGTACACAAACGCATTGCCACTGTTACTTCACATTATTTTAAAATTTTCTTATTAAGAATCTTACAGAACTTTCTATTTTTCACCTCAATCACTTTTATTCCTGTCCCATACCTAAAAAAAAAATATTTGAAAACCAGCTGCACTTCAAAATCTGCATTTATTCACAGAACCCTAATTAACACCTGAATGGAAGGAGGTCCAGCCTAGACAGCAGCAATTATATAAGGATGTGATTGCACTATCTGAGCATGATGAGATAGATTTTTCTGTCCTCTTAGGTCTTACAATGAGTATCCCTAACTGTTATGATAAGCTGAACTGAGCTACTAAAAGACAAAGGGGGCAGGTCATCAGGCAGAGGCTGCAACGCAGGCAGCTGCTGGAGATCCCTGGGCATGGACATAGAGGATGCCTGTAGTGATAAACTTCCAACCACGACCTGAGGGCAGCCAGGGAATATCCACACAACACTGCACCTCCATATCTGTTCTCACTGCTTTCCAAACCCTACGGTGGCTCTCGTCCCAATCCTTCTGATGTGTGATGTTTCTAATTTCTGACTCTGCCCTCTGAAGTGTAGCTCCCACTTGCTTTCAGTAACTACCAAACTCGCTCTCCAACTCTAATCTGGACTTCTAACACAAGCCCAGCTCATTCCTCCAGTCAGTGAACAAGGTGCTCACCTGCATCTGTAACACAATCACTTAGTGTTAAGATTTATGAAGTACGGTGTGATCTTCCAAGTTGCTACACCATACACGGTGAAGTCCAAGCAAAGATCAAGAGATGCACATCTCTTGCAAATGAAATGGAGAGAAGGGCTAAATATCAAATGAAGTTGAATACGCCCCTCTCCCTCCCTTTTCTTAAAATTCAAAACTATTTGACTTGTATTTTTACCCGTGCAATACTAAGATGCTGTTTTACGACTAAACTAAACTGGTACAAAGGAGAAAAGGTCTGTCAAATCATTTACACTCGCTGTTTCCTTGTTCAAAAAGCACAAACAAGAGGCTATAACCAAAGGATAAGCATGTTTCTGCCAGTCTAACACTCTCCCAACAAAAATACCCCTTAGTGTTTGCTTTTACCTTGAATAACAGCATGTCAGTGTCTTGAAAATTCTGCTAACAGATGTGAAATTTCAGACAGCTACCATAAACATTATTCTTACTTCTATTTGCAACTTCCTTTCCAGTACAGTAAAAAGACAATCTTCAAACAGCTTTAACTATCTGTTCTAGATTATCTAGTCTAGAAAAAGAGTCTAGGTGATCTCACTGCTCCTTGGGAATGGCTCAGTGAGCCAAGACCGACCTACTTCTAGAGAGACAACCACTCAGCCCAGCCACACATCTCCCTATGGCTGGGTACGCTCTTTCCCTGCCCCAAGCTTGAAGGCTTGGATCAGACTGGTGGAATTAGTGGTCAAGTGCATTTTCCATAGCATGATTCAGATGAGGTTTCTTCTGTGAAACAATACTGGAAGTAGTAGAACATGAAATTCTAAAAATACATAATATACTTGTGCTAAGTGCCCAAAAGTGAGCAAGCACATAATGAAATTCCCTAAACCATACATACGGTTTTTTGGATGCGTGTTACATCTCCAGATATTTGTCAAGTCCTTGCTTAAAACAAACCTTACCACAAAAAAACAAACAAACAAACAAACAAACAAACAAACTAAAAAAAAAAACAACCAAAAAACCCACAACAAAAACCCATACCAACAAAAGCTCCAGGGTACACTTTCTCCTAGAAAAGTTTCTGATATACTAAAATGATAAAACAATGACCTAAATTTTGAGTAATGCAAAAGCCCCCAGAATTAGTAATAACTGATTTTTCATTTCTTCTCTTGGAAAGCAAATGCATTATTAGCAACAGAGAATTCAAATAACTATTTTCAAGCAAGCAGAGTCCATTTCATCAGTGTATGACCTCCGAATGGTCCAGACATTACAACATATTCTGTCAGTGATACCAAAACCACTTCATTTGTAAATGCAATTTAAAAGACCTTTTTCTTTCTATTAAAGAAACACTTTCTCAAACATTTTAGGAATCATGTTCTGCACTTAGTGAAAGTGAAGCATTATTTAAATCAATTCTGTTTCTAATCAGTGAAATCAATGAAAAACGACAAACAGAAGCTGACAGTAAGCATGGGAGCTCACACACACTACTGTTGGTGAAAAAGTATTATAGATACTCTACGCACACAATTTGTAGAAATCGTTTGGAAAAAAAAACAAACCACCTGAAATGACAACTGTGATAAATACAACACATCACACAACAGCCTGGCAAATATAAAATATTTAAGAGCAAACTTTTAATCTTACTTTTATTAGTTTGCTGCAAGGCTCAGAATCTCAAATATTCCAATAACATCTGTAACACTTCAGCAGGTCTTTCAGAGACTCACATCACAGTTTTAATAGCACAAAGTCCTATTTTACTACACTTTTTTTTTTATTTTCAAAGAAATAAATATATAGCATTTACTCCATACTGGGTCATTTTAAAGTATTTATTATGCCTTCAGAAAAGAAAATTAGCTGCTGTTTTATAATTAAAAAAAATAAATCACAATGCACAACTACATGAAAACAAAAAGAAGAATACATGTCAACACATCATTGGGAAAGAGAGACCCACTATAATCCATGCTGGATTAGAGTCTTCCTGTCCCAATTCACCCAACTGTAGTTAATTATACCCAACATGTAACCACTCCATTTCGAAGTCTTCCTCACAAGGTACCCCACCTCTGATTTGCCTTCATTTCTTTTAAGTTTTCAAAGACTTCTCTTTCAGATTTTAAAGCTAATTTTCTTCTTTTTCTATGTCCTTTTCTTAGAGACTGTTCCTTAGTTTTGCCTACCCAGACTACCTAGTAATTACAAAGGTCAATAATAAAACAGAGGGGAAAAGCCCAAACAAACTACAGCTGAATATTATGGAGCCATTTATAACTCTCTCAAGTGAAACAGGGAAATGTGCTTTTAGACCTATTCACCACAGACTCTTCTTCTCAGACACATCTCTGAAAACATCTTTCACCTATGAGCTCCTGAAAGCTTCAGCTGTAAACAACAATTTGGGTCTACAAGAATTTTAGCTTTTCAAATCTACTGTGGTATCATTACTGGGGCAGATTGTAAGGGGCACATAAAGGGCAATAGAGAATGAGTGGAAGTTGAGGGCCTCAGGACACCAAGACACAGTTAAACCTGAGAACTTACTGAGGTTCTGGAGACACACTAAAAAAACATTTTGGAGCTTGAGGCATTTTGATCCACACATCTCTGAGGTATTACAAGAGCTATTCAACTATTCTCAATCTTAAAATCTTACTGTGTTTACTATGAACCCTAGAAGCAGAACACAGGCTATATGGTGCTTCAGAAAATTTGCACTTCACTATTCAAGAAAGCTTTTCACTTTTTTTTTTTTTTTTAAATTTCACGTAGCAGATGTATTTTCAGAGCAGCAAGTTATTAGATTAATGGTATTTCCTTTTGTTTACTGTAGTAATTAAATTGCACTGACATTGAACTGCATCTCTCACCAGGACTGACCTGAAGAAGGTCTCACTGGATGTTCAAGTTCTTTTTGCCAACAAACAAATATTAGCTGCCATCCAACACAATAGCCACTGGTCAGTATTCACCAAGAGAACAGAGCCAATAAAAAATAAACTAATTCATCAATACTTTCCCCCCTAATAAACAAAGTCTAGCATTTTTTGCACATCTGGTGGTTTTGATTGTTTTTAAGGTAAACAGCTCATTCCAGTACAAATGGTGGAGTCAAGAAGCCAGCTTTGTACTAGAAATAATTGGTTGTAATGTCTTTGAGAAAAGTTTCCTACATTATTCAGCACTTTAGACGGAAGCTGCAGAGAGAAACCTAAACTTCCTCCTCAGTTCATTATTTTTAGAAATAGTAATTCCGAGATAGACCCTGCTCACCATTCAATGAGCGATTATGGTTCCTACTAGCATCTGTGATACCTATACTAGCTGTGAGAAAATCACAGACACAGTAAGAGGGATAAGAGCAGGGGACAAGCAAGAAAAATAACAGAAGTAACAGGCAATGAGGGCAGAGATACAAAAATACTTCGGAGTGTTATCACCTAAAATAAGCGGCCCTCATGAACGTTCTGACCAGGCATCTGTGCTTGTCAACGCTTTTTCATGGGTACAGAGCAGCACACCTTAAGCTTAATCCTCAGATCAACGAAATAGAAAAAGGATTTCTCCATGAGCAGCATACACTGCAGATCACATAGAGGAACGCTGACAGGGAACAACAGTTTATTCTAAGAAAACTATTTTCAAGTTTTCAGCTTTAGAGTATTCTTGGCAAAAGATACAGCCGTCAAATGATTGGTCACACCCGCTAAAAAAAAAATGTGGTTAAAATACAAATGCAACATTAGATTCACTTGTTCATGAATCACAAAACATACTGAGTCATTCAATCAAAATTTCAGGTTTGCTAACCTCTGAAAAAAAAAAAATAAGAAAACACTGATTTAAATGAGCAGGCCCAAACAACGTGTAACAGCAAGCTTTTTTTATGGATGCTCTGAACATACTTACAGGTTGAGCAGACTAATAGTGTTCTCATCACTAAGTCACAGAGTAACTTCCACTTCTGTTGCACTTTGGATGTAACAGCTGGAATGAGGATCTCCGCAGGCACGTAGTACTGAATCGAATAGGTCACAAAAATCCCAAAGGAGTAAAGAACTTTTACACACTGATACAACCTGTCCAAAAAAAATTAGACATGTTCATGTCAGTTGGAAACTCTTCATTAAAAAAATTAGCCTCCTAATTTATTTTTTTTCTTTTAAAGAATTTTCTACCGTATGACATTTGAGAATTCATTCAAAACTCTCACATTTTAAATGAGATTCAGATTCTTTACCACCTACGTAAATTCAGGGTATTTAACAAGATTTAAGGTCTATTAAAATATATTCCATTCACTGTTTTTTTCTTTTTTTTTTCCTCTTCATTTCAAGGCTTACAAAAATCCCCACAGCTGTTAAGTTGGTAACGAAAAAGACAGGTAAAATAACCACAATTTTTTTTTTCCCTGAGACTATTTTTGGTTAACAACAGTGACTTTTTTCTAAACTTGTACATCAAAAACCAGATGGTAAATATAACAACTCCTTCCAAACAGAAGGAAGATGCAGACTGAAAGATTATTTGGCTTTTCAGAGCAATAGGCTCAAATTTTGCTTTTGACACGTACAATGCCAGAGTTTTTCTACATACTCTGAGAAGTCTCTGCACATTAGACAACTAAATCGACACTAGGTTAGGCTCCATAAAACTAAAAATCAGCTCAAACCCCACAGAGTTGTATTTAGAGAGAGCTTCCAAGCCCCCAAACCTAGGAGTGTTGAGTGACTGTGTCCCAGCACCACAGTGGGGGAAAATAAAAACAAGAAATTCCACACTACCACACACTCTCCCTCATCCCAGTCTCTCCACAAGCTGAAGTTCTGTGCCTAGACTTGCTTTGTGATTTAGAGAGTCCTTAAGCAGCAGGCTGAGGGCCATGAGGACAGAAAGTAGCCACTAGTCATTTCAAGAGATTAGCCAAGCCACAGTCAGTGATGAACACTCTACTAATGATATTAATTAATTATACTAACACAATTTACTATACTAATAAAAACCATTTTACATGTACAGGATTTCATCCCTCTCTTGATAAATTATTTCTTTAACAGAGAAGCTGCAATAATGGGCAAAACAATACAACAAAGGTATTTTGTGTGTAGGAAAATAAAAATTAAAGCAATCCTGTTTGTGTTTCTTAATGAAGATGAAAACTGATGATGCATTATCACTTTGACAATCAGTCTTTGGTATCAGGTAAGAATTGACCAAACACCAAATGAAGTATCAGGTTGTTAACACAATAAAAAAAAAAACCCAAATACTATTCAAAAAAATGTTAACTGACTTCAAATTATCCAGTTTTAATCTTTATGGTTTTTTTTTCAGACCTGGCAGAAACAGAAAACTCTATCCTGTAGTAAAGGAAAAGTTTATCAGTATTTATCCGAAGAAAGTGTCACATCAAAGATTAAGACAAAAATCAAGGAAAAAAGATTAAATCTACCCCCATATAAACTGTATCTCAGTGGGAAATATAATAAAAGCATCTGTGAGATGTGGTGTAAAACAAGAAAGATAATTTTTTAAAAAATAAATGCCTGAATGGGTTGGCAGGTTATCTTCAATATAATCTTGCATGAAATCACATCTTACTTCCTTACATATATTGGAAAATAACCATATATTGGCACTGTCTTGTCAAATTTTAGATAACAAATACCTGTTTTTTTTTCAAGATAGTTAAGATTTCCTAGATATCATGCTCATGCTCTCACCCGACTTAACACAAGTGAAATCCTTTGCTATATGGTTGTAGCATTATTGCTTTTTCCTTCATAGTCTATTTGAAGGTTTTGCCACATCTCCAGCTTTTTGTAAACAAAATGACTGCAGATTTACTCCAAAAGAAGGTCCGGAGAACTTAGTTCAAAAATTTTCGTTTCATTCTCAAAAAACTGGAGTAAATCTTGCAAAAGAACCTCATGATGCATGGAGCATCTTACCACTGTTACTTGTGGTTGAATAAACAAGTGGCAAAGAATTATCCATGCCACAAACAGGTTTAAAATTAGATGCATTTTTAATCCATGCTGCACAAACTACACGCATTTGTCATAGGTCTGCTTACAGCCAACTGATAGAAATTATGAGTCTCTTGTTATGATTCTCTTTCTAGGAAAGCTATTAAGAATACAATCAAAGTGCTTGGGTAAAGTTTTGATTCATCTGTCATGAGGTGTTGTGTGTTCACAAATGAAAGAGAAAATATTTCTCATAAATAACCTTTGATAACAGAAGATGATGCTGAGTAGATCAAAGCATTGAAAATTTTTCTTCAGTCCTCAAAAAGAGGTTTAACTGCAATGAGAAAGCAAAAGAAACTTGTAACAGTAAGAAAAGAAAAAACAAGGAGAGAACAAATTGCACCCTTGCCTCTGTATCTATCTCCCAAAGCACGGCAGAGGTCAGTCCAAGTGTACTCCGTTTGAGTACCACAGCCTGTATCTCTATTAGTAAATCAAATCTGCCCAGGACTGCTTTTGGCCACTCGGCCTATGGCCAACAGGCACAGCATGGCAAAATTTGTATCCATGTAGCTCAGCTCCTTCCCAGCACAACAGGATGCCTCCATCATCCTTCCTTCAGTGTTTTGAAGGAAGTATTGAACTTGTCAGTGATGGTTTTGCTACACTGGAGTGATATTGAGCAGAGGAATACAGCTGATGAACTTGGAATTGCCCTTTCGGAACAGTGGCACACGCTTCTCGTCTCACATCCACAGGACAGTTCATCAAGTTTTCAACGTTTGATGATACTGAAGCACTACTAAGAAAAATAATCAGGTTTTTTTATTAGCTGAACAAATATCCAGAAGGAATTAAAAGTGTGTATATGGGGAAAAAAAGAAAAATACGCTTTGACTAACAGGTCCTATATTATTTGTATGAACAGCTTGAGTTTGACCGTCACTGTATACAGCTCGATAAAGCCCCAAGGGCATATTCAATGCAACAAAAAAAACTATTACATCACTATACACGGGGACACAACAGTGTAGCTAGTTTAGGAGCCACTGCTTTTGTGTCACATCTCTTTTTGATTGCTGAGTAGCTTTAAGAAATTTAGAGGGAAAACAAGAGTGTCACACTTCTATCAGTTCTGCATCACTGTCCAGATTCCATAAATTTAGATGGATTTTAGCTGGTTAATAAAAAGAAAAAACTGATCAGCTACCCACAATTAGCCTTAAATCCTTCAGATCATCCCAAAATTTTACAGTATTTTAAATCTTGAATTTAATTTTTATTTTAAAAAGAGATTAAAAAAACAAGGATCAAAGCTTTAATTACACAGTAGTTCCAAGTGTCTCCATTACACGTAATATTTTTCTATGTCTACGAGGATTCGGATTTTTTTAATTAGGAAACAATTTTTTATTTATATTATTATTTACATATTTTATATAGTTATATTTACTATTTATATATTCTAATTAATTATTATGCTGACCAATGGTTTGTGCTCCAAAGCACATTTTAAACTGGAATTGCAACGCGTCTCCTCCAAAAGCTACGATCTAGTTGAATATTTTTCGAATATGAGCAGCTCTCTATTTAAATTAAACTTAAGGACTTAACTGGTCTGGGGCCTGTGACCAGCCTTGTGGTCAATTCATCTGCAGGAACATCAAATCAATCTCAGAAAGAAGCAGAATTTTAATCTTCTTTATCAGGAAAAGTTTATTTTTGAGACAGAGGTTGTCCAGCTGGAATTAAACACGTAACCCAAGCCTAACTGCTTCCTGGGGTCTTTCAGATGACTGCTTGCTTATAAATTCTTTTTCGCTCCTTGCATTTCTTTTGCTCAATCTGGCCACTGACTGGGGCTTTTTATGTGAGGACCAAATAACAAAATAATGTCCTATGGCTCACTGGAAATTTGTTTTGCCAGCACAATTAATTGCACACATTTGCTCATCAGTACTGTATCAGGTAGACTCTCAGCGCTGCACAGCAATAGCATCGTACATCACACAGCCCACGGGCGCACCACTGAGCTGCTTCTCCTTCCAATTTTGTGTGGTGCTCTGGGGTACTATCCAGTTTAAGACAAAAACAGATGACTTTGTTATCTCTACATGTGTGCCCTGAGCAGCTCTGAGGTTATTAAACTTATAATGCCAATTCGCCACCTTATAGAATGCCAGTTTCCATCTCTTATTATCTCTTTCTTTGCGTTAGGCCTGTAAAGCCATCAGGGTAAACATCACCTTCTCATCACATCTGCACTGTAGTCAAAAGCTATTTGAAAATTCTTATTTAAACATCCCTGTTAGACAGTAGGGGTCCAAAGTAAAGCAGAATATTACAGCAGAATAAAATTCATCCCGTTGCTTGCATGAGTACAATAAAAAGCAACAGAGTGAGGAATCTTACCTATATTCCATATTCCTCTCCCTCCTCCTCTTTTAAGAGCACTTCTCTTAAGATACAAATAAACCCAAATCTACCATTTAAAGCAAACTTTTCACTAATCATATCAACAATGATCAATATCATGCAACATTATCAACATACGTATTTTCCCTTTCAGATGCATCATATAGACAGAAATGGACACAGTAAGTGTTTGAAGACTTATGCTTTTTTACTGTATGATAAGTTCAATGAAAGGACACAAATACGTATCATGAACAATATGCTGCAAAAATGAGAACCACAAAATAGAAAAAGAAGCACAAAATGGGCAAAAGGAGGTCTAAATCTCAGTTTTTACAATAGCAGCATAAAACCAAAGCAAGTAAAAAAGCAACAGAGACATGAAAACTCTATCAACAAAAAAAAATTTATCGTGCAAGACCCATTTTATTATCATCTCATGCATTTATCATTGGAATCAGTCAGGCAATTACACAAAACTTTTAAATATTATAAATGTGTAGCTCACACTGACTTCAAGGAATGAAAATGGAAAAAAAAGGAAAAAGTAACACTTCAAATTAGGAACACTTTAAATGTGTTCTTTTTCAAAGAGTAAAAAAGGAGTCAGCATTCAGTTCAGCAAAGCAGGGGGGTTTTTTTCCACATAATTTGAGATTTCACTACTTCAATATGCTATCACAACAGACATCATACAAGTAGATGTAAGTATATAACATTTAAGACATTACTTGGAAAGAATGAAAATACTAAAATAATTTTCAGCTTTTACACTTGGGCACTGCTGATATACCTAATTTTAGGCCCATGAAACATAAAGATACTAAAAAAAAAAGTAAGAGTTACATTTAAATTAATAGTTACAGTGTATATCCATTCATAGACAGATACAGAACTAGCAATGCACCAGCTGAAATAGTCTTTAGTGCTTCTTCAGCATGTGACGTGAGGAGCTCTCGTAGCACTAAAAAAATACTAAATAAAAATTACTTGCAAGACACTAGCAAGCATAAGTCTCATTTTCCTGATAGTAAGCCATTATTATGCATTATCCACAGACTTGCAGCTGAACTACACACTAATTAAGTTTTCTTATCTTCTATTCTGGTGGTTTAAGTGCCTAAGCCAGTGATCCTGCTAAAGAGGATGACTATTCTACCAGGATAGCCAAGTCAAAACTAACTAGTTGCAGAATGACAATATAGCTGGTTGCAAACTGTGTGTTCCCCAACCGATGCATTGAGAAGTAACTCCTGCTAGAGATTAAATACTTTACTAAAGATCATTAATTAGTTTTCAGATGCAATTCCTTTTAATATGCAAGAAATCACTGGCTAGGATGACAGCAAAGAGATAATATACACAGTCTAATTTTGAAAGAGCTTGAGGACCTATCAGTTATGACCGCCCTAACGCACAGAACCACCTTTACAATGTTTTTGCGCTCTAGATTACAGGATTTAAGTCACATACACACTTACCATATATCTTGTGGCAGGTTTAAAGTTATGCTGCCTTTGATTTCATCCCCAAAGCGCAGATACCCCAGAGTGGCTAACGAGATATACAAGGTTATGACTATTCCCATGCCAATGTTCAGCGCCTGTGGGAAACGCATGGTGTCCTTCATTCTGTTTTCCAATGGGAGTATCTGGAAATAGAGGGAGAATCAACTACATTTTATGTTCTCACAGTAAAACTACTTTTCTCCCCACTTTCAAAGCCAATTTCCAAAATTTAGGTGATTTTATTACTAAATGAGATTACTGTATAATAATGTTTTATAGTCTGGAAGATCATAATGTTTTATGCACCCAATAGAAATGTTCAATTACTGAAAAGCATCTATTTTAGTTGGAAAACAGCATCAGTGTGGAAATACAAGGCAATTTATAGGTTAGAAAAACTGACAAGAGAAACTTAGGGTGCGCAGATGAAAATACACAGGCAATATGATTAACATGATTTTTTTTTTTTTTTTTTTTTGCAACAGAATTGTTCAGAATCCAAGGGTAATTCTATTTTTATTAGGCATGTCTGTACTGTCAGTCTCTGTCACAGAGAAACCTACCCATGCACACGGCTGACACATAAGTTCACGCTCAGCAGTCAGCCTCAGCTCTCCCCAAGCAGAAGGAAGCTTGAGTTCATGACTACCAGAACACGTACTCGAACTCTTTTTCAGTCTGACGACAGAGACAGGAAGACTAAGCATCACTTTTCCTAATCATAGTCTAGGCGCTTTGAGTCTGAACTACAGACAAGTGAGTTTGCTGGGCTTGCCATCACTTCAGAGTGAAGATAAAGGCATGGCAACCACTACTGCATGCAGTTTGCTGGAGAGATTGTCTTTTATGTGCACTGTACAGTGTACAGGAAAATATTCTTAGCCAATTCCAACTTCTGTTTTCAGCCACCAACATGCAATTTCCTGGCAAAGCAGGAAATCCAAGTAACAAGCTCACATGCTGCTTCGAATATCATCCACATAACAGAATCTTTTATGTCTTCATTAAGAAACGAGCTGTGGATACATAGATGCTCCTAGACAAGCATACTTTCTCCCCATGTTTTTCAGAAGAACTGTACACTCAGATACTCAATATGGGATATAGTTCAAGATTAAAACATCTAATTTTGTATGCTTATATATTAAGTAAAATGTCTAAGCATCTGTAATGAAGATTGGTAACAAAGAGCTACTCAATACAGTCCATGGAATAGAAACTGCAGTTCAGCTTATCTTTCAGTAGACATGCAGGTTATATTTGATTAACAGTATGTCATTGTAATTAAACAAGCTTCTTGTCTCTAGGTAACACTTATGCCAAATCTAATACAGATAAAACAGTTTTAGAGAAATGGGCTTGCCCTGTAAACACTACTGTTCATCATACAAAGCTGCTTTTTAAATGACTGGACATTTACTGCTTCGCATTTAACCAATTTAAGTTATGAAAAAAGAGCAGATTTCATCTACTAATTAACAAACAAACTGATATATTTGAATTGCTGCTCTATTCTTTTCTACAGGGCAATCATTCCTTTCCTCCTGCTTACCCACTGATACTAACTTTCTGACCTATTATTCAGCATCTCCACTGTCTATCTCACATTGCTACGTTTCTAGTATGCCGCAAATTTTGAAGAAGTCATTTTATACTTGGGAACAGAGAGATCTCTAAAGAGATGTACATATGGAGGCATTTCCAAATTTTCATTCATCTTCAATTAAAATACATAATACATCTTAACTGAGGATCTTCTTTACATAATTCAGAGCCTCCACTGCTGACATTTTCCCTCCAAAAAGCAACCTGAGCTTGAAATGCAACTTAATCTAGTGGAGAACAGGAAGAGTTTCAAAACTTAAACTAATTTTTAACTGACAGCATTGAGCAGCAGAAAAAAATACAAAAGAAGACATGTGGCTAGGAGTATTACTTCACTGACACAGACAAAATACATTCATTTCTCTAAATGAATTAAGCTTCTGTGCCCGTACTGTACCTATCAAGTCATCTTCTCATATTTCACATCAAAATTTGCCAAGTATGAGAGGCAGCACTTCAGGCTCTCTTGTCCTCAGTTGCAATTACATTGTTTTAACATACCTCCTTATTAAGAGCTCTGAAGTATGCAAACGACAGGCAATTTTTTATTTCATCTGTGTATTCCCATTTTTTACTTCCTACAGATAGATAGCACCTGGGCCTGGACCACTATTAAAAATGCTCATTCAAAGTTTATCTACTAAGTCGCTGGTAAGTATAAATGGAATATATTTTCTACATAAATCCTGCCATGTTCTACAAATCTTAATAAGCATTAATTGTTACAGTAAGATCTTACTCCAAATGACGTTATCTCTGCAGTGCTTTAATGGCAATTGCTTGCCCAGCTTACAGATATCAGGAGTCTCTTAATAAGTTCACTGGCCCAGAGATTTGATTTCCAGAGTCTCCAGCATTCATTTGGTGCACTTCTGGCAGAAGAAGGGCAGTGAACTCATAGAATCATTAAGGTTGAAAAAGAGCTTTAAGATCAAGTCCAATCGTCAATCCAACACTACCATGACCACTAAATCATGTCCCAAAGTGCCATGCCTATATGTTTTCTAAATACTTCCATGGATGGTGACTCCATCATCTCCCTGGACACTCTGTTCCAATGCCTTACCACTCTTGTAGTATAGAACTTTTTTCCTAATAACCAATCTAAACCTCCCCTGGTGCAACTTAAGCCCAATTCCTCTCGTCCTGTTACTAGTCACTTTGGAGAAGAGACCAACACCCATCTCACTACAATTGCCTTTCAGGTAGTTGTAGAGAGCAATAAGGTCTCCCCTCAGCCTCCTCTCTTCAGGACTCAACAATTCCAGCTCCCTCAGCTGCTACTCGTAAGACATGTTCTTCAGACCCTTTACCAGCTTCATTGCCCTTTTCTGGACCCACTCCAGCACCTCAATGTCTTTCTTATACTGTGGCACCCAAAACTGAACACAGTATTCAAAGTACAGCCTCACCAGTGCCAAATAGAGGGGCAAGATCGCTTACCTCCTCCTGCTGGCCACACTATTTCTGACACAAGCCAGGATGCCGTTGACCTTCTTGGCCGCCTGGGCACATTGCTGGCTCATGTTCAGCTGGCTGTCCACCAGCACCCCCAGATCGTTTTCTGCCAAGCAGCTTTGGTACCTGGGGTTGTTGTGACCGAAGTGCAGAACCCAGCACTCGGCCTTGTTGAACCTCATACAATTGACCTCAGCCCATTGATCCCCGACACAGATAAAGATGAAGATCCAGAGCAGATACTCAGAGGTCCAGAACTCAGACACACATGCCAGCCATGAAAAAAAGTCTTGTTTTTCCACCAGTGCCTCCAGACAGGAAAGGGATCCTGGAGACTGCCTATCCCTTTGAAATTTCACAAGCCATCTATAGGGGACTACTAATGGACAAGAAATGTCCTGTGGTTTCACAGTCAGAGGGAGCTCACGTCAAAGACTACAGGACTGCTCATTATGATGTCTTCTTTCAGACAAAACAAAGCCCTGCAGGCTACTCATAAAAATGCAGAAGAGAAAGAAATTTCCCACTTTTTGGATCCACCTTCAATTGGAATAACAAAACGTTACATATGTATGACAAACACTGGCTATGGTAATTTTGAAAGAAAGACTTAAAAAGAAAAGTTATGTTGAGAAACTGCACCTGCATACCATGTCCAGTTTTGGTCACCCAGTACAAGGTAGACATTGACAAACTGCGGAAGTCCAGCTGAGGGTGGTCAAAGCACCTAGTAGGCTTTAGCACATGAGAAGCAGAGAGCTGAGTTCACTCAGACTGAAGATATGGCTAGGACAGGGAATCTCTCTGAAGCCTTCAGCTAGCCAAAGGAGGAGAGGACTTGAAAAGAAGACCAAGAACATTCTAAGAGGTCCACTGTCCAAGTATGAGAAGCAACAGTCACTAGTTGTAATAAGAGGAATTTTCAGCTGGACAGAATGAAAAAAAAAAAATTATAAAGAGAACAGCTAATTGCTGGGACAGGATACCAAAAGACTGTAGAGCCTCCATTCTGATACTTTTGTAGATCAGCTGGATAGGGTCCCAAGGAAACTAATCCAACTGAAGTTAGACCTTTTTTTGCGCAACAGTTTGAACTTCACCACCTCTGAAGGTCCTTTCCAACTTAATTTTTCTGTCGTCCTACGGACGAACACTGGTATTTCCAGCAAGATTTTATGGTTTCTTATAGGTCATATGTGAAAAAAAAAATTGAAAAAGTGATTATTATGAGAAATTCAATCTAGACATATGTGAAGGAATATGAAATCCATAAAGATTAAACAATAAACCATTTACAGTTCCTCACAGGTAACATACAACTATTGCTCTATTCTGTTCTTAATAGCCATTAACATTTTTTTGTTATTTTTAATCTTTTCATATTTTATTAAACTTATTTTTATAGGGAGAAGACTATCATAGAATCGGCTCCCTGAAACCTAGTTCATAAGGGAAAAAGAAATGACCAGTGACACATATTATGTTCAAAGTGCTTGAGTCCAGAGGAATCATTAAAGAAATAAAAATAAATACTTGAAAGTGCTACCTGCACAAGATCTACCCCTACAGCATCTACAGCAAGCTAATGCAGCCTTTCCTGCACTCAGTCTAGGTGAGTGTCCCTTCCCAGCCTCAGGGGGGAGCCTTCCCAAGTTCAGGCACTCTCTCTGAGCACCAGTAGGTGCTTTGAGCCTGCTGCTGTCACTGCCGGAGATGCTTCCCTTGACAGAACTGATCCCCAAAGAAATTATGCAAAGAGCTTGAACAAGGTTTTATACAATATCCAGTATCATCTACTTCAAACAAGTTGAAGACTTCTATGCCTCACAGGATTATCAGGAAGCCAAGTAACAACCAATTACACATATATTACACAAACTCCCTACTTCTTAAACTGTTAAATTCCATCAGGATCCAAAAGATCTGTGAAGTGTTCAAAAGGAGATAGCGGCTGATGGGATGTACGATGCGAGCCAGTGCTTGTTCTGACACTGTCACTGGTGGGCAGCTGCTGGATAGACTTTTCATTCTATACTTCTTTCCAGTCCCTGCATAGCCTCTGTTGCAACAACTTCAGAAAACCTAACATTTTAACTGAATTTAAAAGAGATAAGGTTTTTTTCACAAATGCTTTTTAGATTTGGGTTTATTGCTTCCTTTTTGGAACACTGAAGCTGATCATGCTTCCTTGTCCTTTTTGCTGGAGTCAGAAATTAATTTCACTCTTCAATTCTTTTAAATTATTTTCTTACAAAGCTAACACTCTACCTGGATGATTGAATAGCTTTGAGAGAAAAAAAGCCACACCTCTTGATGCTCTCTCTGTATTCAACACTTGCATCATAACATCTTCTCTCAAAAGAGATGTTGTGTCAATTCAGTATGTCACACTAGAGGCTTCAAAGTTGCTCTACGCTTGTTTAAACAACCATGATTTCTTCTCTAACAGGCGGTTTTATTAATTTAGGTCAATACCTCTCCCACTCTTCAGACCTATAACCTATCACCACACATACAACATCTAGTGACAGGAAGTACTACAGTCAGGGAAAACTTTGAGGAATAGTCTTCTCTCCCAAGCAAGGTCACCAAGGGCAGAATGTTGAAGGCAAGAGAACCGTGAGATCCATGAGATGATTTAAATTTCAGAGTTTCAGGGATTTTTTTAAACTTTTTTTTTTTTCTAGTAAGTCTTTTCCATGCTTCTGTTTTCCATGCTCTGCTTCCTTCAAGTTCTTTTTCCCCTCAATTCACACTAGACCCTTGTCATAGCCCTAAACACTGATGAAATCTGGTATTTTATATAAAACTGATTCTTCTTATAATTCCTCATTTTCCATCGTTTTTCTCCCTCCACTTTTTCTCTGTCACCTGCTCCACAGAGATCTTCCTATCATTTTTGAGACACTGGAACATGTTGCACTATTCTTTTCCTTGAAAGTTAATACTTGATTTCTTTAGTAACTACCAACGTTTGGTTTCTTTATTTTCAAAACAAGCATAATCCATCTTCCTTTCATCCACCACATAAATTCAAAACAATAATAATAAAAAAAAATCTACTTATAATCATGTCCTACCACAACAACGTAAAACTCTGTTCTTTCAAAGTCAAAAATCTGAAGAAACTAATATGGAAGGTATTCCAAGGTATCTAAACATAAATCCTACTACCTAACCCCAAAGACAGAGGTTTGAATCCTCAGGAAACCATTGCAGCCCAGACCTGGCCCATTGTTTCTGTCTGCAGAAGGTACCAATGAATTCATTTGCTCACTGAAAGGCGGATCTACAAACCTACAGTGTACTGGGAAACTATCTGCAGAAAACATACAGCTTCTCCAAGTAAAATAATGTAATAGACATATGTTGTGATAATTACTATGTTTTGCTTGCCTGTCCTTGTCCATCTCCTCTTTCACCATAGAGAAAAAGTCTTACAGAATATTTTGAGCAACAGACTGTGATTCCATCACTTTGAGATACATTTTTAAAGCTGCTCTCTTAAGAGAGATACAGAACATCATTATTTTGCAATGAGTATAATAAACCATCTAATTTTCCTTAACAAATATCTCATGACTGCAAATAAAAGGGTGGCTACTATTACTCAAAGATAGATGAAGCCAAACGTGTGACTGTACATCATTTTTTATAGTAAAAGGTTTATAGAAAATAAATAAACCAAGAAGACAAGTTCTCATTACAGAACACTACCTTCTGAAATCTGCTGAGCAATTCCAATCACTCCAAAAGCCAATCTTCTCAGATTGGAGCAAAGCAACTTCCTACCTGTTTTAGGAGGAAAAAGAATTACTCATATCCACTGAAAAAAAAAAAAAACATTTAAAAAATGTATTGCTCAATTCTGATGGTCTTGAATGAATTACATAAATCCTACTTAGCTTGTCATCTGAACCATGTATTTTCTCCAGAGGTTCTCTTTCCCTTTTTACACTTAAGAGTTTACTTATCACTCCACTATGACATTTATTTAATCTTCAGCTTGTTCTGAAATTTAACAGAAGCTATAGCAGCTTGTGTACTATCATGTCTCGCCTGACTTTGTAAATGAAATCTAACATACTTCCCTAAAATGAAAACGGGAAACTAAAAAGCAGCACCTTAGTTCTGTCTTTAAAATATCCGCCGTTAAAATCATCAGTGTTACATGCTTTTCTGTCCTTTACATTAGTATGCAATTTTATCCAGCAAAAAATGTATGTCAACAGAAAACTACATTCCTAACTATTTCATTTCTGTCACATTCCAGTTTTACTCCCCCTGCCCTTGCCACTGCATTTGGGGCTATAGCGTACAGACTATACAATACTATATTCTAACACGACTTCTGTAGCCTATATTACTCCCAAATTTCCTCAAGATAAGCGATAGAAAAAAATATGAGTTAGAAACACAGCAAGTGTTGCTGGAGGGTATATTTCACTGCAATAATACACAATGATATAGTAGATGACTGAGTATGTCTGGACTCTTTCTGGTTCCCGAGTAAAAAAATAAGGTTCCCAAAGCTGCAATGACACTTAAAACTTTATGTCAGCCAAGGATCAAACCCATATCTAATTTAAGTCACCTCAAAATAAGCTATAATGATAACAAAGTTCTCATCTATCCCTCTCTGCTTCTTTGTAGGCAGAAGCCAAACAATTTATGAACTTCAATCTGTTTCAATGCAAATGTTTTTTTTTAAAGAAAAGTCTTCCCAAAAGGTCTTTTGACTTTTATGCAAAATGCTCTTCCACTCACATATTGCTTTAGCTTCAAAAGTGACATGGGACGAAAGTATACATATATTGCAAGGTCCTGCACGGAGCTGAGCAAAATCCATGACGGCTGAAATGAAACCATAAATTACAATATTTTCCATCAAGGATTAATGAGTATCACAGCAAATAAAGGATCCTTCAAAGTTTTACAGTTGTAAATAGAGATATTTCTCTATCCTGAGATAAGGAAGATTGAAAACAGCTAAGCACACTCCTGAACCAAGACAATTAAAAAATGACAAGACCCCAATATAGAAAGCCTAGCAAGAGAAAGGGGTTTGCATTTCATTGCCGAAATAAACAACTGTCCTATTCGGGGGGGGGGAATCAATCCAAAACAGAAAGGAGAGAAGACACTGATGATTTCATTTGCTTTTCTTAGAAGATCAGAAAGTTTCATATCTTTCCATTTGACATGAAAGCATGGCACCCTAACAGCTAAATTACTCACTGCTTTTTCTGTGAAGCACTCAAGAAGTTCAAGAGAAGTTCAAGAACATACAACATACCACTTCTTACTATAACCTTCTTTCAAATGCTCATGAAAAATCAAAATTATTTTTAAGCCACAATGTTAATTAAAGAGCCACTATCAATGCTTCTGAAAGTGTTCAACAGTGTATGATTAGGGATCTTTCAAAACCAGTTGAACATGTATTTATAAAAAAACTGTCGTTCAGTAACCTTATTCGTCAGTGAACATTCAAGAAGATTACTGAGTTTGAAAGTCCTTTGACAACATCAAACATCTATTAATATCTAGCATTTTGAGCCACGGAATAAAATCACTTTTCTGAAAAAAAAAAAAAATGGTCTCTTCATCATGTTTGATCCAGTAAATGGAAATTATTCTATGGCACGCGGTAAATTTAATTTACGAAATAAATATATTGGTAAAATACTTAAGACATTAACTAGAACCGCAGTCTTATTTACCATTATGTGCACACACACATGCATGCAGGCTGCAATGTTACCTTCAGCAGGGAAAAGGCTGTTCAGAGAGAGGGAAGAAAAACTGCTATAGATGGTAAAGTTAAGATGCTGCCAATTAAATAGCATATATGAAACTCTAAAATTAAGAATGCAAGCATTTGTTCTAGTTAACTGCTCTCTCTGGGAAAAGTTAGCACCATTTTTGCATCATCACAGCTATATTCTAAAGGTTTGTCATATAATGAAAACTTGCATTTAAATATTACTTAATTCCATGCACTGTAGATAAGTACTCACTCAGAATGTACAGCAAAGGAGGAAATTTTACCCGAGACCATTACAAGTAAGTGCCAAACAGCAAAAGCTCAGCATTACGAGATGATGGGCTGGGAGCAATGAAAAAAATATTGCACAAAAAAAAGCAAAATGAACTGCATAAAATATTTCTTCCTGAAATTATTTAACTATGCTGCTTAGTTATATGTATGATTAGTGCAAGTATGTGCCTCAGTCTGGCTCTACTGCACATATACTTAAGACAGATAGGTTTTGCATGTAAGAAAGTCACATCCAAACAAATAATTAACTTCTGTGCCTTACTGAAACCACGTGTATCAGATCCCAAAACTCACCTGCCACAAGCTGGCAAAGCAAAGAATGACAGCCTGGCACACTGTCACTCTTGTTCTTTTCCCATTTCTCCAAAGTCATTGAATCACGTAATAAAGAAACATTCCAGGCAAGCAAGTAGTGAACTTAAATGCCTTTACTTTCCTATTTGTGTAAATGCATGTGTGTCTTCAGTTTTCCAAGGAAAAAAGAAACACTTCGATGTTGCAAGCATCAGGCATGGGACGCTGCCTAAAAGAAAGTTACGCTCAGGAGTCTTCTGTTTGCATTAGTAAGATTCATTGTAAATACAGCAAGTATTAAAATTTAGACTACGTACAAACAGATGGTTTTCTAGGGTAAAAGGAAGATTCTCCACACTCAGGAAGTGTGGGATAGAGGTAAGGAACATTTAACTTGATAAAGAGGTAATATCGAGTTGTCTAAGAATCTATCAATATTCAGTTGAATATGGCAGATGATTAATTTTACACAGTTTCTGATACACCAGCTTTTTACCTGCTACAGCTGTCAACATTCTCTGTTGCTACATATTTGCCAATAATCTTTTTTCACCCCTATTACATTAATCATCTTCAGAAGACATCCAAACTGAGCGACTTTGCACAGTGGCTATAATATACCTCTTGCTGACGCGACATTCAAAGTCCACCTTTACTATGTACATTTAGGAGGAGGTCATCTCCACAGTCACCAATCCAGTCACCTATACTTGCTTATCCAAAAACATCCTCTGAGAACCCCCAGCTTTTATATTTTGATGACACACCCTTTGCATCATCTCAAAAGAATACCAATGAAATTGATACACTCCGGTGTAGAGATGCCCCAAAGAGATTTAGATGATGTCATGGTACCCGTTAATTGTCTATTTCTGACAAATCCAGTCGGGTCTAAATGACAACAGAAGAGTGCCATTGGGTTTCATTAATTTTTTTTAAAGGATAATACAAATCTGCTGAAAGGATTTTTGACAATTGAGAGGCTTTTATCTCAAAACCACAGGCCAAACAAGCTCATACAGATCATTTTAAAATCCAAATAGTGACATTTTAAAATTATAATCCACTTATTTTTCTCCTTTTTAAATCTCCTGGCATTGGCTAGCTGGTGCCTAATGTGATTCCAGAGCCTGTCTTTTGGAATAAAAATACCACCCTACCTTCTATTGTGAAGCTGTGATATTCAAGTTCAAAAGCAGTTTGAATAGACATCTTCAAGTAATAGGCTAACGTACCAGAAATCTTATTTTTCGAAACTTGGAATTAATATTGGAAAGTAACATTTTCTCTTAGCTAGGCTAGGTCTGCAGCACTCAATAGAAAAAAACAAAACAAAACAAAGCAACTCCCCATACTGAACCGTACAAATCATATTTAGCATATTTATATGTAATAGAGAAGAAAAATTATCTTTCCTGTTTAAACATTATGAATCTATTTTATCCTCCTTCCCACTGAAGCTTACATTAAAATATCACTTCCATATTTGGATTTGGTTTTTATACCTTGAACGAGAAAGCCATCCAGGCTTGCACTGCAAAACATTAAGTGTAACCGCTATTAACTAGGCACAGGATTACGCAAAGCTATTACTTTCACATGGTAGTACTACAGACATGTCCAAGTCTGAAGGTTTTTGCTTTACACCGTTCTGAAAAGCATATTCAAGGGGTTTAATTACATTTTGGGCATGCTCAGAAGCACTGTCCGAAGATACTTTTTAATTCAGTAACAAAAATTTCACATTCATTATAAAAACAGACCTACTGATCTTGGGAATATGAAAAAAGCTCTTGAACATGGTTCTTAGAAAATAATATGTTTTGTGAAAGACACATTCACTCCATTATATCACTGGCAGGTCCTGTATTCAAGGAGTAGTGTTGGTACTCTCTTCGCTTCTTTTCTGTGGCCTGAACACCAGCCCCATGAATTACCAGGTAGCATCAACCCAGCATTGGACACCCACAGTCAGAGAGAAGCCAAAGCACAGAGGGAAAGAAGTAGCTGCAGATTCTCCCATCTCCAGCAGAGCCCTGTGCTCAGATAGGTCCACTGAGAGCTGAATATACATCTTCTCCACCTCCCAATCAACATACTATTGCCTTCTGAATCAAAATCTTCGCTTTAGAGATTAAAATAAACCCCAGTATCTTAAATGGTCTGCTACATCCACTGAAGAGTATTTAACAGCACTTCCGTTGCTCGACTGTTCCGCAAACTGTATAGATGCCACTAGTCCATACGATCCTCGCAAGGTCACTCTACTGATCTTAAAAAACCTTAACTTACTGGAAATCCTAAAGCGACTCTCAAGACTGTGAATGATAACCACCAGACTGACAGCACTGAGCTCTCAGTTGCTGTTTGCTAACTCAGTATCAAGGGATCACTGGGGTATCCCTGCTGCCAACTCCACCAGTTAGCACACAGCGATCATTATCACCTGGCTGCCAAGACTTTCACAATTCGCAGTAAATATCTTATACCGACCAGCAGCGACCCCATTTTTACAGATAATTCAAACAGGAAGCGCTTTTTAATCCTGTTATAAGTACCACTCGGAGTTTAGCATGCATTAACATTCATCAGGGCTTTGGTGGCCATATTTCTGCTGTAGTAGTAGCAACGAATGAACAACTTGCCTGGACTAGAGCAAAATGACAAAAATCATTCCAATCTGCCATCACATAAGAGTTTAGATTGATCCCGCAGGCAGATACGAACAGCTCAATCAATCATATTAATATCATCAATGCGTTGCATTTATTTTTATTTTAATGAAAACATCTCAAAATAGTTTTGTAATACAGGCTGATGAGATGTTTAACTGGCTCCTAGTATTACATGGGTACTAGTTTCTAGGTACTGCCTTGGTTTATTTGAGATTCTATACCTCAATTATAAATAGGCTACCCTTCCTGCTTTATTACAGACACAAGTCAGTAGAATTAAGGTTCTTAAAAATGAAATATTAAGACTTGACTGGAAATGCGTGTCTCTGCTTCACTCATCTTTTTATTGCATACTTAAACAACTCTATTTAGCACTGAATATTCAAATCCATAAAATAACTTTTTTATTCAAATCTCTCCAGTGCATGCAACTGGAGCATAAGAATGCACAGCAAACATTATGCATGTTCAAAATATCCCTGAGAGGTACAAACATATTAAAAGCATTTTGCCTATAAGGAAGAAACATTAAACTCTAGATTTTCACTTTTACTACCATTTTAATTCAGAGCTATCCACATTATTTTAACGGTCTTGCTTAATGTACACACAGAAAGTTTATCAAGTCATAATGAAAATAAACATTAGTTTGTAAACACCAGTAACAAAGGGAAAACAACTAAAACACTCTTCAAAGCAAAGAGTAAGTAAATTATGATCAAGTAAGAAATTGAGACCGCCTATTTAGAAATATATGCAATGTATAATGCTAATATTTAATAATATCAAGCAATATTTTTATGTTTTAAAGTTACAATTTGAATGAACCCTACTTTATATACTTTTGAATATAAAAAGGAAAAAAAAAAAATATCAGAGTTCATTTAAAGAGGTCATTAGAAACAACCAGGAAGCATAACTCTCTGGGCAGTTCTTTAAAGGTTTACATCAGAATTCAATGCTACTCCTGATGATGTAAATTTAAGGAGCTAACGTGAGAACTAACGCGCCAGAAAATAATTACCATAAATCAATTCCTTACCTATAATTCAATAAACTACCACTATGAAATTGTAAGCCTTCCAGATTTGCCTCACAGGATTCTTATTTGGCATTTCGTGGCAGATTCACAGATCACACAACAGTAAGGACTGGAAGGTACCTCTGGAGATCATTGGGTTCAACCCCCTTGCCAAAGCAGATTTGCCTAGGGCAGGTTGCCCAGTGATGTGTCGAAGAAGGTTCTGAAAGTCTCCAGAGAAGAAGACTCCACAACCCCTCTGTGGAGCCTGGTCCAGGCCTCCGTCAGCCTCACATTTAAGAAATTTCTCTGGTGTTGAGGTGGAACTTATGTTTCAGTTTGGGCCCATTGCCTCTTGTCCTATCACTGGGCACCACCTGCAGAGACCAACCCTATCCTCTTGACACTCAGCCTTCTCTTCTTCAGACTAAATAGCTCCAGGTCTCCCAGCCTTTCCTCATAAGAGAGATGTTCCTGTCCTTTAATCATCGTTGTAGCCCACTGTGGCACCCTCTCCAATAGCTCTCTCTCTCTGTTGAAGCAAGGAGCCCATAACTGGAAGGTGGGGGTGTTGTTTGCTTTGTAGTTTTACACATACAGTAACACTTCCTGAAATACATAATCATATTAGTAACAAATAAACCATATATAGTAATTTCCCAACAATTTAAAGACATTATGATCTACCTTTCCCAAAAGCATCTTTGGCTATTTTTTTCAAGTATGCCACATGGAACAACAATGCTAACTAACTTGCAAACTTTGCTAGTGTGAGTAGTAATACGTGAATAAAAGAGATTCACTTTTAAAACCCAGATTTTTGGAGTGATAAATCTATTTAATTGACACCTTTCATTGTCGGAAAGCAATGAATCAAAAAATATTCTAATAATTCTATCCCTTTTCTTATCCTCTCCATCTCTGTTAAGTCCCATCTCTAAGACAAGTTTGATGCAGGATGAAAAATACATTTCTGATAAATCACTTGGTCCTCTAAAAATCCCAAAGGAAAAGAAGGATGCTGAATACATTTCT
Source organism: Baryphthengus martii (assembly GCA_013396935.1). Taxonomy (NCBI): domain Eukaryota; kingdom Metazoa; phylum Chordata; class Aves; order Coraciiformes; family Momotidae; genus Baryphthengus; species Baryphthengus martii. The sequence continues at coordinate 53,629 of VWZK01004803.1, forward strand.
ATTTTTACATGCTCATCACCTACAAGTGAGCTGTTGAATCATTGTAATTATAGTATCACCACATTGTTAGCTGAGTACTATATTATTATACAGCATTTTATGATACTAGTTATGGTAATACTATTGTCTCAATCTATTTGAAACTAAAGGCATTCTCGTAATTTGGGAAGGCACTAAGTGTCCAAGTAGCCTCTGGTCAAACCCCGCTTTGATGAGGATGTTGTGTCCCCAACTTTTGCCTTATTTTACAGGATTAATCAACCGTTTTCATCTCAACGTGAAAGATTAGTGCTTCAACAAAAACAAATAATAACAGGAGTAAAACTGCCTCTATCCCATCATCTAGCACAGACTCAGGTACTTTGAAGATCAGTAAAAAGCACTTACCACACCAATTCCTTCAAAAGCAAATATTGCAGTCCCAAAAAACAGTGGATATTTCTTCCAGCCAACCACAGGAGGCAGCTTTTGAGGATCTGCTATACCCTGAAGTAAAAAGCAAAATTGTTTTATGTAAAATGCATTTCCTACAATTTTGACTGATGCATTACGCTATAGGAAAGAAAACTCAGTGCATGTTGACAGTGGTGTATACTTTACTAGTTATGATTCCTGGTTTTCCTCCCAAACTTAGTTCTATATATATATATATATTTATAGCCACATTCACACACACACACACACAGACACTTGCAGACATACTTATTCTAGGATCGTATCATTGACACTAGAAATTTTCACATCTAAAGTATCGCACAGCTGTATATGACAGAGCATTAATTAAAACAAAAGGGAAAGCTCACACCTCAAGTTCAGTCTTCTGCAAACTTACACTATACTCAGAGCATTGCATTTTCTTACCTGCTTTCATACTGCACAGATATTCTTCATAAACATAAGGGACAGTTAAAGAAAATGTTTTTAATATAAGCCAAGTTCCTGCAGAATAATTAATTACTTTCTATCTCTCCCAATCTCTTTATGTAATTCCTCCCGTCTCCTTGCCCAGCCAATACCTCTCGCTGGCTTTTCTGCCTTCCTCCCCATCCTCTACTTCCCACTCGTTTCATGACACTCATGTGAAAGCTTTTGCAAACAATAGTGGCACTCACCACTTGGCTACACTGTGCATGCAACACTGTCTACCACTTAACACTTTTCAAAATCAAAAGAAAAATGTAGAGGATTCTAGAAGTGATTTTTTTTTTTCAGCCATCAGTTTAATTGTTCTGTTATGAAACACCTCCAAGTATGAAAAACAGCAGCAAGCCAGAAAACACAGCATCTATTCAATTTCTCGGGAGATAGAAGTCTGCAATGTGTATTCTTAAAGGGTAAGTCTTAATTTTTTCCTGGTTGTACTGGAGAAACACTAGAAGTAAACTTTGCTGCTCTAACTGTTCTGCTCTGACAAAAAGATTGACCACAGATTAAAACCTTGCAAGTTCGGTGTGCAGCCCATAAAAATGGACATATTCTTCCACTCAAGGACTCTAAGTCATTACAATAGATATTTTTAGTAAAGTGCAGCAATATTGTCCTTTTTTTTTCAAAAGCACTGTAAAAGTCCGTGTTTAAGCATGCCTCTAGTATTAAGGAATCTCCTTAAATTATGATGCCTCAATTAAATACAAGATAATTCTGCCTATCAAAACTTGTCAAGCAGTACATAAGAGAACAACATGCAACAAATGCAACTTGCCATACTAAAACATAATCCTTTTTTTTATACTCACTCTAACAATATACTGGTAAATGATCACCAGGCTGACAGCCATGGACAGATTGGCAAGCAATGAAAGCAAGGATAGGCTCTTAAGGTCACGGATAAAGACCAGGAGGATCATGAATGGCAGGAAACACAGCATGTATATTCGTAGATCAGTACTCCTTCTGTCAGAAGAACTGCTGGTGATAGTGACATTTATGGGAGCAGCCCTGTTTTCCAGGAATCCTTCATGGACCTGTAGGAAAAAAAAAAAAAAAAAAAGCAAGATGACCTAAACAGGGGGAGTGCTGACTCTCTATATATTGTCACATGGCTGTGGTTCTATAGGGCAAAGTGTCCCTCTGCTTTTACCTGCTGAATGTCAGGCATTTTAGGCCCCCTGTACTCCCAGCGTAGAGGGGAAGATAAGGCACTTTTAGCAGTATTTCATCCTTAAGACAAATGATGAAATCACGACATGAAAGATCTGACAGCATCTTTATCCCAGCATTGACTAAAAGAGGAAATGCACATAAGCAGTTTAGATCAGATTCCTATCAGAAAGGGAGATGAAAATGAATACAAGCAATTTAGGCATAAATGTTAGAGTTTGAATTTTCCTAAGGAGAGTAGAGGAGTTAGACGAACAACTACTATTGTACCTGAGTTCAGCGCCTAATAAACGTACGACTTTACCATGCACATCATAGCAGTAGATGTACAAAATAACGTTGGAATATGAAGCCACCTGTCTCTCTCAATTCAAATTATTTTATTATTCACTCTTCACTCTTTTATTAATCATTAACTCAACTTTAAAAAACGTGAGTTCTTAGAGAGCTGAGTCCTGTATCCATTAAAATGGTATAAATTAATGCCTATAGATAAACAGTAGTACACAATGTGAAAGCGCATTAGGTTTTTTGTATATAAGATTACAATAGATACCTATGGTGCAATTCAGAAGATTGAATTTGGCACTATTCACAACTCTCGCTGCTTTTTTTTGGAAAAACGTTAGTGTGGCCATAAATGCCAAAATTTGTTTTGTGTAAATATATTCTGTGCTATGTGCGCACCACAACCAAAATAGCAAGAGCTGGTGGTTATTCTGCTTGCTATAAAATGGCAACAGCTCAAATCCATCTGTTTTAAATCTTATCATGCCTTTTCCTTTCCATTGCATTCACCATCTTACAACTCAGCACAGGACTGCTTAGTTGGTTCACACTGCATAAAGTCTTTGGCTTGATGACTACAAAAAGGTAGACAGTGGGAAACAAAAAGTTCCTTATAGCACAAAGAGACTTCAACAAAAAAGAGAAATCAATATATAGCAACTGAAGACATTACTGTGATCCCTAAGTATTGTCAGACAACCAACAACTTAAAACATTCTTAAAATTTAATACAGAACTGTATAATCCTACAATCCCAGGAAGTGTACAACTGTAGCAATTCTTAAATATTATTACCCTTATTACACAAATCACAGGCATGGTCTCAAGACTGATTAACTTATGGACAATTATTTCAATGTGGTTTGCTCTTTAACATCTCAGCTGTTACCTGTTCAATTGAAATAAGATCATAGATCCTGCCTCAAAAATCCAAACACATTAAGCTGTTACAATCAAAAGGTCAAGCACAATGTAAGTTTTTATGTAGCCATAGAAGTCCTAAGCAAACACCACAATTACCAGTGCTTAATGCCATCTACTTTATTTTATATGTCACAGTAACTCAGGGCTATTCATATTTTACTTTGAGGTAGAAGATGAAGAGAAAAGTTGACAGGCTGGAGATAATGGTGGGCAATCCAGGAATCATTGGCACTACAAGGTTTCCGTGAGGCAATGGGAGTTAGTTGACAATGTAAAACCAAGTGTATGTAAACCACGACATTCAAACTGGCAAGTTTGTCAAAACTCAGACTTCCCAAGTTTAAGAGAGGAAAAAAACAAACAAAAAAACCCAACAAATTTACACAATTCACCATTTCCATTGTTTCAAACAAATCCACAAACTTGGGAAGACAGAATTCACTTAAAATTCTTTTCTCTGTAATAACAAGCACTAGACAGATTTTCTCACTGTGAACAAGGGAAAGATAAAAGATACAATTCTGAAACCAGGCATTTTCCAGAAATCTCACTTTAAATGACAACAGAGAACACCAGTCATTACAGAAACACCGACCATTTCCATCTTGCAAGAATGTGAAGCATCACTTACGAGACATTTAACATATGTTACTTTTCAATAAGATAACTTTTTCAGAAAGCTATGAAGGAGAGCTAAATACATTTAGAACTGCATCCCAGTGAATTTACACAGCTACAGTAACTCCACTTTGCCAAGCAATGTATCAGACGCTTAACCAAATTACCTCCCTAATGTTACATGAAGTAAAGCTCTCTGTAGACATTTCTTGCTTTCCTATCATACTTAAAACAGAAATACAGAGCAAGAACTTCATCAACCTTTCACCTTAACAACAGTCTCATGTTTACTTGCTTGCATGGATTCACAGGTAGCCAGAGCTGCTCTGCACACAGGGACACATAAGAGGGTTTTCCAGGAATTGGTGTGATTTGAGCATGTAAGTCCCATTGAAAAGCTCAGGTAGAATAAATATTTAACCTAATGTGCCTCAATTTATATAAACGTCTGTAAGTCTAATTAGCCATTTGGAAAAAAAAAAAAATTTTTTTCCTAAAAAAAAAATAAATCTGCAGGTAGGATACAGTTCAAGTTCTAAAACACATTTTTAAAATACCACAATAAAAACCAGCTTCTACTCAAATATTTTCAAGCATTCAACCACTTTAGTTTTCTCTTAAAACATTCTATTTTTATAAACAAGCCCCAAGGAAATGTTCCTAAAAATCAGAAATCTTAGATTTTATTTTTTTTTCTATTAATACCATGAAATTCCAATTAGACTTTCAACAGGACTTTACTGGGTAATATGGCTGGAAAATGTAGTAGCATACAACATTCTATTTAATTCTCTTCAAATTAGGTCTACTGTGATCAGCTAACCTGATGAGAGGCTTAAGATCAGACCACACCTCCATGTTGTGTTCAGTAAGAGTGGTCATATGAAATAGCCTTTATAATTATCTGCCTTTTATTTTCACAAAAATACAACAAATATACTTACGGCTGCACACAAACTCTCCACAACTATCACCAGATGAAGGAATGTTTGTGTAGAATCAGGAAAACACAGCCAACTAAAATCAAACTCCGACTTCCCACCTCCCATTTGCACATTTCAGAAAGGAATGATATTCCTACAAGAAACCACAACATTGTAGTTTGCTTTACAACAGAGTAAGCATGGTATCCCTTCTCCCTGCACTATTCCCCACCTCAGCATTCACCAGAGGAAGGAAACAAAAGGCAAAATAAAGTCTCAAAAAGGTCACACCCTACAAGAGCCTGCATCAGATCCTGTGTCTAGAAACATACTTTAAAGAAAGAAGTCAGGGCATAAAGACATTCTAGCTGAGAGGAAGAGGAAAAATAAAAAGTAATTCTGAACCTGCTCAATACAGATTAGTATTTTGAATAAATATTACCAGATTTGTAATCACAGGTGTGTTAGGCCCACATATGAAAAGCACCTATATTTTGTATGGTTTTAACAATTGCAATTCTAGGTCTGGAATAACTGTCAGCTGTACACAAAATTCAGTGCCTTCCTGCTGCCCCTTTCTCTCTTTTATGCCATCTCTCACTTGAGTCACTTTGCCTTGTAAAATCTCTATCTACTACACAAAACATTGTATTCTCAACAATCCAATCCATTATTTCATCCAAAATCAGGTATTTGGATTCACTGAAATACAGAATAGTTCAGGTTAGATGGGACCTCAGGAGGTCTGCAGTCCTACCGCTTGCTCACAGCTCCATCAACTATGGGGTCAAACAAGATTGTCCCTCTTTCCATTCTCCAGCTGAGTCTTGAAAACTCCTAAGGATGGAGACTGTACATCTCCAAGTAACTTATTCTAGTGCTTGACTGTCTTAAAGTTATTTTTGCCTCAGGTCAGAAACACCTGCTTTAGTTGACGATCATTTTCTCTTGTCTTCTCACTTGACCTCAATAAAGAGCTTGGTTCCATTATCTAGATAACCTCTTTCCAGTTCTGGGGGCACTGCTGTTAGGTTTTCCAAAATACAGCTCCTCTCCAAGCTGAACAAATCCGATTGTCCCAGCCCTCACAGGGCAAGCACTTCAGCCCCAATCACTTCAGCAGCCCTCCCCTGAAGTCACTCCAGTTTGTTAATGACATTCCAGTACTGGGGATATTCAAGACTTGACAAGAGCATTCTAGATATGGTCTAACAAATGCTAAGTAAAGGATGATAATCCCCTTCCCTCAATCTACCAGCAATTCTCCTGCTCATGAAACCCAGGATGTTGCTGGTTTCCTTTGGTGTCAGCGCACACTGATGATCATGACCACTACCCTTTGAGACAGATCACATAACCAGCTTTTTTTTCCCCAGCTAGATGTCCATCTGTTTATCCCTCCATCCATCCAGACTATAACAGACTTATTTGAATATAAGGATATTGCCAGAGATAACATGAAAAACATTGTTCAAGTCAAGGTGATATCTAGTACTTTCTCATTACGTACAAATTCAGATTTTTTTTTCTTATAGAAGGCAATCAAGTTGACCAGTCCCCCACAAATCCATACTGACTGTTTCCAGTCACCTTATTCTTCCTCATGTGCCCAGAAACATGCTCCGAGAAGACTCAACTCCTGATTTTCAAAGGGGCTGAAGACAGGGTAACTGGCTTCCAATCCTTCAAATTATTCTTTTGGCATCTCATGAAGATAAGTACAACACATGCCTCTCCTCAGTTCTCAAGCAACTCCCTCACTCTGTATGGTCTTTTGGGGTCAGTCTCTTTTCAGTTGTGCCCAGTGACAGGACAAGGGGCAAAAGACACCAACTGGAACACTGGAAGTTCCACCTAAACATCTCTTCCCATCTTTGTTCTGTGTGGTCACAGCTGTCCTTTTATGAAGCTATTTCATAAATCCACTCAGAAAATGGAACAAACCTTATTTATTTGTGACAGCCTTCACCCTAGTGAGATCTGACCAACCTCAGAGGATTATTCTGTTTGTCCTGGTTTGAGTTAGAACAGAACTAATTCCATTCAGTGATTTAACTTTTCAGTTCAGTCTTTTCTAATTGCCATGTCTGAAGTTAACGGCATATTTTTGCAGACAGTGTCTGCTTCTAGCAGTGATAATGCTCAATGTTTAGAGTTACCATCAAGGACTGGTGTGCAGAAAGGCTTATATTTGCTCCTGCACAGACAAAGGTCACTGATAAATCTTGTCTACCACGTTGCAGGATGCAGAAAGTAAAAGGCCACATGTGCGAAGGAGCGGACAGGACAGGTGACGCTAAATTGACCAGTGAGATATCCATCCTGTATATATCATATTGAGTATAAAGCTGAGGGATCACAAAGGCCAAGTCCCTTCTTAAACAGCTGGCAGCTGAGGAGGACTCTGTCCATTCTGCCTTCGATCCCAATCCATATGTTCCTGAATTCAGTTCCAGAATCTGGTTCCCATCTGCCTCTGAGTCCAGTCCGGGAGTTCCTCAGTGCCTGCACCAGAAGGACTTTTTTTTTTTTTTTGGAACTCTCTCTCATATGCTTAGTATAAGTTCACTGCTGATTGTGTTAGGGTAGACTATGACTCACTGTCTGTCTAACGTAGTCTCCTAAATATTAGAATTACTATAATCTCAGACTCCTATTCTGGACAGTAATCACTTTCAATCTTCTGCTGCTCTCTGCTAGTGCATCACTGCATATGGCAGTCATGCTGGGCCAAGAACAGCAGACACTATATCTAACTGTCTTTTTCCTGAAGAAAGAAAAATAATCTGAAATGTAATGGGAATATCAACCCTCTCTGACAAATCTTTTTACCTATCCATCCAATAGATTTGGTTTTGAAAAAGGCATGCATACGTATTTTTTTGTATATGTCACAAAGCCCAGATAATACTGCTCAACTTCCAATCTGAACACACATTATCTGCATTTCATTTTACGCTTATCGTGACTGTACCTTGGAGTTTCACAAACATTTCCTTAAACCACATGAGAAAACACTGCTACGGATTTACAAAGGAAATATAGAGCCACTGAAGTCACCAGGCACAGCGACCACGAAGGCTTAGTGAAGCTCCCAGTCACAAGGGGACTTCCATCAGAAGTCACTTCAGTTATTCAAGCATTAACTTCCATGATGGTGTGATGTCTGAACCGGTTTTCTTTACAGGAGTGCTTCACCTAATATCTCATTTACGTAGCTCAAGCACAGCATCCACCAACTTCAGCTGTATCTAGGGAGAACAAACACTTTTGCAAATCTGGTTAACAGATTCTTTACGTCAGGCACTCAGAAAATGACTAATACTCAACCACTGACTGCAGAAAACTTAGTTCAACTGATGAACGCACTTCTTATATGAACTATCCAAAAAGCAAGAAATAGTTGTTTCCCAAGTCACTTTTACCGAAAGAACTGTTTCCTTACCTGTATCTCAAAACTCCCTCTTTCTGTCACACAGTCTATGGACTTTTCAACATCTAGTGGGATTGAATCAGTAGTCTTTGAGCTCATTGCTTCCTCTTAATTCCTTCCTTATTCAACTTGGACTAACAGCCGGTACAACAGACAAGGTCAGATCTGCCACAAAATCAGTATTTTACCAAGCAAATAAAGGCTGTTGTATTGGGTTTGGCCGAGATGGAGTTACTGTTCCCTATAGAAGCTCTTAGGTTGCTGTGCTTTGTGTTGGGAGGTAGAAGGTTGCTGATAAGATTCCCGTGCTGTGGCTGCTGCTGAGCAGCGCTCGCACAGCACCAAGGCTGGCTTTCCAACATCTTCCCCCTCCCGCCCCCGCCACAGTGAGATGGAGTGGACAAGACCCTGGGAGGGGACACAGTCAGGACAGTTGACCCAAACTGACCAAAGAGATACTCCACACCGTGTGACATCAGCTCAAGTATAGAAGCGAGAGAAAGGAGTAGGAGGTGGGGGCATCCATTTGAGATGATGTTTGTCCTCCGAGCAACTGCTACGTGTACCAGAGCCCTGCTTCCTGGGAAAGGCCAGACATCACCTGCTAAGAGCAAGTAGGGAACAATCCTTTGCTTTGCTTTGTGCATGCGGCCTTGCTTTTTGCTTTTCTGCTTTTTTTTTTTCCATTAAACTGCCTTTACCATACCCCACGGGCTCTTTTCATCTCATTCCTTCCCACCTTGTCATGCTGAGGGAAGTAGGGGGAGTGATAGAGCAACTTGGAGGGTACCTGGCGCTCAGCCAAGGTCAACCCACCACAGCTGTATTGTAATCTTGAAATTTGGCATGAAAAGGCCAAAGAAGTGTTTCATAGTTCATTTAGCTCTGCTATTTTCTTAACACTGTGTACTCAACTTTTCAAACTACATGCTCTTAACACTTTCAATTTTATGTCCAAGTAGAATTTCCTAAGTTTTTGGGCTTTTTCTGTTTTACAAAAAGTGGGAGGGAAAGAAAAAAAAAAATCAACATTCCATTAACATCCCCCTGATAGGTCATCTTCAAAGGTCTAAAGATCTAATAAAGCGCTCCCACGCAGCAAGGACATGTGTGGCATTTCTTAGCTTTACCAGTAAACAATGAGAAGAGGACATTTTTTCAGAGAGCTTAGCAAATATCCATGAGCAAGTAGAAAAATGCCAAGACTCTTGACTAAAGTTTTTCTGTTCCTCAAGAAGAAAAAGTAAAGTAACTCTGATATGAAAGCGGACCACACTCTTTTGGGCACAGATTCTCTTCCCCATCCCAGTGTGTTCCTGCTCGATTCTTGCTGTAGTCAAGCTCCAGCTCCTATTCTGTTTTTTCTTCCTCCAATTCTACACACCTTCACCTATAACTCCCATATCTGCATGCTACCAGACTTAACCAGAACTCTCTCCACCAACCTAAGTGTCTTCGGTGCCCCAGAAAAATATTCCTTAGGAGAAGCTTCATTTGAAATTTGATATAACTGGAAATTGGGTCTTGAAGCAAAAGTGTCTGGAAAACACTAATGTAATGCAGCCAACATTGTTATAATCCTACAGACACTAATCAGAAAAGATTTAGCACCAGAAGTTATACTGCACATTCCATACTTAAGAATGGTACATCAAACATTTCACAGAATTCAAAAGATGAAATAAATGTTTAGATTAATATGCACCACTGTGTGTCTAAATAAATATTCACCTCAAAGTAATCTGGACTGAAGAATATTCCATTCACGTGCCAGAACCATTTTAAAGTGCTTTGTCACATCTTAGTTCTCTGAAACAGTAAATAAACTGAAGGAAGAAACCACTAAATTTGGGTTGGTACTAGTTTTAACTAAGAACATCAAAGAAAAGATTTCGGTGGAAGTTCCCATTGGTTCCAGTGGGCTTAATTTACACACACCAACATGCAAACATGATTAGAAGAGTACAGAGCATAATGCAGACATACTGGTCAAGGACTGGTATTAGTAACATTTTTTCTATACTTTTCCTTTATCTTTTTCTCCATCACCTCATTCCCTCTGTCCACCTGCCATATAAATAAGAGATTTAAAGCAATACCAATTTATGTTCTTTGGTGCCCTCTACGGGACAGATTTCTGCAAGAGGAAGTTGCCAGGAAGAAACCACAGCCTTCCTCCCTCTCAGAGGAAAGAGCACAGGGCAATCTGAACCAAATACACTTGAAAGTGAGACTTCTGAATTGCTGATGACTTTGATTTATTCTCATGGGTCTCTGCAGCTGCTGCCTTTGCAGAGTTTACTCTTCTGTAAGGTCTTGCAGCCTTTCTTCCAGAGAGCAGCAATAGATTCCTGAGAATGTTTCCATTTTTTCCAAAATCTACAAAAGCCAAGGTCAGCAAGTGTTCAGTCTAGCCTTTTCCCCGAGGTCAAAACATATATAACAAATGGTTGAGCAGATATGTATTTGATAGGGAAGGTTTTAATTCAGACTTACATATTACAAGGGATGCAATAAAAATCCTCACTTCAGAAGGCAAGCAAAAGGACATAAGATGTAAAATGGGATTTCTAGATACTGTGATAGACTGTGACAGTGAAACTGTAGTTTTTAAGGTTGGTTTGTGGTTTTTCTCCTCCAAGATGCAAATTACAGAGTATTCAGATTTCAAACATACAAATTCACATCACCTTCAGAAGATCCTTTTCACCTGTAGAACTTGGAATACTTTTTAAACAGAATATAAATACTCATCTACAAGGGGAGAGAAAAAACATACTATCTTCCACGTACTAACTGCCCAAGGGGACACTCTTCTTCCTCATTAAAGTAGCTAAACTATGCCAAGACACAAAAAAAAGGTGAACGAAAGCAGGAACAGTTGTCATCAAAGTGACAGGCACGGCTGTGTTTGCTCATGTCAGTGACAGATGGTTTTTAGGGAAGAAAAGGGATAGCTGGGTTTTATTGAAAGGTTTCGGGGTTGCTTGGGAGGTGTACAGACATTTGTGGTTGTAGGGATTCATTTGTAATTTTTAATTGACTTCATCAATATGGCATGGCAAAATATTTGATTTTTAGACATCTTTAAATAAATCAACTTGCATAAATAAATCACAGTGTTTTCCTAATAATTAATAGCCAATCTAGCTTAAAATCTGTGACACACTGAAACATGTTTGCATATGTTAAATACTACAAATTATAATAGTAGTTACAGTAAAAATATATGAAAAGCTAGATAAGCAGTATTTTCATTAATAGCACAGATGATGTAGTAAGCAGCGCTTAAACACCTATTCCAGATGGAAAGTGAAAACATATTGAATAACAGGATTAAAATTCAAGCTTGAGAAATTAAAAATCAGTCCAATAAGTAAAAATAAAGGATAATATAGGTTAGCAGAAACCATCTATACAGAAAGAAGAACCAGAAAATTGCCTAGAACACAGCTCTACAGTAAAAGATTGAGAAATCACAGTGGATCACAAGTCAGTCATGAGTTAACGACATGCTCCTGCAAAATGATCGTTATACTGAAGTCAAGTCTGGAATACGATCTTTAAGACCTGTGAAACAACCTTTCAGCTCTACTGGTCACATGCAAAACCCCAGCTAGAGCAGTATGACCAACTTGAGGGATGAAACATGGAGAAACAGAAAGAGATGTGACCAACTGCAGAGTATTCACAGAAAAGCAAGAAGAATTATTAGATTATATCATGTCTCTCCTCCGTTAGATAGACAATTTATTCTTTTCTATTTGTAGTAAGAATAAATTGTCATCATCTTTGAATATTGTTATCATCTCTCCCCTTGCAGGAACAAAATTCAAAATTCCAAAATTTATATCCACAAATATAAAAGAATAAATTACTTACAGCTAGAAGATGAAATAAAGGACTTAAAATGTTGATAAGAAATTTTGAGCTTCTACAAAGAAGGACCTGTCTAACAGATAAGAAAGCATTGGAACTGACTACTAAGGAGGCTGTGGAAATTTCAATGTCAGGCATTTTTAAGAACAAAAATCAGGATTGTTTTAGACACAACAGATTCTGTTGCAGATAAGTGGTGGGGCAGGGAAGGAAAAAAAAAAAAAACAGGCTTGGGGAAGAAAAAAAAAAAAAATTATAAAATGAAATAAATCAACAACTGGTTCCTAGATCAGTTTCAGCCTTATTTTCTGTCATTTCTACAATTAATTTTTAAATTAAACAAACAAATCAGAGGGCAATGAAGTCACAAATACTTGCACAAGATCTGAATTTAGTTCACCGTGCGCATCATTCCTGTTTACCAAAAGCTGTTTTGTGGAAACCATGGTAGAATTTACTCTGTGCATCTTTCAACTTCACAACTTCCGTTGGACTTCATAAGGATACGAAACTGAAGTGAGGAAAAACAAATCTAAAACCATAACTGTTTCCACACAATAGCAATACTCACTTGTTTCACGTTTTCAGCCAAGAACACAAAATAAACGCTACAAAATCCCAGCTGTGTTATCACCAGGAAAAAGTCGACAATATACCTGAGGAAAAAAAACAAACATACGTTATACTTAGGATCCAAACAATTAACCCATTTCTACTTAATATGTAATTACTGCTCCTTTTTACAGTAGTCAAAATGCTAGACTGAAATGCCATATTAATCTCAGGAGCACTGCAATGCACATTCCTCTTATGGCAAAACAGAGTGATTTTGTATGCATTTGTTTTCTAAAGTAACATTGAGCAGGTATCAAAGTCTGCATATTTTAAAGTGGCATAAAACAAAACTCAAAGACTTAATGTGGTACAAATGAAAGCAACAGACATACATATTCAACGTACAGATAAATTCTGCTGGTGTCTGTGAGCCCCTAACACAGTAGTTTTCCACCCAGGACCACAGCTGAAATGTCTCATACAGTCTAAGTTATATGAGTTTCAGCAACTCTAGACAAACGTTTTCACTTCTTACTAAATGGGTCTATATCCATGTATCCAAATACACATTCAGATATTGTATCTGACTGAAAAAAAAAAAAAACACAAACCACAAAAAAACAAACACAATAAAACCCTGTAAACTATGGCTGACTGGTTTTGAAAAATGTTGTACACAGCAGTGGTCTGAAGACGTGCTGTAATGAACTCTTGGCTAGCCAGGCACAAGGCTCGGATCTGCCACAGAAAACGGATTTGCTGCAACACAGTGTCTCTGGAAATCAAATTCCCTTTTGTGGCTTGTAACTCTTTCATGCATTACAGAATTGTCACTATGTCTCACTAGAAACCAATTTTCTCTCTCTCTGAGCGCTACTCCACTCACCACAAAAGATCTTCAAAAACTAGCTCATCTTTTCTTATTCAAAACAAAGCAATAGCCATAATACATGATGCAAGATGATGCATCCTTGAAAATAACACAATCAAAAAAAAAATTCTTCCTCGAGTGAAGAAAGAAATCACACTAATGTTGCACGTCTTGAGGTTTTGAATTTCATTGCTGTGTACTCACGCCATAAACAGCCATATGGCAACAAATGGCTAAGAAAGAACAATGGTCTAGGGATAAAAGATTTGAGAGGCAAGAAACTATTAATATCTGCATGTCATTATTGAAAAATGCAATAAATATTTCTCTATTACTTGTATATTACGTTTAAACAAGAATCAAAGAATTGCTTTGCTTCCTTTCAGAATAAATATATTGAAGTAATTGACATTTGCAGTGTCAACTCAAAAAGTGAATTCTCATGCAAAAGAATGTGTTCATGGTAAAAGTGAATGAAAACTTAAATTCCTTCACTATACCAGACAATACAGAATGCATTTCTGGTTATACCACATCTATTCCCATGTTAGTAAACAGAATTCTTTTCTTCACAGCTCTTGTAGACCTGAAAATTTAAATGCATAATAAGAGGGGGACACTCCTCAGCCCTCCTATATTACCACTACTAGATGGCTGCAGGAAATCACAACACTGCAAACAGATTTATCAAATACAAAGAACACATCCTTCAAGTGGGTAACAACCTAGTAAAAAGGAAATCTCTGAACCATTCCAAGTGTAGCAATTAATTATTAATAATGAATTTATTCAATTAAAAACTTACCGTCCCCAAGAAGCTCGTTTCTGAAGAGCAGTCAGGGGCGCCACTTCCATGGCATAACTAACTGTATCGCTATATCCCAGTGAGGATTTTTTCATCCTGGTATCAAGGAGTGAAGAAAGGAGAGAGTTGCTAGAAACTATGAGGGTCTATATCCCTACCATGAAATGGCTGGCGACCTCCCAGAATTATAACACGTAATCACCTACAGCACCATTCTGTGGCTGCTGAATTTTAGAGGTACAGTTTGGGCTTCTCTCCCCCAGGTAGGACTATTCAGCACTCTACAAGCATGAGAACCACAATGCTGCTTCCCCCTAATTCAACAGTACTAAATCAGATTCCTACAGAACAACTTTCTTGATAAATTAATCCAAAATTAGATTCTTATAATACCAGCTTAAGAAATTCAGCTCAAACCTAACAGTCACAAGAACTGCAACAACTACCTAACAGGAGGTTGTAGCAAGGCTGGTGCTGGTCTCTTTTCCCAAATTACTAACGATAGGACAAGAGGAAATGGCCTCAAGTTGTGCCAGAGGAGGTTTAGATTGGATATTAGGAAGAAATTCTTTACTGAGAGAGTGGTTAGGCACTGGAACAGGCTGCCCAGGGAGGTGGTGGAGTCACCATCCCCGGAGGTGTTTAAGAGATGAGTAGATGTGGCACTTGAGGCTATGGTCTAGTGGTTAGGGATGCTGGGATGAAGGTTGGACTAGATGATCCTAGAGGTCCTTTCCAACCGTAGTGATTCTATGATTCTATAAGATTTAATAGATTTTCCTACACAAGCAGTCAATCGCAATTGTTTCAGAATACAATTGATCTTAGTTTTATGTACATTTTCAAAGGCCATTCAAAACCAGAGGGGGGAAAAAGCAAAGAATTCAGGAATGACAGGATCCCTTCACAGTACAGTATCACATCAAACTGATAGGATAGGGTTTTTTCAGCTA
Organism: Baryphthengus martii; assembly: GCA_013396935.1. Classification (NCBI taxonomy): domain Eukaryota; kingdom Metazoa; phylum Chordata; class Aves; order Coraciiformes; family Momotidae; genus Baryphthengus; species Baryphthengus martii. Next base: position 68,978 of record VWZK01004803.1, read on the forward strand.
TGGGGACATGAACAGTTCTGTGTTTCTATTCAATTCAAAAACTTCATTGCACTTTTTAAAAACGAGACCCTCCCACTGCTTCTCTAACACCTGACAGTAAAATAAAATGTTTAATAAAAGTCACTATTAATCAAAATACTCTATCAGTCAAATTTGAATGCTTCCCCCCGGCACTGTACCTCTCACTTGGAGGAGTATCTAGTGTTTATCTGCTCACTGGCATCATTTTAACATGTTCCTTCAGCACTATGATTTCAAAGAATCAGAGTTGTCACAATCCAAAGAGACAGAGCTCACATATAATCAAGAAAGACACTAACAGTAATTCTTATCTTTTATTCCTATGAAGTATTTATAAAATGGGTATTTATACACTAGATACTTTACAAAGCTATGAAGATTCAGAAGCTATGAAGAGAAAGGACTAAGGGACTAAAGCTAAGCAACTAAAATTACAATGAGAACGACCTGTTTATTTGCCAGCAAAGACAGGGAACAGGATACTGGGCCATACGAATTAAACCAACTTCATTTTGTGCATGAGCAGAGAACAATTTTTTTATTCTCCGATGTATTAAAGCAGCGTTGCACAAGGCATATTTATCATTTATAGTTGCACTATATGAATCTGAATCTTGTTTCATTCAAGCGCAAGATTCTGCGCCGAAGAGAAGAAACTGCTACAGAGTCAGCATATTCTGTAGGCCAAAAATCAGAAACAGAATTGAAGAAAGAAAAAAATAATACTGAAAGTCACCAATGGAATGAGTAGTTTCACATTTACCTCTGACATAGATAGTGGCTGCAACGTACCAAGATGTGCATACAATGAACAGATATAACTCCTATGAACACAAGGCTGATTGGTCCAACCTGGTATGGGGAAAAAAAAACCCAAACAACACAAAAGGAAAGACAAAAGAGATAAACAGAATTTTTAATTAAAACGTGCTATGGGAAAAATCTTTACATGCAAGAATTTCACAATGTAGCAAACAAATTAAAAATTAAAATTTTATGCAACTGGAATTTTCCCCCCTCTCAGATCGGGATTTGCTGCTGTTGTATCGTATTGCTTACTCATTACTTGACAGAAGGCTGCTCAGGGGTGATCAAGCCATAAATACCAAATGGGTGTGAACAACTTAATTCCTCAAACAGCTTCATTAAGATATTTGCAAAAAAATTGGTCAAGAGAGAAGACTGTATATACTGCACAATTTGAAATAGTGGTTTAAACCACTTTAAACTGTCAAGCACAATACAAGTGTCTTTCCCTTACATTAGCAGATTTGATGATGTGTAGTATTAGAAAAAAGAAAAAACCACATAACCCTGGTAATTTCTACTATTACAAGTTATAGGTAATTTTCAAATTAAATGACCAAAAGTTTTCAAAGAAGTTACTTGCTTTTCGCATGTAACTGTCATTCTTAAATGGAAGAATTATAGGATTATTTAGCTGTGAGGTGAAAATTTCACCTGATTAAGTCTTCCCTGCCTTAAGGGAATGCATTGTTTGTCACCCAGTATAAACAAGTTGTGCTACATCCTGTTTCTGCAAAAATACAAGACTGACTTAACAAGCTGACACTGCATTCTAGGATATATGATCTGGCTCTAGAGAAGTCAGGACACAGATAAGACAGTTCCCAAATAACAATTCCAGTCAGACATCACAGCCGTCCAAGTGAATCAAATTTTTTTTTTTCTGACAAAGTTTTTGTTTTCACCATAAAAATACTCTGGCTAAGCAAAAATACAACAAATGTTATAAAGTCTTCAAAGTGAAGTAGTAACTTTAGAAAAAAAATTAAAATCTCAATTTTCAGTACTCACTTCACCAGACCAATGAGGAAAAATAGAACACAACTCTGCTGAAATTGGTAGGGACAAACAAAAAGTATTGAGCTTGTAGTTTCTCAGGCTCAGATACATATCTATAGATCTTTCTAGATAATTCTTCTGATCTGTGAAAAATCATTGAATTCTTACCACAATGCCAGCATTTTTTATTGCAAGGGGAAGACCAAGAAGCCCAGTTCCAATGTTTCCCTTGAGGAGATGCATAAGTGTTTGTACAAAACTGAGGATAAAAATTTAAAAAGTCACATTAGAAGGACATTGAGATTGGTGGGGAAAAAGAAAAAACAAAAATCACACCCTCTGTCATTTATTAATAAAGGGATAAATAGTAAGCTTAAATTCCTTTAAGGTGGTCCAACTACTTTAAAGAATGTCCAGTATATCCAAATAATGTTCTTGGTCATCTTTACACAGAGCATCCAAGTCTTATCTTCAGTTCCTTCCTCCAGCTTGTGAAAAGTTATTTTCTGTGCAATGTTATTGTCCTTTTGCCTCAGAGTCAAAATTACCAAGTGGCACCAGTGTTATTTTAGAATCAATAATATTAAAAAAAATTACCAAGTGCAAATCACAAGTCTGACAAACAAAGCCTTATCAAAAAGAAAAAAAAACAAACATAAAAAAACCCACCCAACCTTCACAAGTTCTTCTAATTAAACTTTAACAAACAAATTATCTCCAAAGCCTTCTTAAGTTTCTTCATGAAAAAATAAAATCAATCAAAATCTTCTCTAATCTGTGCTCGGATTCTGAGTGACCCTATCACTTTACAAATGGGCACCTCGGAATATTTCATGGCCAGTACATTGTCAGCTTCCCAAGAAGAGAAAACTTATTCAAAATGGGCTGCTTTTCAGCAGAACTATGGACAATCCTGACGTATAACCACAAAACCGTACCGCAAGTGCAAGAAAACCTCTTAAGAGTTCAGTAAACTACCCAAGAGAAATAAGTCAGAGGCACCAAATTTTAACAAGCTGAGAGTTGAGAGTAATACATACGTAATGCCTTCTTCATTTTGAAGCTGGTAATGCTTCTCAACTGGCAGGAAATTATTGTCATGCTCTTCATCTGAGATGCCATCTGAATTTTGTTCATCAATTAAAGGCTTCATTACTTCCATTTCTGTACAACAGAGTTAACATTACATTAGCAACAAATTTGAAGTTTAGAAGTAAAATATGACTCAAACTTCCCACGCCATGTGTTTTATGTGTGCTCCTAACTGTAAAGCTGACTTAGGCAAATAGATACAGCCAGCACAAGTTTATAGAGAGTGTACAAAGTGGCACACCATCTCATTATCCTTATTATTACAGCCAAATAACTTTTTATCATCAAAATGTGAATGGCTTAATCATTTTGAAAGCTAATATAACATCCATTGTTACAGAAGGATGTGATTCACCTTACCCACCATTAGTTACTGCAAAGCAAAGTATTTAGTCCACTCTTAACACTGGTGAGTGAAGGGCACTCGCCAGAGTCATCCCATCCTAAAATGGATAAGTAAGGCAGGTACTGCAGGAGATGTCTCCAGCAACTGGCAAGAGAACCAGATAAAGAAATTAGTGCTAGGTCCTGCACTTGGGTCACAACGACTTGATGAAACGCTACAGGCTTGGGGACGCGTGGGTGGAAAGCTGACTGGCAGAAAAGGACTTTGAGGTGCTGGTCAACAGTAATGAATGCACTCGAGAGAAGCAAAGATGCCTAGTAGAGAGCAAAATCAGAGGTCAAGGACTCAATCAGAAAGCACACTGTAAAGCAAATTCATACTCAATTATATGTTAATTATACAAGTCAGAACAGACCCAACCATCTTTCACTACATGTCATATAGTCCATGAATTGATGAAAGAGTCAGCAAAGAAGTTCCTTCCCTCTATTCCCATAGTATGGCGTTGACTAATTCTTAAGGATGCTCTGAGTCACTGCTGGGCTCATTCAACACTCACTGAGACCTGCATACTCTAGTTCTGTGGTAAAAGTCTGTCCCTTCAGGGGTCAGAGAAAGCAAAGTGCCAACGCTGAAAGTTTCATCCAGTGGGCAAGCAATTAGGCTCATTTTCATTTTATTTTTTTAAAAATATGGAGTCTAAACTAATAATCTGAAGTGTTTTTACTAGGAAGAAGACAAACTACAGGTGTGCAAAGTCTGTGATCACATGAGATGCAACAATATATAAAAGAAACCATTCCTATATTACTTTTCCAGTTTTGACTTCGTGACATTTTGTAGGATGCAGTTTGTAATGCTAAACAATAATACTGACAACGTGCAGCAAGTAAGGTTCCTGTTTAGCAGTATGAGGGGACCAGCATGACTCTAAGGATCAACAGTGCTAGTGAGTATCAGCAACTATTCAGGTTAAGGGAGAAAAGTGAATTCCCCTTCTTCCATTCCAGCCTGATACTGAAATGCTTGATATATGCACATATCCACGCTGTTTACCACACAACCAGATCACACTGGGAAGACTGAATTTTGCATACATCTTATTTTACTTTGAATTTTACAGACATCTCATTTTACTTTGAATTTTACAGACATTCCATTTTACTTTTCTCCCAACTTTGACTGTTCTTTTAATCACAAGGGTAGTCCTTTAAGAGTGGATTTAGACACACTCAAGTATTTCCCTCCTTTTACAAGTAATAAGAATTTTTCCAAGACCAGATATTTTTCTTCTGAGAAATTCATCTGCCCATGCCTAAAGCCATCTAAGGGTTATTGTTATCCCTATCCCAGCTCTGATACTTACTTAATTTACTGTTGTGTTCTAGAGGTGCTAAGCAACTCACTGCTCCAGGGGAATGCAAAATAAGAAAACAGCCTCTGCCCTAAAGAGTTTACAATCTAATCATTCATCAGTTCATCTAGCGTGTTATTGTTTTAAAGTGTTGGGGTTTTAAAATGATTTGTCATTTTTAACTTTTCCTTTGAAGCAGTTCTGTAGCTTACTGAAGGACTGCTTCAGAGCAGGCTGTCCTCCAAACAAGATTGGGTTTGAGTGTTTGCTATAGCTTATTCTGTCATCTATGTAAATACCAGTCCTGATTATATCAGTATATTCAACAAATGTATGTGAAACATTGTACCAAAAAAAACCACAGAAAAATACACATATTTTCAGTAACTGGTAGATTTAATTCACACTAGAAACATCTTAAAACAAATAAAGCATTACAGAATGAGATTTCGGTATCAAAATCTTTAACTGTAAGAGATTTTAAAAGATACTTAGAGAATTTCCAAAGAATTCAAGTCTGTTTTTTCCCAGTCATTGGTGTACATCAGACAGTGTCAAAGAAGTTAACCACTTTTTTGCCACCAAAGGACAGCACAATCAGACTGGCAAAATGCATTGAATTTTTCTGGGTTCTACTCTGGCAGGATAATAAAACTGCAGCTATTTAGAAACTAATGAACAACACCTATGCAAATTCTAGGTTATATTAAAAAAAAAAAAAGTTTCTTTCCTGCGTACACTAGACACATACACAGTCAGTTCTTATCTGCCACTCTACCACTACAAAATAAATAGAACATAAATGTTTACTATACTCTTGCTACACTCTTGACCACAAGATGACCTGAACATGCATATGTTCAGGTCACAGAGCATACTTTAATCTGGAACTCGCCCTCCTTGATTTCATGCTCTCCAATTTCATCATCCCTCATCACTGCAGCCAAGGCTGCCATTCATTTTCTTCCACATTCACCAGCAGCAGAACCAGCAACAAGTTTCCAGAGTTGGCTCATCAAGCTGCTGCATGAAAGAAAGCATCCTATCAGCACTTTAGAAAAAGTCTCAATTCTTTGGGCCCTGACACTTTTCCCCCCTAGGAGGTATCAGGTGGTAAAAGTCCCCCATGAGAACCAGGGCTTAGGAATAGGCAGCTTCTTCCGCTTGTTTAAAGAAGGCTTCATCCGCCTCTTCTTCTTAACTTGGTGGTCTCTAGGAGATATCTTTCCATTCCGATGGTTGGCCTTACCTCTGATCTTGAGCTATAAGTTCATTTGTCCCACAGAGCAGTTGATTGATTATGACAAAAGCAAAGCATTTTTGGATGTAAAAGAATAGCAAGATGACAGATAAGCCATGAAATGGAGGAGATGCTGTCTTTCCAGGCTGAATCATCATTCAAGGAGAAGCCAGCCTCTTCACCTGTGAGACAAATGCCTGACCATCATCTCTTTTCTTCAGCTTTTCCTCATTCGACTTACATCCTGAAATCTGTTCAGGAGTGAGATGATGGCAGTAATGACAACATAAGCATTCTCAAAGAGGCAGGAAGAATGCTCACACTGAAAGATCTACACCAGCTATCCACTCCAAAAAGCCAGCCTCTCCCTCAGCTCATGAGCCGGTTCCTATCTATCCTTTGCACCATACATACTGTCCTTGTACATTTAAATTCTTAAGTTTCTTCATGCATCACCACTTCCAATACACTAACTCTTGTGGTGAAAAAAATCCTTTGCAATCTGAAATATCAGTAACTACTGTGCTTTTCAGGGACATCTTGAGAAACAGGAGGACACTGGTACTAGACTACTATGCTGTCTGCTACTAACAATGGTAACCTTGAGTTTTAAGGAAACTACTATACGAGTATGATGGCATTTTAAAGAAGTATCTTGCACATAGAATTTGGACTACACAATTTACTCCGAGATTGCCATCAATCATGTGACTCACTTTACTGACTCAAAAGAAAGGTAACCAGCTTTCCCATTAAAAGTGGTTATATGTAAAGTTTTTTAGTACATACGTATAGCAAATATAAACCTTTAAAGGTTTATGACCTTAAAAACAATCTTGTTCCACCCCCCTGCCACGGGCAGGGACAGCTTCCACTAGATCAGGTTGCTCAAAGCCCTGCCCAACCTGACCTTGACAACTTCCAATGATGTGGCACCCACAACTTCTCTGGGCAACCTGTGCCACTGTCTCACCACCTTCAGCCTAAAAACACTTCCTCCTCATGTCCAATCTAAATTTACTCTCTTTCAGTTTCAAACTATTGCCACTTCTGCTGGGGCAGATCCTGGTAGTAAGCATCTCTCTGTCTTTCTTTTAAATCCCCTCGAAGTACTGAAAGGCCACAATAAGGTCTCACCGGTAAAGTACCTGCCCATCCTTTCAGGGAAAAAATGGTGTCTAAATACATTTGTTATAGCAGTTTGAATATTTATTTCCAAGCCCTGGAGAGGTATAAGCTACATATTTTTTAGTATCTGTTTTCCCATACCACTCTGCTATTACTGTCACTTATCCAATAGAACATTCCAATTTCATACTCAATTGCTTTTCCAGCTGAAAGATGTGAGCTACTACTGATAACAACAGAAAAGCAATACATCATAAAAAAGTACTTATTTTGAGAACCACATTAAAATTTACAAAGTGAATCAATGTATAAGGCAACACATTTCATACTAAAGTTGAGTCTCAGTAGCATGGAATCTCTGATTTGAAAGGAGCAGCTGCTATTCTGTAGTCATTACATGCAACAATTAAAAGTTTTCTGCATATGGACCACTTTATGCTACATCTTCCTACCCATGTTTTGCTTTCACTACACACCAGGCTGACCTTCCATCATCACTGGTCTACAGGTTGAGATGAATGAACACTTGAATGTCAATAGAAGTTAACAGGATGGCAGGATCTCGTGCATTTCTTTAAACGTGCTTCTTTCAAACACAGCTAAGGCGAAGGCGGCAGACAACATTCATGTGACAAGCTGGTAAGCATCAGAACAATGTTTATGCAGGGAATTTCCTTATGTGAATGAAGAATGTAGCACTGGCTGTACCAGAGAGAAGGAAAGATATCACCTTACTTGAACGTTGAAAATGGTCTATTTGACCACCAAGATGATTTTCCCCAAATGTCCCACTAAAAAACTTTTTCAACTAAACCGAACATCAGCTTTACAGCACACTCAAGTAATCCTTTGGTTCAAAAGATCTGCAAAGATATGAATTTTCACTGAGAACTTTAGTTAATTTTTCTATATTGCTCAAGCAATTAACACTTCCAAAATTAAAAGAACCTCTTTGTACCACAAGGGATAAAACTAATCTCCATCATTTTCATTTTATGGGAGAAACAGAGACATAACAAAATACAACAAGGGCAAGTGTAGGGTCTTGCATCTGGGAAAGAACAACCCCAGGTACCAGTATAGGTTGGGGACTGACCTGTTGGAGAGCAGAGTAGGGGAAAGAGACCTGATGCACATCAGGATGACCATGAGCCAGCACTGT
>VWZK01004806.1:0-22475 GCA_013396935.1 Baryphthengus martii
CTAACATTCTGTGATTCTGTGATTATTATCTGAAAAAAATACAGCTTCTAGTTTTATATGAAAAATTGTAATTTTAAATATTATTTTGGTTGAACAGAGTTTTGTATTTTCTAGTCTGGTTTCACTCTTGAGTTGCAGAATTTTCTTAAGCAATTGTACATGGGAGTGTGACTTGATTTTTACACAGACAGCAGTCATTTTTGCCTGTAAAGCAGAGACAGGATGTTTAAAAAGAACAGTTGTACTATGAAGATAGCTCTTGACTAAGGGTATTCCAAAGCCACATTTTTGCTTCCTGTTCTTCATTCTAGCTCAAAGACACACATTCACCTGTTGTTCCTCTTTTCTTTTTAACATTGTTTACTTACTACATGATACATGATTCTGAAATCATACTCGTTTTGAATTTTTTTCTTGACAGACATGTTGCTATTTGAATCTATAGGTCTCTGTTTATCTGTTACATGGTCACTAATTGATGCAGTGAAATTAAAAAGAGATCTTTGATTGTGACTCATAAATGTTTAATTAGGTAGGAATCTTTCAGGCACACAGTTACAAGGAAAAATCTGTTAAAATACATCCCTATGTTTTTTTAAAATGCAATTACTTAAAAGAGGAATCTAAAAGTGCCCTTTTCTGATTTTACAACATTGAGTTTTATTATGTTGTTCCCTTTTTATCTGTGCCCTTCCCTTCCTTTATGGTCAGGTTTTTTCTACTTGCTTTAAGAGAACTTCTAAGCCTTAGCTGAAGTTGCTTTTAGCTCAATTATATTTGTTCCAGAATTCATTAGAAAGATGTTGCTTCTTTCTCTGGTTTTGACCATTGTTCAGTTTTTGTGTGTGTTTTGTGGAGTGTTTGTAGAGCTTTGTATAGTATTGGTGCTTACTGCTGCCTGGTTCAACTTATTTAGGGTGGAACAGGTGGGGTATGGTCTTTCCTACATTGGACTGGGCAGACTGGAGTCAGAAAGCACAGGGGCTCAATGCTGAGTCACAGGCCACCTTTGCTACTGGAATAAGGCAACTGCAATGGAAAAAAGTACATTCTCCTAGTCCCAGGGTAAGTTCGATTCTGAATCCTGGTGTGTTTTTTGAAGCTATATTGCTACATCAGTTCTTCATAGATTGGATTCTTACTCAGGTGTTATGGTACTTTCAAGTAAAATCTAACCTGACACAATGGTTCTGTAGAAGAAACTTTTGTGAGGAGATCTCCGTTTGTTCCTTAAAATGGAATTTGTTCAGAAATGTCCTGTATGTTGCGAAGTCACCCACCAGAAAACGGCAGTTCAGAAGATACTTTGTGTTTACATATTCATTCAGAAGAGGCACAGTCGTGGTTAACAGACTCTAAACTTGACCCAGTTTTGTTCATCTGTATGCGGAGTCTATGTATTATTCATGCTTGCTTCTCTGTTTTTTCGACACAGTCCAAATAAATGTTTCAGTGGGCTTTCTTTATATAAAGATCAATGCCAGCAGTCACGTCTTGCAGATAATTCTAAATAATCACATGAATAATCTAGAAGAAGCATTTTATATTTTCTGGGTCTCATAATCAATAATGCATTTAAAATGCATATAAAGCTATTATGTGGCAACATTGTTAGAGATATTTGGTTTTAAAAGACGTCTAAGACACTCCTAAAAAGCCTGTTTGGAATAAAAATTTGCCTGATAGAACTGTATGGAGAAGGATTATCAAGACTGAATGTATTGCACAGAAATAGCAACCTCTTGGGGAGAATCCATTTTTAGATAGGATGTAGGCCTTGAAACTATGGTCTGTTTCCATGAGTCCCGAAAGAGACAGAAGAGCGTAACAGTTGGGACAATCAGAATTGGTACTGTCCTTCAAAGGCTGCTTTTTGGTGCATTTAATGTAAGAAAGCTAGGCAATACATCATTTATGTGAGGATTTTTATTTCAGATATGTTCTTTTTAATGTTATCACAGAAATTAGCACTCTATAATCCAGATACCCTACAATTACTTCCTGGGAGTGGGGTGGAGGGGTAGAAGTATCTTTAAGATCTTGAATTATTTTGGGAATGTCTTTCAAGGTGTCAAGGAGTTATTTAAGGATAGTAATTATTCCCAATAAATCGTCTTGTACAAGAGGGTTTCATAATGATAGAAAATAGAAGTAATTTTTAAGGACATTTAAGTGAATACTAAGGCTAATAACAAATTATGGTGGTCAGCTTTTCAAAAGTAAAATGACTGGTGTTAGTTAATGTTCCTTTTTTTTTTTTTTCTGCAAAAAGAGTTGTTAGAAGGTAATGTGGCAGACAATAGACAAGTCCTGAAAGTAACAGTGGAGTTTGCTGCTGGAGCATATACCGAGGAAAAGCATATGTAGCTTTGCTCTGTAAGGAGTTAGTTCTGCTTACTTCTGCTTGAGTGCACGGTTGTTGTCTTTTTGTTTATAATAAATAACAAAGATGTTTTAGGGGTTCTGGTTTTCTTACATACCAGTCTCCAAGCTAAACAAAAAGTTGTGCAAAGAGGGGTAGCAGGGTGGCAGTACATATGTTTACAAAGTACGTAAATAAAAGTAGTGCTTTGGACTGTAGATTAGAAACTCAGTTTCAATAGATTTTACATAGAGGGATTTGAGATTTTTTTTTAAGTATCCGTCCTAAGAATCCTCCAAATTGAATCTTTTTGTTGTTACAATGTAAAGGATTTATTTTGATGAATATCACATATATTTAAGAACAGGAGGAATCTTGAAACATATTCAGTGTGTTATCATAGACATGTTTCAAACCGTTTTGTAATATCAAAAATTTCAGAAATCAGAGTTAGAGCTTTCCATGTTACAAAGGTGCTTGCTCTAATTAAAACAAGACAAGTGTTTTTAATTCAGAGCTGTAGTGTTTAATTCATCAAACTAACTGAAATAAAAAATTCTCTAGAAATAGTAAGTGCAAGCATTGAATTTGGGGTAATGGTCAGTTGGAGCTATGATAACTAATGGATTTTCCCCTTTTAATAATTTTCTTTTTGTTCTCTGGCATTTGCAGAACAACTGACAACACAAAGGACAATGCACAGTGTATATCCTAATGGCATTTTATACACTGTGACATGGGTTTTGCCATGGCGTCTGAGACTGAAAAGGCCCGTGCTCTGCTCCAGACTTTCAGCACAGCTTCAGTTATTTCTAGCCTAGGTTTGGGAATATTCTGCTTTGTAGCAGACAGACTCCTGCAGTTTTCCTTCATTCAGCAAAATGACTGGCTCCGAGCCTTCTCTGATAATGCAGTCCATGGTATACTAGGAATGTGGTCCTGGGCAATAGTGATTGGACTCAGGAAGAGAAGTGACTTTACTGAGGTCATTCTGGCTGGTTTCCTCGCCTCTGTCATTGATGTGGACCACTTCATTCATGCTGGCTCCCTGTCATTGAAGGTAAGTCAATTGATCAGTGATTATTTCTTTTATTTCATCATCAGTTTACTTTATTGTCCTTCTACTGTATCCTAAAAAAAAATTCTAATGATACTTTAAATACTTCTTTTTTTAGTAGATACATAAGAATTATATTTTTATGTGGTTGCTGTGATTTTAAAAGCCCTAAAAACATTTTACATCTACTGCTAAATTCTACTCCTTACGAGGGAAAAAAGAGTTCTTAAAGCCCTTGTACATGATACCCTACCTGTTTCACGTAGCTGCTTTGTTAAACAAGTGAGTGCTGCCATGTGCACTCTGCATATGAAGTGGATTATTTCATTTCTCTTTACAGTAAGGGATAGAAATATCTGGAAAGTAAATAATCCAACTGACGTTTGATTTCATTCAATATTACTGAGTAGTACATTTGGTTTTGCTAGCCCTAAATAGTTCTCCCACAAACAAGCTGTATATGAGCTGTAACCTTAAAAAAAAAAAAAAAAAAAAAGCCAGAATCAAACTTGTTGATAAAAGTGCAAAAGTGAATTAACTCCAGTTAAGGAATATATTGTGATCAACATCCATTTGCAGAACTGCTTGTTAAGACAGAGTTTCTCAGTAGGGTTAGTAGTACCAGGTTGTGGCATTCTTTTTCAGTGGTTCTCCAGTGGTTTAGATGTGTCCTGTTCCTAACGCCTATATGTAGAATCATAGAATGGTTTGGATTGGAAGGGACCTTTAAACGCCATCTAGTCCAACCGCCCTACAGTGAGCAGGGAAATCTTTACCTAGATCAAGTTGCTCGTATATCCCCATTGCCTTGCCTGCTCCAAACAGATATACTTAGCTTTCACTGACCACTGCAGTCTTCTGTATACTCTCCAACACATTTGCACCTTCTGTAAGATCCAGCTATGCCAGCCGGTGTTCTGTGCCAGCCACGGTTCTCTAAACACTGCCCTACAGATCTCGTACCTCAGGCAGGCACTCCTCACCCCCATAGCTAGAGCCCTGCCACTCTGATTGTTACCAGGAATTTGCTCTGCTCAGCAACACAAGTCCTCACAGTTTGATCACGCTGGTGTTGCTGGCATACATATACGTACATGCTACTTACTCTCCCCTCCTCCCGAATGTACTGCAGATGGATCTGCACAGGAGAACAGAAAGATACTCACCTTTACTCATTCAGCCAGTGCATAGCTTTGTTGTTTGACCATCTTGCCTTCTTTCTCCTCCTCTGGTTTGCTCATAATAATATTATCCTCTTCATATGGATGACAGAGGAAATAGCTTCTAGGAAGCAAAGAAAGGAAGAAGGTAATTAAAGAACAATGCAAAACGGTTTACCGATTTTTAAAAAAATACGTAGGGGACAGCTAAATACAAGAAGCATTATTTCCTGTAGTTGAGTTGTAAAAATCAGACTTCCGATGGGAAAACTGTTTTTGTTTACATACAAAGTCATTATTTGTTGTAGAGAAAAGATTTTTTCCTATGTGTGCATTTGATCAGTTTTCCCCTTAAATTTGTCCTCGACAAAGAGGGCGTTTTCACAGAATTGCAGAGTGGTTGTAGTTGAAAAGGTCTTTTGGAGGTCATCTTCACAACCTTCCCTGCTGAAGCAGGCTTACCTGGAGCCAGTTGCTCAGGACCATGTCCAGACAACTTCTTAACTTTTGTATGGCAGCCTTTTTCCTCACAGAGTCATCGCCACAGTAAAAACATGTTTACTTACTACATTCAGGAGGAACCTTCTGTGTTTCAGTCTCTGCCCTGTCAGTGGGTACTACTGGAAAGGGCTTGTCAAGAGAACAGGGCCATCTTCCCTTCAGATACTGGTACAACTTGATGTCTCGCCTGAGCCTTCTCTTCTCCTGGCTACATAGTCCCAGCTCTCATCCTTTCCTCATTTACAAGATGTTCCAGTGCCTTCCTGATCTTAGGGGCCCTTCTATGAACTCAATCTCCGGTAGCTCCGTGTCTTTCTTGTAGTGGAGAGCACAGAACTGGACTCAGCACTCCAGAGGTGGCCTTACCAGTGCTGGGGAGAAAGGGAAGGATCACCTCCCTTGACCAGCTGGCAACACTCCTAACAGCACAGCCCAGGGTACCGCTGGCCGGCTTTGCCACCAGGTCTGATTGCTGACCGATACTCAACTTGTTATTTAACAAACTGAATTTCTTCAAAACTGACTTCCAGTCTGTCGACCTCCAGCATGTACTGGTGTCTGGTGTTGTTCCTTCCTAGGTGGTCCCTAGTTCTCCCCTTTCCTGTACTCTTTGCGTATGGAAATACTGTCAAATTATAAAACTATATAAAGAAAAGGAAACTTTAGTTAATGGGTCCTATAATATTAGCCTTTTGGTATAGCATTCAAATCTGTAATTATTGTCATGTATATCTTCCTACTTTGAAACGAGTAAATGCAAGTAATGAATGGATAATTATTAGAAAGGATTGTTAAAGTTTTATTGCTACTTAACGTTTGGGATTATTACCGATCTTTTTTATCAGTTATGACCACTAGATGACACTCTTCACCAATGTCTGTTTAGAAAGTTGAGTATTGTGTGGTATCGTAGAACTGAATGGCGACCCGTCTCTTTTCTGCCTTCAGTGAGGCAAGGTTAAATATGTTTACACTTTCCATGATGGAGAATATTTGTGTAGAATATCTATGGTATCCCGAACAAAGTCGATTATTGCAATTTCATGACTTAATTTGTTCCTATGTTATTTCAGTTCTCAAGCAGCTAGCAATTGTTTTTCTAACATCCAGCTTAAAGTATTGTTGTTGACGGTTAGATCTTCTTTTCTATAAGGCCTCTGCAAAAGACAGCTTGATTGCTGTGCTCTCCCCAAGCATGTTTTTCAAATCAGAAATACAAGAAGTCGCAGTTAGAAAAACAGAAAAATAGAAAAATTTAGCAGCCAAGCTTGCTTAGCCACAGTAAGGAGAAAGGAAGATGCCCAAAGGTTTTTCACAGTTATTTGCCTAAAAACTCCTCCCCTGTCCATATGTTAACTAGGCTAATAAGGGATATTTACCTGCAAACCATATCATCTGTGGGTCTTTTCACCCTTAACAGCAGTAACAGAATTACTCTTAAAATTTGCAAAACCGTTACGCTTTGCAAAAAATCTCTTCTTGACTCAATAATTCACACCAAAAAAATGTCTGAAGGGACAGGATTTATGTTTTCTAGACCCTATACTGTTTTTCTCATCTCTTCTGGAATGTTCCAAACTGTAGTATTTTATAGTATAATACTATAATTTTATAATATAATACTGTATAGTGTTTTAGATGAGATTTCATTTGAGCCAGATAGTGTAGATTAATTCCTTTTAATGTCACACGCACGCAACACTTCTTTTTAAAAAGAAAAAAAAAAACCTTGTTACAGGTTGTATATCTGCTTGCAATGCCTTCAGAGTCTTTTTAGTTTGTGATACAGCATAATTCACATAAACTTCTCTGCTGTGGTGTTGCCTGGCTAGCTAGACCTGATTTTGATGTGTGATTTTTATTTCCTCAGTTTAATATGATGCACCCTTCAGTTTCATGACCTTATTTCAGGCTGTTGCTTATGTAATCTGTTACTTTGTGGGATACTTTTTTTTACTGTATATTTTTTAGTTCCAGTTCCATCCTTCCTCTTTAGATTGCAGGATTAAGAGTAAACTGATTTATGAGACTACAATATCTACTGCTTATGCAACACATTTCTAAATAAATAATAAATTATGAAATCTAATTAACCAACCACACCACTGTTACTGATTTTTAACAATAGTATTTTTCATATTATGCAATTATCTATACAGCTCTTAAATCTGATGGCAGGTTACTTTTTTTCAAGTGACTCTTCTGTGCAGCACAAGGCACTATTGCCCTCTAACTCGAGTTGCTACCTTCACAGTACTCCAGTTGTCTACTCCTGTTCCTGCTGACACAGCTTACTGCTTGCATTACTTGTCTATTGGGCTGTTTTTCTCGGTTTCATCATTATTTTTCTGGAGTATTCAGGGTAAATAGTTGCCTGTGGTATTTATATGTTTACTCTGATAAATACTTGTGTACCGAATAAGATGGGATCTGCCCTTTTCCCTACATTATTTTTGCAACAAGTATAGGGTCTATGAAGGCTTTACTACTTTAGAATTTTTAGTTCTTTGTATTCCATGTAGTTTTTACTGTGTATCAGATGCACACAAGTGTAGAAGAATCTAAAAAAACTGCTGTTTGAAGAATCTTGTCTCCTTGACTAGTTCTACAGGTGAAAGTTACTGCAGCTTACCGTCATATTCAGCATTGCTGATAAACAACAAGAGCGTGATGTGCTGTCCCCAGTGTTCCCCAGGACTGTAACCCAAATGTCCATGTTGGAGAGCTGACATGCAGAAACTGCTAGCTTGCTACTTAAGACTCACCAGCTTCTAAAAGTGTAGACAATGCAGTCGGTGGCAAACAAGACTGTAGTGACAAACATACCTAACTGCTGGTTAATGTGCTACTGCTTACCAGTGCAACCTGGTCTGCACAGGAGCATTTCTGGAATTGGAGAGTAAGCTTTGCACACACACAATTAATTTAACACTGAATGTGTAGATCAGACTCAAAACTAAGGACTTCGGGCTTGTGAAGGATCATGGAGTATGAATGAGGGAGCTCATGTTGTTACATAAATTCCATGGTGTTACTTTGAGCATTAAAGCAAAGAGTTTGCTTGGGCTCTCCAGCATGCGATTGTTGTCTCCTGCCTCCAGATGCTCACTGTAGTATGTGAGAGGGGTGGAGAAGCAAGAACTTCAAGAAGATCATGCATCTGACTGAACATGTAGGCAAATGGAAAGGTAATTTGTGCTGTGAATAAATTCTGTTTGCAGCTGCAGCCTGATCTCTCTCATGGTAGATCTACCCTGAAATCTACCCAAACCATAATCATATTTTTGCAGGAGGTTTAAGGCAGAAAAGGCTTGTACTGTTGTTTTTTTTTTTTAAGATCTGATAATTTATAAAGGCGAATAAATTTGCATGTTATGAGGAATTGTGTAACAACTTCTGTTGCCAAATAGAAAAACGTGTCTGTCTCTTGGGCAACTCTGGGGTGTAAGTGTTTGTCTAGTTACAGAATGTAAAAATCAGACTGTCCTTCTCTCAGAACTTGGGCAACAGCATATTTCAGAAGCCTAGTGACAGTACTGCAAATACACAATAGGTCTTTCTTGTGCTAAAATTGATCACTCAGTTTTGCTATATGAACAACCCTGCCCTCTAAAAGTTGTGTGAAGAAAAATTTAAGCATCACCTCTCCAAATCTGGATAAATATTGGCACTAATAGTGCTAAATTGCATGTGTAATTAACATTCAAATTCTTCGTACTGTGTTGCTGTTGGTATGTAACCTCCATAGGGCAGAGGGAGAAGACTCGTTTAGACTTTGCCTCTGATTTTTCCAAAGAGCATTCTGTAAACATCCATGAATCATTTATTTTCTTGTCCTGATGGTAGCTACTGCAAATTATATTTTTCTTTTCTGCAGGCTGCTCTGAGTCTTCCCCGGAGACCACTTCTTCATTGTTCTACTGTGATTCCTGTTGCGGCTCTGACATTAAAGTTTATTATGCACCTTTTCAAGCTTAAGGATTCATGGTGCTTTCTTCCCTGGATGTTGTTCATATCCTGGACTTCTCATCACGTCCGTGATGGGATTCGTCATGGTCTCTGGATCTGCCCGTTTGGAAAAACTCCTCCTTTGCCATATTGGTTGTATGTGGCAATTACAGCATCTTTACCTCATCTCTGTTCATTTATTATGTATTTAACAGGCACTAGAGAATTAATGTCTATAAAACATGGAATCCATATCGATGTATAAGAATGATGGCTCTTTAAAGATTGTATTAGCACCTGAAATAGGCTATTTATCACTGAAGTGGTTTCCTTGCGTTTCCCACAGCTTCAGAGTTAGAGGCATTTTAAGCCTGTGGAGCCAGTTACAGCGCCTAGGTCAATTCCTTGTCATCATAGAAACCTATGTAATGAATGATAATAATTTCATATTTGTACATTCCCCTCGTTAAAATATGTGGTCTTCCATTATAGTTCATGCATAGCTGGCTGACTTGTGAAGTGCTTAGCATCTCTCTATAGTAATAACAGTACATTTTACAGTCACAGTGCTGTTCATCTGATCCTCATTTGCTTTAGGTTTGTATTTTGCCTTTAGATAATCCATTTCACCTAGATAGCATTTGTATAGCACCTTGAAAATGTCAAGTACTATGTAAATGCTAAGTATCGGTGAGAATTTAGTAGTATATGGCACTTCTAAAAAACCCTTTTGAATTTATTTCTCTGTTTTCCTGCTGGACTCTTGTATTCAACTGTTTTAAAAGAAATACTGTTTGTATTTCACAATGTGCAGCTGTGTACCCACACCTCTTCAAACACTTCTCTCATATAGTATTTCTACTAAATCCTGTTCCTCTCTAGTTGCTTGGTACTCAATTTGCACATAATTACTAGCTATTTGTGGTTAGAAAGGAGACAACAGTTTGATTACAGTGTTATATGTATTGGCCAAATAGTCTAATTTTTAAGATATACTAATTATTAATATTATTTACTTTGAAACTAAGGAATTATAGTAACTATTTAAGGATTGTGTAAGAGCAGACTTATTTATTACAGTAAAACATAAGCTTTAGGAAATATTCAGGAAAACAAAAGAAAGTAAAAATGACTCCACATCTTTGTTTAAAGACCTTACTGCTATACTCGTAAACAGCACTTTCGATGACATGCCGTATTACTGAATCACATAATCACATGATGGTAGGAGTCAGAGAGGGCCTCTGGGGATCATCTAGTCCAACCCCTCTGCCAAAACAGATTCACCTAGGGCACGTTGCATGGGATTGCATCCAGGTAAGTTTTGCATACCTCCAGAGAGGGAGACTCCACAGCCTATCTGGGCAGCCTGTTCCAGTGCTCTGTCACCCTCACAGTAAAGAAGTTTTTCCCTTGTGTGGAGGTGGAACTTGTTGTGTTCCAGTTGGTGCCTGTTGTCCCTTGTCCTATCAGTGGGCACCACTGTATAGGGACTGGCCCCATCCTCTTGACTCCTACCCTTTAGATATTTATAAGAATTCATAAGATCTGCTCTCAGTCTTCTCTTCTCCAGGCTCAACAGATCCAGATGTCTCAGCTTTTCCCCATAACAAAGATGCTTCTGCTCCCTAATGATATTTGTAGCTGTACTCTCTCCGGTAGTTCCCTGTTTCTCTTGAACTGGGGAGCCTAGAACTGGACACAGTACTCCAGCTGTGGAGTGCTAACTCATTAGGTTCCTAACTTCATCAGATTCTTTACCACCCAAATCTCCAGCCTGTCCAGATCTTGCCGAGGACAGCACAGCCTTCCAGTCTGTCAGCCACTCCTCCCAGTTTTGTATCATCAGCAAACTTGCTGAGGGTACACTCCATCCCCTCATCCAGGTCATGGATGAATATGCAGAACAAGACTGGTCTGGGCACTGACCCCTGGGGAGCATCGCTGGCTACAAGCCTCCAACTAGACTCTGCATCACTGATCACAACCCTCTGAACTTTGTTGTTCAGCCAGTTAATGTATGTTACGATGTATAATGAAATGTAGATTAGTATAATGTACAAAAAAATTACAGAAAACATTGATGGGGATGGCTTAATGTTTACCAGAGACCACGTATGGCTGCAAAATACTAAAGGTTCTCTTCAGCACACTAGGCTAATCATAGAACACATTTCACTGTTTTAAAATGTGCCTTCCCACAAAAAGAACAGTCTCTGCCCTATTTGTTCTTCATGTTAGAAATGTGTGGTCGTGGAAACTTGTCTGTCAGTACAGTGGGCCTTTTTAGCCTTTAATATAAAATTAATGAAATATTTTTTTTCTTGGAAAAAATGGAAAAGCAGAATGTTCCTTAAAGATTATACTCACACTGTGAATTTCTGTTTTCTGTAGTGCGTAAGTTTCCCGGGAACAACATCAGAAATGTCTTAGTTTAGAGCCCTCAGAGCAGGAACTGTCTTTTATCCAAAGGCATGATGGTTTAGTAGGGAGTAGCGTTGCTCTTTCATTTAATTCTAACCTGTATTTTAAACTATAGGCTATGAAATGCCAATAATGAATATATTTTGTGCAATAAGTGAACACTGAAGTCCATGTAGACAATTTTCTGTATTCTTGTTTCAGGGTATAATATTTGTATAATTTTGTGCTTTGCCTAGATTTGTGTGTTACAGAGATTTGTTGCAAAGGGAAGTGTATATAGGAACAAAGTGGGGAATTACACTTTCTCATTTGTAGATTGTAGCTGTAGCGTTTTTGGTAACTATATGTCCACCAACAGCCTTTAGGATTGGTACTGTACTTTTCTGACTATATTTAAGAATCAGTTATGGGCACATCTTCAGTAGTTTAAAACCACGTATTTTTATTCTCCGTGTTTCTGGTGATATTTGTGGGGTTTTTTTACAATAATTTTTAACTGTATTTCAACATTTTGTTTTTCTGGTCGTGTTCTACTACAGTTCTATGACCACCACCAGTTCTTCCACACTTAGAAATGTGTTAGGAAAGTAACAAGCGCTTGTGGCACAACTTCTTTCTCTCTCCCGCCTGCCAAACAGATGTGGCAGCCTCATGCCTCATCCTGATATTTAGGCAACTTTAGCTCAGGCCATTGACAGCTTTTCAGAGTAAACTGACACGTTGCATGTAGTTCTGTAATTTGTGGGCGGCCAGATTAGAGAACAAAGGAGAAGTTAAATATTTTTGTTTCAGCCCCCGTCACCTAGGAGATATGCCTGCCTATCACAAATTCCTTACCAACATTTCATGTAGATTTCAAATGCATTGATGTTTCCAACTGCATTGATACCTGCCACACGCAGCAAAACCATGGCAAAAATAACCAGGATACTAAAGACATAATGAATTTGTGCTTTACCGCATGCATTACAATGAAGAGTAAATGTGAAGCACAAAAAGCATGTGAGTTACACTAAAAACTGTTAACAAACTCAAGCTAATAACTTTGTGCACGATGTATGATACTTATCGCTAAAATATTCGTTATTTCAGTCTTTCATTTACTAGGCTAGTCTAAACTTATTCCATGTATTTTCAAGTTGTACTTACAAAGTTGAAGAAAGCATGGGGATTTTCTGATTTACGTTTTGTTTTTAGAACTGTGCTGCTTTTTCTTCTGCTTTAATGGATTGCTGTCGTACAAAGCGGGTACTAATAGTTACCAAGTTAAGAAAAAATTAGAACGTTTCTTCTTCCCCCTAGAAATAAGATAGAATTTCTCCTAGTTTCATGGTGGCCTTAACAGAGTGGATCAATTTTCTATCAATTTATATTCTAGTTTAAAATGCAATCTGCATTTTCACATGACTACAAGTAATATTTTTTTTCTGCAGTGAAGTATAGTGTATGGTGTTATCGATAAGTGACTTATTCGTAATTGATGCCATGTTCCAAGGAGAATGCTGCTGGGTTTGAACTCAACTGCCAGGCCATTGGTATTATCTTATTATCAGAAAAACATTTCCTTTGCTAATGGAAATAAAGTTCCAGAAAGAGAGAGGGAAGGAGTTAAAATTTAGTCTAAAGGAAGTATTAGTACATGGTTAATTTTGAACACATATTTTTATTCCATCAGCTACTGTCAGTACGAAGGTAAGTGGTGAAATGCATTAAGTAATTGAGCCAATCTAAATTCTGCCAATTATGCCAGTTTACTCAGGGCACAAGAAATTTCGTATTTTAAGTGTTACCCAGCAAGGGCTTTGATCAACTGGTAATTTTGAGTCTACAAGCTAGGGTTTGTTTCCCTGCTACAGGCAGACCCTGGACTGAAATACATGGAGAGCTGACAGGTTCAAGTACCCATTGCATTAATTAACAAAAAAAATGGTGGTTACGCTTTTCCTCAAAATAAGAAATTGGTGCCTTCGGTTCTTTCTTAAAATTCTCCAAATTTTACGTCCTCTACATTGAATTATAAATTTGAATGCTGTACTACAGAACTGTTTTCTGTTGGTTATAACATAAACTCACTATTAAAGATAAGTAGTACTTGTGTGTGTATGTGTATATATATGTATATATCTCACACTGATCTTTCGTTCTATGTTCATATAATCATTTTCCACTTGCTTAACCTGTTTTTGTATTGAATTTTCCTGAGGCAAGGGGGAATGTCTGTCTCAATGACTAGGAAACCGAGGTATGGTATTACTTAGCAAAAATGTTTTAATGCAGTGTTAAGGAAATAGAATATTGAAAGCTAGAAAAGTAATGATAACTGTATTCCTTTTGATGGAAATGCTAAGTAGGTTTCTAGGCAGTTTGTAAAACCAGATTTTTTTTAATCAAAACTAAATGACTGAAAACATTTTTATTAGTAAATAGGGGTGAACCCTCTGTGTGAAAATGGATTTGTATGCTGAAACTTCAGGAGTATTGACCAGGTCAGACTGTCTGCTGTTGCCATATGCACCACAGAAACTATTCATGTGTCTAAGGAATGTTATCAATGTTCCTGCAGCCTTCCTCAGGTTGCCAAGGGAATTCAATCTTACTTTGATCTTAGTCAGTTTACCCCTTAAAAATTGGATAACATTGAGTAAGAGTTCCTCAGCTGTCATGGGTTAGCTTCTACTGTCCACTCCTTCACAACAATTTTTACAGATAAGCCAAAGAAGCTGGTAGGTGTGAGTCCTGGTACGGGAACTATGGTAAAGAAATGAAACCAAAGATAGCAGATTTAACAATGGCATAAGGAATTTACAAATTCCAATGCTACTAGTTTCACTTTCACATTTCAGTTTAAATTGCTGATAGCCAAACAAAACCAACTTCTTTTTATGTATTACTGCCAACAATTTAGAAGCAAATTTTGTGATGACTGCTCTAAAATTATGCACTGTTTCTCAGCCACAGGAGTACTGTAAGATTCAGGTAATAAGGCTTTATCAATGTATTTTCAAAATCACCCATGTCTTTTTGTTCAGTTAACCGTCTATAATGTACTCCACCATTTCCTAGTCTTACTGTGGAATCACAGAATCACAGAATTCTTGAGGCTGGAATAGACCTCTGAGATCATCAAGTCCAGCCTGTGACCTAACACCACAACATCAACCAGACCATGGCTCTAAGTGCCACATGGCTGGGGCTTAGAAGTTTTCATACAGAATACTCTACTTATCAGAACCTTTTAGCACAAGCAATTTTTGTTTCATTAGTGTCTGGGGAGTTAGATCTTTCCTTCTTCAAAACAGGCTTTGTTAATGTGAAACTTGGGGTGATGTGCTAGCATCTTTTGGGTGAATGTTCTATATGCCTTTTACACCAAGCATAAATAAGTGAAGCAAATGCACTTACAACTTCATACCATAAAAATATATACGCATGATTTCTTTATAAATTTTTCCCCAAAGCAAAAACAATTTGACATGCTCTTGCATCTTGCATTTACATGTCTGTGTAAATGATGAACTAGTGGTATTTCTAGTAATTTCGCATGGCTACAGAGACATCAGCAGTGTTTCATGCACTCTGATTGTGCTTGACTTACCTCAGATTGGATGAAAAGTGTGCTGCTTCAAAGTACCTGACCCAGAAACCTCCACTGGGTTCAGCAGACTAAATGATAGACATCTGTCTCATAGCAAAACATCAGGGACTCCCTTTGTATTTAGTGTGTAGCTAGTCGGTCTGTTCAGTGGTGCTTAAAATGTGATTTGTCTCTTCCCCGAAGAGATGACTGCTTCTGGTGTGCTGAATTGCATTCTGGTCACCACAGGTTGCACTAACTAGGTGTTAGTTGACTAAAACTGGGACTGTAGATTGGGCTTGTCTTCATGTCACCCACCATGAATTCCTGTTGCTGGAGGAGGGAACTGTCTCTACTTGGAGTGTTGTATCCGGGAGATTCTTTGGCATGTGATGAAGCATGAAGAAGTGAAACAACTAAAGGCACTTCTCATGGAGCACATAGCATCACCTCTAGAATGACATATTTCAGTAGAAGAGCGATCAGCTTTTTTTAAATGAATTGTAAATTTTAAAACACATAACATACATCTATTGTATAATTAGATTATTTTCTTTCTCAAAATCAAAACATATCTAAAGCCAGGAGTTTAACAGATTTCACAATTGCGTTTAGTATATTTATCATGGCTGAAATTTTCAGTGATAAATCTTTGCTTCAGTTTACAGTTCTTTGGAAGAAGAAATTGCTCTAGCTCCAGTGTATGGGGACTTGGACTAGGAACATGACATTTGCAGTGTTAGTTAAGGAAAAGCATGGCTTGAGCACGTGCTGTGTGGGCCTCCATGCTTCAGCAGTTTCTGTAGGTGCTAAAACCTGCTTCCATTAAAAAGAAAATCCCAGGTCTCAAAAAAAAAAAAGTATTTTCCCAATTTATTTCTGCCAGTGAAAGTCTTGTTGAATGATCAAATTTCTTGAAAACACGTTTCAGATAAGAAAGCCAGTTTGGCTGTGACTTAGTTTGCAAGAAAGTATATTCTTGCTGCTTGTTTCAAAGGGATGAATGTTGGCAATTTCTTTCATTCTCTGTTGCCTGTATTAGCTCTGCAAAAAAAAGGCTTCTTAGTTATCAAGAGTGTAAGAATCTTCCCTCTTTAGAGTAAATAGATAAAAAGGTTTAGAAAAGTTGAGTATGATTTTTTTGCCTTTGGCATACGTTCAAAAACATTCACCTGCCATGGTTACAAAAGTTATTCAATAGATGATGAAAAATGCCTCAGAGTAGGCATGGACTGAGCATTTCATCAGAATCTATCCAAACTGATTACACAACAGGCCATAGATACATCTCCTCTGGAAGAAAGTAACTGACAATATAAACCAGACTACCGAAGCACAGAGTTGCTTTGTTGTAGCTTTTTTCTTTGCCTGGTTATCCTGCCTCCCTGACTTGCAGAAGGACTGTCCTTTCAGTGAGCGTTCGCATTGCCACATAGTGTACACATACTCTAAACTTGCGTGAAAGATGAAAGGTTTCATGTGCACAGTTGAAGGTGAGTTGCATGATCACAGCAGAATGCTCTGTTCCTCATTTGTTGATGGCGTGCTGTACCAACAGGAGGGGGAGCGTCTCTCAGGAATGTCATTGGTTGAAGGTAGAGAACAAGTTATTTCCCTGGCACTGGTGATGTTTCCTTATTCCAGCATAGGACTCCAATTTCCCTGGCAGGAGTTACTTTATTGATGGAGATAAAAGCTTTAGTTTTCAGCTGAGATACCAGCTTGTTTGGCGTACTGACATAATTACATCTACAGAGGTAACAAACATTGATTTTCTCTGTGTAATGAGAACAGCTTCTCCTAAATCTTTCCAACTTTGTACTATATCCAGACTTGACAAAAAACATGCAGCAGAATACTTTGTTTTGAAGATGTTTGGAAAACTCTTGTCATGTTTACAAAGGGTATTTGCTCTTTCTGCTTACTTTCTATTCCAAAGTAACCCATACTTTCAGGCCTTTAGGAATAATTGAATCGTCAGCTCTATGGAGAAGAAAGAAACTTGCAGGAGAATGCATACAGGAGAGTATGTATTTTCCTGCAAGTCCTACAGGATAAAATATTTGTCCTGTACATACATCAGGGGAAAATGTTCTACCAGCCTTCTGGAGGAGGTAGCTACTAGGCTTTCAAAATCAAAACAGTTAAACAAAGGTGTTCTGTGGCATGCATAAAATACATTTTAATGCTATTGAATGTTACCTACCTTCACAATTTATCAGAGTAAAACTTCCTGACTGACACTTGTTTTCTTCCCTCTATTATTCCTATCTCTGTGACTCTCCAGGTGGTAGCATTCAACATTTATCTCCAAAGTGCTCTATAGGCTTTACCCAACCTCACTATTCCCTCCCCCTAGATGGGGGGGGGGACCCACAGTTATTGTCTTAGGTGAACAAGTGGGGAAGCTGAGCTAGGTAAGTACGTTCAGAGATAAATTCTTCAAAGCTGGAGAAGTAAGAAGTAGAGCTGACTGGGAATGTTAGAATGAAATGTAGTTTTTCAAGAAAAAAACTGCCCTAGAGAGGAGCTCATTTCAAACTCTGTAATTACTGGCTCAGAGTTTCATGGTTAAATGTTACATATCTGTCACTTCCTGCTAACTGACCTAAGGTGATGAAATAGTCTGCAGTTTAAAACTACAAAAAGAGAGCAGATTATTGCAAACAGCTTTCCAGTGCCAGAAAATACGCTTTGGAGTGGTGATGAGGAACTAAGATACCAAATTAACTTGCCAAAGCAAATCACCTCCCTGCCCCAAGTTAGTCAATAAATACAAATGTGCAGGACTCTTCTTCCATCCAGATATTTGATGGACTGGAAACCATTGGATAATTTGAAAAAAGGACAGTGAAAGAGATTATGGGGAGAGAGTGTGCATTAATATCCTCTGAAGGGGACAGAACCTCCGCTGGGATGGACAGTCAACACTTACTGCGAAGATTTGTCTCTTATTCCCATTTGTTTTTTTATTGCAACTGAAAGACCCAAGGTCCATACTCTGAAGGAGTGGACAAGTCAAGGTAGTCCGTGTTTAACTGGTGACGTAGAGTTGGTGGTACCTCAGAGACAAGTTAAAAGGGAAGATTTACTTGCCCAACTTCCAGTGGTTAACATAGCCTAAAAGAGATTTGAAAGCAAATTTGTTTCTGTGGATTTTTCCTGGATCAAGTTTTACTGTTACATCTGTGTAGCCTCAATTTCTTAGCCAAGAGATGAGCTTCATTCACTGTGCAAGTTTCATAGTGTAACCTTTATAGTAAATAAAAGTAAATGCATGTACAAGACAACCAGGGGCTCAGGCCCAGTCAACATGGGTTTAGGAAAGGAAGGTCCTGCCTGACCAATCTGATTTCATTCTATGACTGGGTGACCCGCCAGGTAGATGAGGGGAAGGCTGTGGATGTGGTCTACCTAGACCTCAGCAAAGCCTTTGACACAGTCTCCCACAGCATCCTCCTGGAGAAGCTGGCAGCCCATGACTTGGACAGGTGCACCCTGCGCTGGGTTAAAAACTGGCTGGATGACCGGGCACAGAGAGTGGTTGTGAATGTTGCCACATCCAGCTGGTGTCCAGTGACCAGTGGTGTGCCCCAGGGTTCAGTACTGGGCCCAGTCCTGTTCAACATCTTTATTGATGACCTGGATGAGGGGATCGAGTCTACCCTTAGTAAATTTGCAGATGACACTAAGTTGGGAGGGAGTGTTGATCTGCTGGAGGGTAGGGAGATGCTGCAGAGGGACCTGGACAGGCTTGATCGATGGGCTGAGGCCAATGGTATGAGGTTCAACAAGGCCAAGTGCAGGGTCCTGCACTTTGGCCACAATAACCCCAGGCAGCGCTACAGACTGGGGGAGGAGTGGCTGGAGAGCAGCCAGGCAGAGAGGGACCTGGGAGTACTGGTTGACAATCAGCTTAACATGAGCCAGCAGTGTGCCCAGGTGGCAAGGAAGGCCAATGGGATCTTGGCTTGTATCAGGAATAGTGTGGCCAGCAGGAGTAGGGATGTAATTCTCCCCCTGTACTCGGCATTGGTGAGGCCTCACCTCGAGTACTGTGTGCAGTTCTGGGCCCCTCACTTCAAGAAGGATATTGAGGTGCTGGAGCAGGTCCAGAGGAGAGCAACAAGGCTGGTGAAGGGACTGGAGGGAAAGTCTTATGAGGAGAGGCTGAGGGAGCTGGGGTTGTTTAGCCTGGAGAAGAGGAGACTCAGGGGAGACCTCATCACTCTCTACAACTACCTGAAAGGAGGTTGTAGACAGGTGGGGGTCGGGCTCTTCTCCCAGGCAACTAGTGACAGGACAAGAGGGCATGGCCTGAAACTGCGCCAGGGGAGGTTTAGGTTGGATATTAGGAAGCACTTCCTCACAGAAAGGGTCATTAGGTGCTGGAATGGACTGCCCAGGGAGGTGGTGGAGTCGCCATCCCTGGAGGTGTTTAAGGAAAGATTGGATGTGGCACTTAGTGACATGGTCTAGCTAGGTGTTGTGGTGTTGGGGTCATAGGCTGGACTTGATGATCTCAGAGGTCTATTCCAGCCTCAACGATTCTATTCTATGAAATGAGGAATATTTGGTGATCACATTACTTTAAGTGGAATTCAAAAGAAAAGCAGGCCAAAAATCTAGCAACCAAAGCCCTTCCTGGTATTAATGAGTGAGAACTACCTAAGTAGACATATTAACAACATTCTAATTAAAAATTTATTTGTCCTAAGTAGTTGAGGAAAGTTTCAGTCACTCATTATGTTAGCTGTTGTGTAACAGCAAGACAGTCCCTCCCCAAGCAGTCTTACAATACACGTAATCTGGTTTATATCATGTAGATAACATTTATCTATAAAAACATGAAAGCAAGAGGAAGTGATTCTGGTCTTGTTTAGCTTCAAGTAACAGACTTGCTACATGCAAATTAGAACTCATAAATGCCAATTAGTACTTCTTTTTTTTCCGAAATGTTGGTATTTCCCATACCCCTTGAACTTGTGCATCTGGTATTCCAGAGAGAGAGCTGCCAAGAATAGCTCCTCGCATTGATGTGGGGTTTTTTTTTCAACTTTGTTTAAAAGAAATTCTTAAGCAGATTTTTTTTTTGCATCATTATATGGTTCAGAAATTTTCCCCGTTCGTCTCCTACTGTTGGTAAATTGTAGCCTTTTTCAAAAGCAAGGCATATCGGATCTTCTATAAATGAGGCAATAGAAGTTAACCCAGCTGCAGTCCTGCCTGCCATGTTTCGTAATAACACATGATGGAGTTGTATACTGAAGTGCTTTTGTGCTCTTCTGGGAAAAAAAAGAACGAAAAAAAAAAAAAGGCATGGGAAAGATGCTTGTTTGGATGAATGCTCTTTACATGGTGAGTTTCTCCACTTCTGCCAAGTTACCTGGCAGCTCCTGAAACAGGATGGACATTGACAGTAAATTTGTGCAAGGATTTGTGGTGAAAACACACCACTCCTGTTTTGCAGTCAGTGGGCTACGGGGCCCGTTCAGAAAGGAAAGATCCTTCAATAGAGCCGCCCTCTTATTTCTTAGTCCAAGCTATGAGAAGCATAAAAGAAGTCTTGAAGTGCTTCTTTCTCTTCCGCAGCTTCTATACATATGCTAGGCGTAAAGAATGTGTAAATTCAACTCTGTGAAAGAAAAACCAATTATACTATGCAAGACTAAAGAGTACATCATAGCCACAGAGCTGTGAGGGAACTACCTGTTCCCTAACAGATGTGAGGTTGTGTGAAGTTGCGTAAAAATCTCCAGTGTCAGCTAAATAATGAAAACGTAATGTGTGGGCATGATGGTTTATAAGATGAAATTTAATTTCCTGGTAAAAACAAGGGCTGCAAGAGATCATAGTTCAGGGTTAATAATGATTTCACAAGCCACTGTAACCATCAATGAATTTGGGTCAGGAAAGTGGAGACTCACATTTGTTCCCTGTAAAATTGGTGCAGGGCTGTTGATCCTCATGCACTGATGTAATGTACTGCATGTACTCCACACAGGCTTGTGTTAGTATAACCTCGTGTGGCGGTTATGTTTGCACTTGGCCCTGCGTAAGTCTTTTGTGACTGTAAACATGTTTTCAGCTGAAGTGTAAGGCCAGAATATTTGTGTATTTATTTATTTTGGTAAAAAATGCACCGACCTTTTTTAAAAATTTGATTTAACAAGTTTTTGTTGAATATTTGTCACTTTTTATTATCCCTCTATATATACAATGTTGGTTTTTAAAAGATAGGTAGATCAGAATAGATGCTGCAAATACATATTGTCCTGAAAGCCAACTTCAAGCTCTTTAGGACTCCAAAGAAGCAGGTTAGAAACAAAGCATCACATTGAACCAGACCACTGATCTGTGTAGCCATAGGCAGTAGGGCATGAGCTTTCACTGATTACATGTTCGCGAGTAGGCCTGTCCATCCTGTTTTGTTTTTTGCCTTTTGGAATCAAAATAACAAACTTCAAAAATGACTTCAAAAAGTCATGTAAGAACTGGTACAAAGAAAATAATCCAAAACTTAGGTGACTTTGGTCTTTGGCATTCAGCTTTGTCATGAGAAGTTTTTTGGGAGTGTCAAGGTTTAGGGTCAGGGCAGCCCACTACCTCTAACAGGCACTCTCTGTTAACCCCCCTCCTCCCTTCCCAAAGGGGAAGACAAAAAGGAATAAGGGAGAGAGACTTATCAATTAGGAAAGGAAACTAGAACAGCTTTAATGAAAATGGGAAATAATAAGAATGGAATATATACAGATATATACAAAACCAGCGTTGAACCCAAACCCACCTGATGGCAATTACATCACCATCACCACTGATGTTGTGGAGCAGGCATCGGGAAAGTCCCAGACAGGGACAACAGATGGGAACTGAGTTCAGGAGCTGGATTCTGGTACTGGATTCAGGAACACTCTGATCAGGATCAAAGGCAGAACAAACAGAGTCTGCTTTGGATTCCAGCCATTGAAGGAATGAGGAAGAATCTGAGCAAGGGCCCAGAGCAAGAGCCTCTGAGCCGAGAGCAAGCAAGCAAGGGCTCCCAGCAGCTGAATATAGCATCTATGGGATGGAGTATCCTGCGGATCAGTTTAAGGCCACCCATCTGTCTGCTCCTCCCTGCAGGTGCGGCTTTTACTTTCTGCACGCCCCAGCATGATACACAAGATCCGTCAGTGGCCTTGGTCTGCACACCAGTCCCTGGTACTAATTCTAAACATGGGGCATTATCAGTGCTAGCAGCAGGTACTGCCTGCAAAAACAGGCTGCTAACTTCAGAAAGTGCAGGTAGTTAAAGGAACTGAGCTGAAAAGTAAAAATCACTGAACAGAATTGTTCTGTTCTAACTCAAACCAGGACAGGGAGGCTGAGTCGAGAAGAGGCTATGTGGACAACTGATGTAGTCACATTCTTTACTTGGTTTACGAGAATGACTAAGCTATATATTAAAAA
>VWZK01004806.1:32337-46409 GCA_013396935.1 Baryphthengus martii
TTAAAAAAAAAAAAAAAAAAAAAATCACTTGTAAAACTGACTCCCATGTAACGAGGTACCAGTTACCCTAAGTGCCTCTGTCAGCAAAAGGCTGCTGATGACACTTTCATGTTGTCTGAAGAAAAAACCCTGATGCCATGTATTCATCTGTTATTCAAAGATAATAGCTTTCCATACAGTAGCTGTACTTTCATGCATAAAACAGCAACAATGAAAGTTATTTAAAATTGAGAGCTTGTTTTTCATCAAAAAAAAACCCCAATCCAGTGCAGAATAGAATTCCTCAAGGCAAATGCCCATACAAACCTCTGGAAGCAAGACAGCCTCCCCAGCACACACCTCAAATAAAAAGTTACTATCAGGCCCTCAACCTCCATAAAGAATGTTTTGCCTCTTTAGCACGAACCTAACAACTACCACCTCTTTCACATTTTATACAAAATTTCAGTTTGTTTTCTGCTGGTGTGTTCAGCAGTTTCACACGCAGTCTGTCGCATGTTCCCATGTTGCGAGGCAAAGCTTTTTGTATAGCTACATGAATTAGATGTCAATGGCTTGATGCTCCAATTCAAAGATTGACTGAGTGTCAGGTAATTGAAATCACTCTAAAACTGCCACTCTAGTTATGTAAGTAATATCTAAATACGCAATTGTAAACAAGTTTCTCAAATGTGCAGTTCCTGTTGGCTAAGTTTCTTGCAAAAGGCCAGTCTGTCACGAGTAGCCACTAAGACACTCATAAGCCCACCTGGGTGCATCAAGAATTTTGCTTTGTTTTCCTTATATGAATTTGTATGTATTTCTCCTTACAAAAATATAAAAGTACATTATTATTACTGTCTTAATTTTCACTTATAAAGTGCACCAGTGACTAACATAGTGCTATATAGTGCACTATAAGGCACTGTAAAGTGCCATACAGGTGGTTCAGATCTGCAGATCTGCTTCTGATTATACAAAGTGAGTAGAGATAGTAGCCAGGCACTGGAGAAACCGGGTAAGGAAGAATTTGGGAGACGGCTGGCTAATCCTAAGACTTTCTGTAATATCAAGCGATTCCACAGGAGCTGTGGTGGCCTTGTCAAGTAATTTAGTTAACTAGACAAGGCCACAGTGCTGGCCTTGTCAAGTAATTTAGTTAACTAGACAAGGCCACAGTGCTGGCCTTGTCAAGTAATTTAGTTAACTAGACCACAAAAAAGCACAAGACAAGACCTGTCCAAAAAGCATAGCCAGCAACTTTAGCTAGAGTTCAAGTTATAATTACCCTTCCCTGAGATTTTACCCCACATAATCCTTCTGCCAGAAACTGACTGGTGACAATAAAAGCTCACACTTTAGTGTTATCAATGCTATCTTGAGCCCTCAAAAAAAAGAATTAAAATTAGTGGTGCTTAATGAGCTGATTCCTATTTGCAAACATCGGTTAATTGGCTTCACAACCAGTAAGTATGCTGTCAAAGAGAGAAAAGCAAGGAACAACAGAGAAATAATACAGGCAACATTCAACACTTAATTAATCCTTCTGCACCATATGATTATTTATAGTCCTTCTCTCTGGGCTGCTGAGGAGGCAACTGCTAGGCCAGGTGCTTTCTTCCACCCTCCTTTCCAACTGTGAAATCCCAGGGCTCTGTCACCAGCCCCACCAATACAAAAGCGCCCTGCAGCTGGAGCAGATTGTGTGGTGCTCTTCAGTGACTCCTGCTCAAGCTCACTGCTAGAGCTTTGCCAGCATCTGCTATTCCAACAGTCAGCAAGCACTCTTGTAAGGAACAGAGCACACAATCCTTTTGCTTACAGGAACATTTTTCGACAGACTGCTCTTCTCCTGCTTACAGGAACTGCAATTGATTCTCTTCTGTTTTTCATGCTCTACAACTCCTGCACTCCAAGGATAAATGATTAAAGAGCAGCACAATTTACAGTCTAGGGGAAAAACTACACAAATGGGAAAATTAGTTCATGGACTAGGACACAGGGTTCCTTGCTGAGCTCACTTTGAAGCGTAGCTTTGATCCTGAGACCTTCATATCCCAGATAAATCCCTGAGCCACATAGCTTTGCCTGTCCTTGAGCTGATGGAGGGAATCCATTTCAGAAGATCTATTTCTGTGCTACAGCAGAAGAAAATCAAACACCAAAGTGTTAGTATTTCTCAGAAAAAAAATAATCTTGAGTTATAATCTGCTTTTTAAGGTTCAGTGACTTTTTATTTTCAAGATGGTATTAGAAAGCATGAAAAAAATCTGCAGGAGATCATTCGCTGGTGGAAACACGTTCAAGCCATGGGAGTCCTTGGGGCAAAAGAAAACACAAAGCCTAGCAACAGCAATAATAATTTCAAAGAAAAAAGATAATGGGCCTGATGCAACCTCACAAGGCAGAGCTTTTAAATCATGCTCCCGACATTTCCTTTGTCTTCAATGTTGGTAATCTTCTACAAATAAAACACTTAAATCTTTAGGGTTTATTTTACTGTAATAGTCTACGTATGTGTGCACAAGGAGAGGTGGAGGAAACTTCTTTAAACAACAAAACTACCCATCTGCCTTGTGGGAAAAGCTGGAAGGACAATATCTCATCCCATAAGCTGTGAAGATAGTGTCACAGTCTACTCAGTGGACACGTGATCGTTCATTTGCTGTGATCTCGAGGTGCAAAAATCAAGGTGACCACACCAAAGGTGTTATGCTTCAATCAAACAGTACAACTTTATTGTTTTGCCCGATAGATAGAAAGAGTTACAGGAAGAGAAGAAAAGGTAAAGTAAAGAGAGAAAAGAGAATTACAGCTACCACCAGGGGTCCAAAGCGTCCCTATGGTCCCATGTCCAGGCAGCGTCCCACTAGTCCTTTCGATTGTCGTGGTCCTTGATGGGGAAAGCTTCAAAGTTCAGTTGCTAAGAAGCCATCTTTGCTGCTGGGCGACACACCTTGCTCCACCTCTGTTCCATGGATTTCTGCCAATCTCCGCCTTTCCTGAGCAGTGTTTCCACGCATGCCCAGGAAGGAGTATCTGAAGCATGGTTTGCCTTAGAGGCGGGTAGCTTTTGACCATTCATATTATATGATATTAGAATGATGAAAGTTTACCTAAAGTTTAAATTTTTGTGATCATTGCTAAGACAACAGTTGTGATCCATCTTCTTGACAGCAGCTATGCGGTTTTATCTTCGCCGTTCCTTCTTGTCCCAGGTAATGGGGAACGGTACAGTACTCCTCACACAATGCACTTCTCCCTCTGAGGATGCTTACGTCATGGTATCCATAGGGATTGCATTTCATCCTTATTATCCAAGTCTCTGATGATGATGTTGAGACAATTTGTTCTTTGGACCAGCTCTTACAGATAGCTAACCCTTGACACCTCCCTGAAATGCCGTTCCACTAATGCATGCAGCTTGAGAAGCAATCAGGAGGAGTCAGAAGTTTGTCAGCACATACAGGGCTAGGTTCTCACTGAAATCATGGTGGGATGGCTCATGTGGCTGGTGTGCTGCATTGGAGGGATATGGGCTTTTAGGAAGAATAGACTGGAAGACAAGGAGAGGGAATTGCCCTTCATGCGAGAAAGCAGCAGAAATGCATGGACCTCTGCCTGGGAATGGATGACAAACCAACTGAGAGCTTATGGGTCAGGATTAGTGGGCAGACAACATGAGTGGCATTGTAGTGGGTGTCTGCTATAGACCTCCCAACCAAGGAAGAAGTAGATGAGGCGTTCTTCAAACAGCTGTAAAAAGCCTCGCATTCATAGGCTCTGGTTTTCATGAGGGACTTTATCCACCCTGATATATTTTAGAAGGACAATACAGTAGTGCTTAAGCAATCTACAAGATTTTTTGAGTATATTGATGACATCTTCCAGCACAGGTAATCAAGGAACTAGAAAGGAAATGTGTTCAGCTGGAACAGATACTTGCAAACAAGGAAGAACCAGTCAAGGACATGAAATTCAGAGCCAGTGTTGGCTGCAGCATCCCTAAGATGATGGAGTTCAGGCTCCTAGAAGAACGGAGCAGGGCAGAAAACGAAATCACATCCCTGGATTTCAGGAGAACAGAATTGCAACCTCTTCAGACATGCTTAGCAGAATCTCTGCAGAGAAGAGGGGTCAAGGCAAGTTGGCTAATATTCATCACATCCTCCAAGCTCTAGAAAGATCAGTCCTAACAAACGGAAAAGGAAGCAAAGGGGCAGAAAGTCTGCAGGGGTGAGCACTAAGAGAACTCAAATATAAAAACAAAATGGAGAATGAGCCTGTGGAAGCAGGGACAGATGACCCAGGCAAAGTACAGAGTTGCTGTCTGATCATGGAGGAATGGGGTTAGGAAAGCCAAGGCAGAGCTGGAGTTGAATCTGGCAAGGGGTGTGATGTGTAACAAGAAAAGATTCAAGGACATACATAGCAAAAGGAAGAGAAGGGAATATGTGAACTCACTGATGAGTGGGGCAGGGCAAGTTGGTGACAAATCACATGGATAATGCCTTCTTTTCCTCACTTTATCATTCAAACTGGCCTTCAAGAATCCCAGGTCGCTGGGACCAGAGGGAAAGTCTGGAGCAAGGAAGACTTACTGTCTGTGGAAGAGAAACAAGTTAGGGAGCACTTGAAAAAAAAAAGAGACCTACATAAGGCCACAAGGAGAGATGGCATGCATCATCCACCTGTGCTAAGAAAGCTGTCTGATGTAATCATGAAGGCACTGTTAACTATGTTTGAGCAGTCAGGGCAACAGGGAGACATTTCTGAAGACTGGAAGAGGGCAAATATCACTCCTGTCTTCAAGAAGGGTGGGAAGGAAGATCTAAGGAACTATAGGATGGTCAACATTACTTCAATCCACGGGAAAGCGATGGAGAAAGTCCTCCTAGAAAGCCCTTCCAAAGATCTGAAGGACAAGATGGTGAACAGGAGTAGTCAGCATGGATTTATGAAGGGGAAATCATGCTTGACCAATCTGGCAGCCTACTATGATGAGGTGACTAGGTTGGTGGTCAAGAGGAGAGCAATGGATGTTGTTTACCTCCACTTCAATAAAGCCTTTGGTACTGTCTCCTGTAATATAATCATAGACAAGCTGACAAACTACAGGTTAGATGAGCAAATAGTGAGGAGGACTGAAAACTGGCTGAATGACCAAGTCCAGAGGGTTGTGATCAGTGGGACAAAGTCCCGTTGGAAGCAAGTCACTGGTGGTGTACCCTAGGTGTCAAAATGGGGGCTAATACTGTTCAACATCTTCATTAATGACTTGGACAATAGGATAGAATGTGCCCTCAGCAAGTTGGCAGGTGACAAGAAAACCAGGAGCAGTGGCTAATACACCACATAGATTTGCTGTCTTACAGATAAACCCCAGCAGGCTGTAGAAATGAGCAGAGAGGAATCTCAGGTAGTTCAAGGGGAAATACAAAGTCTTGCACCTGGGGATGAGTAATGCCAGGCAGCAGTACACATTGGGAGCCAGTAGGGTGGGAAAGAAGAAATCTATTTGATTTGCCTGCTTGGTTCACAAGATCTTCAGTGCCTGATAATGAGGGAAAGGGAGTGAATATGTGACTTGCTTGGTCATGGAGAATGGCTGCCTGCCTCATAAAATATCATTGGTTATGCCAACCACACTACCAGAGGTTGGGACCACGGGATACCAGTTACAGGGTCGAGAGAGGTGACTCCTCCCCTCTACTCAGTACTCATGAGGCCACATCCTTGCTGCTGGGTCCAGTTTTAAACTCCCCAGTACAAGCGAGACATGAACTTAATGGAGAGAGTCCAGCAAAGGGCCATGAAGGTGATTAAGGGACTGAAGCATCTTGCATACAAGGAAGGACTGAGTGAGCTGGGACTGTTTAGCCAGGAGAAGGCTCAAGGGAGGTCTCATCAAGGTTTTCAATGACCACAAATTAAAAAATATGAAATTCAATGTGAACGTAAGAAAACAGTGTTTATTTTTTTTCTGTGAGTAGGTTGCCCAGACGTGTTGTGGAGTCTCCATCCTTGGAGATATTGAGAAGGTGTCTGGACATGATCCTTGGCAAGCAGCTCCAGGTGGCCCTGCTTGAGCAGAGGGTTGGACCAGATGACCTCTAGATGTCCCTTCCAACCTCAACCATTCTGTGATCCTGTGAAGTCAAACTGTGACTTGTCCCCCTCATATATATGGTGTTTCTAACATTGTTATTACTCTTTTTAGCTTTGTTCCCTGGGGCCTTTAACTGTTGCATGAAAATTTCAGATGAAATTCCCAAAGGAATTCTCCGAAGAGTGGAGATGTTTGAAATCCAGAAAGCGGATGGCCTGTGTCACCTAGAAGCTGTTATGTAAGAGATGTTTTGGGTCCTTCATTGTGAAAGGGGTACTGTCAAGTTAAAACCTGTTAGGTGCCATTTAAACAAGTAAAATCTTTGATAACACAAATTCAACGAAAAACAAGATTATGTGTGACTTAAGAACTGTCCTTCCTTGCCCTATTTAAACTTCTGAGTGCCAAAACTGAACTTCCTTTTCAGTAATATTGTTGTTCAGCCTGCACTAAGCTTGACACTTGCACTGTAAAACTTCTTTGTTTTCTTCCAACTATTGATCCTCTAGAAACCTTGCCTAAACTCATTAAATCAGATTTACTTTTATACAGAAGTTTTGGGGGGTTTTGTTAGCTAATACAATATCACACTGTTTGAGTTAAATTGATAAATTTCCAAATAATCCTAGACATATTTTATTTCTAGACATTTGTATTATGTTCATGACACTAGTAATAATAGCCTACTTATTTATTGGTCATCAGAATATACTGTTTTGCACTGTTCATCTTTTCAGACCCGCTGAAGTATTAAAGCTTTTTTCAGATTTTGGAAGACAAGTGTCATCGTGTAAACCTTAGATTCCAATGTTTACATATTTGAAACCAAATAACAGCGAATAGTCATAGTATAAAATATAATTTAAGACTAGCCAATTCTAACTTTGTGGTCTTTGTAGGTGAGTGATAAATATGGCCATTTCAAGAACTCGTTTTTTTCACAATTTTTCTTTGAAACTGACCATCAATTTTTGCTCTGGCAGTCTCTACATAGAAGGCAGAAAGTTCTGTGTGAGCCCAAGGATTAGAAAAGTCAAAATATGGATGAAGAAGAATAAGCACAAGATTCCCAGAAGGAAACGTCATGGTAGAAAGCGGAGAAAAATCAAAAATATTAAAAAGAAAGAAAAGAAACGGTACCAGGATGAAGCAAACCCCAAGATACCTGTGGCATATGGCATCGTGAACAAAGATACCAGACTTCATCAGTGACGGATGATTGTAGCATTAAAATGATTTCTCAAATATCTATGTGCTAGAGAAAGCAGTGGCAGAAAATATCACCTGTAGACAAGAGCAATGCTGGTCAGATTACCTGCTAAATTACAAGGTATTCCTGATCATGTCTTGTAGCAAGTTGTCGCTGTACATCCTAGATCTATTGATAGACTTAAATCCTCTTCTCTCCCACCTAGTTCTCATGGCACCCTTCCCTGTGATTTCTGTTTTAACATGCAATATGCAGTTCATTCTCACTGCTCCATTTTCCCAGTTCCATTCTCGGTCCTTATTCTTCCTCTGCAATCATCTTTGTGCTGTTGTCCGTTTTGTTTCTATTCTTCCAGGCATTTCTCTTTTTCTTTTTTTCTTCTTAGATAACTTTTCAGGTATTAGTTCAGTTTAAGTTGGACAAAACCATGCATCTTCTACCTATTCCAAGCAATCTTTGCTCCTAGCTGTTATTATCATGAAACATCCTTTCAGTGGCAGTAACCATGCCTGCTCATTGGGCTCCAAGTGCAGCATCCGAAGCAATGCAGTAATCTCTATTGCTTTTGTTCATTCACTTCCTTACTCAAATCCTTTGGCTGAGTCCTTCCTACCCGCTTTGCTCTTTGCGTGTGTCAGTCAAGGCTTTTCTTTGAAGACTAAAGAGAATGTCAGTCTGGCTATCCACTCCATACCATCATTCCCACTGCACGGCACTGCCTTCTCCTGTCTGGCAGTCTCCAGTTCCCTCCCTCCTTCTTTGGAAACCAAACTAATATTTCCACATAGCCATCTCAGTCAAAGGTACTTTTCCTTAGAGATGCATCTGAGGAAAGCAGCAAATGAGGGAAAAGAGAGATCTTAAAAACAGTAAGTGCCATAGAATGCATACTTAAAATATTTACCTAGTGAGTCAAAAATACTTAATATAGTAGCATAATTCTATGACTTTTCCTTTCCCCCTGTTAATCAGTTTGTCTTCATTCACTGCATTTGACTTGTTAGTTCCTCAGAGTTTTCTCTTGTATTTGTTTTGTAATTGTTATGTCTAACTACGTACTACATCATACTGCAAGCACAGCAGACGACAACAGATAGAAGCAGCTGCTGACAAGTTCCGTAAATAAAATACAGATCTGAAGCAAAGTCACTAAGCAATAGGTGGCAAACTCCCACAGATGCATATCTGATGAAAGAAAATTATTCCTTACAAAATAGGTAAGAGAAAACAAGAAATATAATTATCTTCTCTGATGAGCCAAGAGCCTTCTAACAGGGATGAGGCAACTCATCTAACTCTTATGCAGTTTCTGGGGATTGTACATTGTCATAGCTCTGTTCTTTGTCTGCTGAAATGACATGCGGGAAGCCTTCTGCCAGGAGCTGGAGCAGGAGCAGGGATTGCTCTCTGACTCTGAACACGCACAGGCGCTCTTCTTCCCAGTCACTGTGTCTGGCATGCTGGGGAGGCAGAGGATGTGGCCCTGGCTGATGCAAGCTGAAAAGGCACACGTTTTCCACAATTCCATTTGCACTCTGATGCTCCACTGCCTGGACTTCACATGGATACAGCACATGGGTATTAGGCAGAATCCATCCAGACTGCCTGGTCTCAGGTCAGCAGAGCACCAAAACCACTAAAATGTGGAGATATATTACACTACGGTATCAGTATCTTAATGCTTCTGGCAGTTCTATTTATTTTCTTCCACGCATTCTGCTCTGAATTCCAGATTTTACCTTCATGCTCTCCTCTTGAGTCACAGATTTCTAGGTAGGTTTATGGTGGCATCTCAGCTCCTCACAGCTTTCCCAGCAACCCAACCCATGGCCTTTTGAGTGTCCAGAGTGTACCCTCAGTATTGACTTACCTAATTTCCATGATTGCTCTATCAGAGATATTCAGCATTTCACAGGATTAGAATATACAACTAACTTTCCAGGCTGACAAAAGCATGTCTGAGGTCCCTGTGAGCCATCTGGCTGTTTCATTTATAGGATCATTGAATATTGCCAGGTGGTAATGGCAAATCAAGNAGGGAAGGGAAGGGAAGGGAAAGGAAGGGAAGGGGAATGTGGTCCTCCCTGTTGGTTTAGGCATGGACTGCTGAGAAGCTCCATACTGGCTTCTAGACCTGTCCTCTGCCAGTTTAAGAATGCAGCATCTGCACTTCTTTCTCCAGTTTGAAGAGAAGTACCTGTTTGCCAGTGGTGATCTCTTTTTGTACTATCATCTTTCCAGGCCCCCAAATCTTAGATTCTTGTCTGTTCAACAATTACTGCTTTGTATCTGAAATTTTAATGCTGCTGCAGTTCCTCCTCTTATGCATACTATGTAAAAACAGCAAAGTGTGATCTAAAAGGATTTTTATAGCTTTTAATAACTGGCATTGTTATAATGTCACAAACATTTTAAGACCCGGCCAGATGCAACTCAAATAGACTCACAGAATTCTACTACAGAATACTACAGAATAATTCTACAGAATTATCTGCATTTACTGAACCTACTTTAAAAGACAGGCTTTAACTATAGTCCCTGAGTTCTTCAGAGTGTGTCTTATCCTGTGCCAGCTTCTCTTGGATTCGGTAGATCAAATTGAGCGATTATGAGGTGACAGAAGTCATTTCCCAGCTGCCAACTATGTTTTAAGCTTGGGCTCCTGTGTATTCTTTTGGGAACCAAATTAAAAAAAAAAAAAAATTTCTACTAGCCATTCAATCTAAAAAACTTTCTTCCCTGATATTGGCATATAAGGAATCAAAATAGCACTTGAAAGATCTACTCCCTTGTACGCTTTCATTTATCCCTGAACCCTAACACACAAATTTGTAAAAGGAAAACCTTCCAGTTTCCAAACTTTCCATTGGGTCACCTCACACTCTCTGTACCTGAGCATTATATTTGACCTTTGCTATTTTGTACTTGGCAACAAAAGAAAATCAATACTTTCTTCTCAGTAAAGTGATCTCAACATCTTGTTTTGTGGAAGATTATTACAGCATATTACTGTTTCCCCTGAAAATGCTGGCTGAAGCTCTCTTTTCAATGATTTTAGGTGACTAAAGATGTAGTTGGTTATGTTTGAAAACCCCAGTGCGTATTTTAGTAACACAGAATTGTAGCTCCCCTTGAAATAAATCCAAAGTAGGATTGTAATTAATATTCTTGAAAATTACAATAAATTCACTCTTAAACACTTTTAAGAAATAACTTTAATCATCTAGCTGTTTCATTTATTTTAATTTATACTTGTTAACCTAGTATGACAGTCTCTGTCTCTTTAGGAGGCTTTAGGAGAAAAAAAGTCACAGATGAAATTGCTCGAGGATTTCTAAAGAGAAGAAAAGAAACTGTTGGGTATATTGAGACAAAATCAGTGCCCTAAATTTGATACACTGGCTTACAACCATAAGTAAAGGAGAGTCATCGGACAGCAAAGACTTCTTTCAAAACAGTACCAGATTAGGAAACCCAAACCACTTTTATACAACTGAAAAAGGTGTGAAAGACTCAAATTCAAAGTCCTCTGTTATCAAAACAGACTGTATTTTAATGGAGAAAGAGGAAGTGTGTTTGTCCTCTCACTAGCAGCATACGAGAATGTTTCTGCTCCAAAGTTATTCCAAGTTACGTCGTTTCTTTGGTAATACCAAGTCTATTAGATAGACGGACCTCTTCTTTCTCAGGTTTCCAGTTCTAAGGTTACTGAGCTGCAGCATTCATTTTGGTACATTAGTCCAAATTACCGAATACAGTCCCGATTCACAATCTCCTTGGGCAGACTCTAGAGATACAGACTCTAGAGATGGGTTAAGCTCTAGAGATACAAAAGGAAAATCACCTGTGTTCTCATGAGTCAGACTGGAAATAGTGGCAATCACATGTCTGGAGCATAATTTGATTAGAGAACTATAACTAATTACCTAAGAGGGTGGGAACAAGATTCGCCAACAACTTTAATGTTATTACTGCAATCTTTCAGACACTATAAAGCATTTATAGTCTGTCACAATAGCCATTTAGGCAGGTCCTATCTTGTGAAGAAATAATAGTAAATTCTTTTGTAAGTATTCACTTGCCATACAGTCAGTGACTGGAAAAGCAGATAGGAGCCTCATAAGGCTGAATAAAAAGAATAATGCTATTGACAATAATTACAAAATAAAGTGTGCTGATCAATTAGAATAATAGGCACTAAAGAATTAGCCATCAAACTGGTCTGCAAGAGGAGGACA
The DNA here is from genome assembly GCA_013396935.1 of Baryphthengus martii. NCBI lineage: Eukaryota > Metazoa > Chordata > Aves > Coraciiformes > Momotidae > Baryphthengus > Baryphthengus martii. Next base: position 43,874 of record VWZK01004806.1, read on the forward strand.
TCCGGACTCCATGTAAATCTAAATTAGCATCTGGATCTGGAAACATCCTGAGGAGATAAATACACTGCTTTTAGCAGTGTAAATTAGATACCTGGTCTCTAAATTTTACTTCAGATAGTTATTTAAAAAATGGGATTGCATTGTGTCCTTAACATGCTGAAAATCCAGCAACCGTCTGTCACATTTTACCTTTTAGCTTTCCTTCATCATCCAAAGGGTGTAATTCTTAAGCGTGCTTCAGTACTGGCACAATATGAGAACATGGTTACAATTTTGCTACAGATGGTTAATTTAATGTGTTGGGATTTTTTACAAATACATGCAACATGTTTTTACAAATAACAGCAATGACTTCATGCATATACCGTACTATCTTCTACAACACAGAAGTTTGTGTCAAAGACAATGGGACATCATTCATCGTCTTGTACCATGGACCATGGAAGAGAAAACAATAATATGGATCATCTCCCCAAGATAATCGTACTCATTTTGGTACCTTTTTTTAACCGGATCTGTGAAGCGGTAATAAAGATAAGAAGATTGTTTTTACATTTGCATTTATTGTTGACTATAAACCAAAAAAACCCCAAACAAAACAACTGCAAAATCCAACTCTGCCTTTACCATTTTAAAAGCAAATATGACATTTATCAGAAAAAAACGCCACCACCACGTAAGTGCAGGGTTACAGGCAAGCAGATTTAAGCTTCCAAGGAGCAGCAAGGGCAGGCTGCTCTGCAAGGGCAGGTGAGGCAGAAGCCGAGTGTTACAAGGCAGGATAGGGACCTGACTGACAAGGGCACGCTCTCCTAGTGCCCAAACAAAAAAAGTAGAGCACGGTCAGTTTCGGCAAGCAGGGTCAGCCAAAAGTCCAGGTTTCTGGACAAGTCTGTAGTGATGAGGAGGTCGGAGGTGAATCTGGAAAGTCAAGTCAGTGGGTCAGGATCAGCAAGAGACATAGCCAGGCACAGGCACACCTGCGGCACCGCTCAGGCAAGGGCCCGAGTTTCAAAGCAGCACCCAAGGGAAGAGGCCACCAAGGAGGCTCCTCACAGCTTTTCATCACACAGCTCTTTGCACCGCAGCCCCATCCCTGGCTACTTGAGCGCGTTGTACCGGAGCTGGCCTCGCACAGGCTGGCAGCTAAGCCCCCAGGGAGCGAGAAAAGGGCTGCAAGGTCTCAGGGTGCACTCACAGCCCATACAGGAGCTCCTACAAATTCAACAAGATGGCTTGCTTCATCTCCTCCTAAGCATCTGTTCCTCTCTAAAGCCAGAGCAGTCCAGGTACCCCAACGTCAGGAAACATTTTGCCACCAAAGCATATAATAAGAGGTTGTCACTGGGAATCCATTTTGAAGTCTAGAACAAGAACACAGTTCTAGTTTTGGTTTGGGTGCATTGGATTTGGGTTTCGGTTTGTTGGTATTTTTTTTGTGGTAAGCAGGAAAAGTAAGGAGGAACTGAAGTTTCAGATTCCCAGAGTATAAGTTCAACTTTTCCAACAAGAAGTCTGTTTGGTCCATAGACACAGAAGACAACAATGTGTCTACATGATGTAACTATGCCATCATCTATTGAGTTTGAGTTTTTTCAGAATTAGAAATGGAACAGGCTTGTACACAAACTGGTGTAAGTTTATCAGAAGACTGCAGGATAACACGTGCAAACAAAACCTTCCTGAATTTCTCAGTAGTATTTCTCAATCCTTGCACTGCAAACAGTTAAATGACAAATCCATGATTTTACATGACGGGAGCAGAATTGTTACAAGTTCAAAACAAATTGAGCAAACACATCACCAGTAAATGTTTTCAATTGCAGTTTTTCCTTTTCTTTGCATTATTTTTACTTCCCTCTAAGACAGTGAAAATAACATAGTTTTAGCACCCTGATACTGAGTGAGGTGAGCAAGGTGGTGTTTTTTGCTAGCTGTAGCAGTAAGACCTCACAGAACCTGACTCCAGCTGCTAAGAGAGCATATTTCTTTGACTTGAGCAATGGTTTACCATCAAATTATCCAGGCTTTAAAATTTATGTGTGATTTTTATTTTCTTTTTTTTATCATGATTTTATTATTTACTGGGAGGTTTGTACTCCCAGTACTGGCAGAGAGGGCTACTTTGGGGACATTCAGTAACTTGTGCAGAGATGGATTAGCTGACTAGAAATCATCACAGGGCCTAAAGGCTACAGAGTCTGGCACTTAGCTGATTGTCAATTTGTCAGATAACAAGAACACTGTGAGATAATGGCTTGGCACTGCTGTTGCGGGAGGATCCGGGGCAGGTAGGACAGGACACCACGTCCTCCGTGAAGCCATTTTGCTGGCAGAGCCCCCGTGCATGCCCCGAGCTCCCCGTCCTAGCCCACCAAAAGGAAGAACTTCCCGTGGGTTTCACAGGCAAGGGTGATGTCACAGGTCTAGGGCGCGGGGCGGCGCATCCTGAAGCGAGTGACCTGCACACCGACCTCCCGCCGCCCCGCAGGACCCTGCCCGCCCCGGCTTTGTCGCCCCCAGAAGCCCCGGGGCT